>VZSZ01006630.1:98612-116048 GCA_013398815.1 Ibidorhyncha struthersii
ATCCTTCATAACTATCCAACTGGGCAATTATCTCCATACTGTATGTGCTGCTTTTCTATAAATGTTGAAATTCAGTAATTACCACTAGAGCCAGCCGTGACATTTCGAAAGCAGATACATAACAAATAGGGATGCCATGGAGTCATTAAAATTCAGATATCAAAACAGCTCTCCTTATTCTTCCTTGCATGAATCCATCTCTTTGTTTCATGAGGAATTCAGTTGCCAATTAAATACCTTTTCTTTTCTTTTTCTTCTTTTTCTTTTTTTCTTTTTCTCTTTTCCTTTTACAAATGAATTCTTATCTCCGTGAAAGGAGCTGCATTGACAGTCATGACAGTTGGTGCATTAGGAAAAAACACGGGTGAGTTTAGTCCTTCCTAAGGAACCCAGCCAGCACCTCCCCAGCTTTGCAAACGGTCAGATTGTATCAAAAATTTAGGGGGGAAGGACGTTTTTCCTTTTTCCCAGCGATTCCCCTTTTCGCCTTCCGGCATCATTTTTCCATGTCATCCTGTAAGGGAAATCATCCTTTAAGGTTGCTGATAACTTTGGGAAATACTTTGCCCTGTCCCGCCAGGGCTCTAGTTTCATCACCAATAGGAATAGCTCAATTATTTCCCAAATTGTTATTCGTGCTGCGGTCTCATAGCAATCTCTGGCATCTGGCAGTTGTGTTGATTTTTTTTGTGTGTGTGTTTTGTTTTTTTTTTTTAACAATGTTGTCTTGTTTACGGGTTTGACTCTTGGAAGACAGGATTTGATGCCTCCCAATCAGTCGCTAATGAAACGGAAGGATTGACAGCGTGGAATTGATCCTTCCTTTGTAATCCCGTAACAGCGAGACATGTTTGTTTCTGAATCTGTCAGTGGGTTGTATGTAAACCAGGTGTGATGAGGAACCCGTGCGCTGAAAACAAGGAGAACAGTGGTTTCATAAACCTCACAAGGAGGAAAACCTGTAGGGTTTCTACGCCTCCTCTCTCCCCATATCTGAGTGCTGCTCGTATATTTTTCCATGAGTGTCTGTTAGATACAGCAGGATGAATTTGTTCTGAGAGGGGCCGGTGTACGTGGGGGTAACCTTGATCCTTAGGCATGGGTAAGCGCCACAAGCCTAAATAATGATAATGAAGGGGCTTGGAGAGGTCCGTGTTCCTGAAGACCCATGTCTTTTATCGCCTTACTCCATGCTTTCCCTGTAGGTTGCCCGTAGCAAAGGTCTCCTCACCTCTTGGACAACACTCCGACCTCTCTATTTCAGGCAGGTAATTTATTGCATCCTTCCTCTAAAAAATAACTCTACTGAGACTTAAAGATTTCATTTTGCACTGCACTAAAGGAGGAGCCGCATTAGCTCTTACGGTTTTAAGAGTTCTCAAGTCCATCCTTTGGTTATCCAGTAGAGGACAGCTTCGATTACTCCTCCATTGGCTCCTCTCTGGGAGCCAAGCCTTCAATGAGAGGCCCACTTAAGGAGAGCTTGTCTTAAGGTTTATTCTCGAGCCTGATGCATATGTGTAAGGTGAATAGGAATTATATTCACTTCAAGGAGAGATGAGGCCCTTGTGTTGACTACATTATCATTTATACTAACAAAAAGAGCTTAAAATGTTAGCATATTCTTTTGAAAACGGAGCTTTGCATCCTATTAAGAGGAAGGCAACACAACCCGCGGCGCATTATATTTCCAAGCGCCTGTCAAGAAACGCTTACGGCTGTCGCCTGCTTACTGAGCATCCAGCTATAGGAATAAATTGGGAATCGCTCCCCGTGCGCTGATCCCCTAACCAAGAGACAGGAGACGCTGTTCAATTAAAATCCAGCCAAACGCAAATCTTGCATCTGTGTCGGACAGAAACTCAAGGAACTGGGGGGTTCAGAGAGCTGTAAAAGTTTGCTCAGGAGGAAGGCGTGAATAGAAAGGTGTCTTCTAGCTTGGTTTTGGGGGGGGCGGAATTTAGATGAGATTCCTCCAGCTTGCAGCACTGTGGATTTTGGCAGCATGATTTCTAGCCTGGCTGGAATAGAGAGGAAAACCAAACTTAATTTAACCTCTCCGATTTGGGAAAAGCACTTCAACATGAGGATTGCATCCTGCTGGTATCAGACGATTGGTTTAGGTGCAAGGGAATAAGCTGAAAGTATTCATTTCCCGGTGGATAAAAGCTTGCAATATACAGCACGTGGCTCTCTTGCAGGTATGTCAGGCGCTAAACTGACCATGGGGATGGTGCCTCCCATTCCCGAAACCTGCTCACCCATCCCCTGAGGAAGGCAGTAAGTTCTGCCTGCATCAGTGCAAGCGGAGTCTTTGTTTTAAGGAAAAAAAAAAAAAACCCAAGAGAAAACCCTAAATCCCAAACAGGAAAACTCAAAAAGCCCTTCCCCAAGCAGGGCTTTTGGAGATAAGCTGCTGCTTGGCAATTTGCTAACTTGAACTTTTAGCACCACCGGTAGTCTTTCTAGACCCGAAATCCACCTTGAGGGGAGGAAACGAGAGCGTAACACGGGCTGCGTACAGGAGGTGCAGCGCTGCTTCGTCAGGCTGCTGAGTTTGATGCTTTGAGCTTTTCACAGTCGCACCCTCCGGTTTGGAAGGGAATCACTCGTGTGCCCTTCACGCTCTTCGCCGTCTCTGCTAGGTTGCACAAGGAGGACGCGTGCAGCTCCTGTAGCAACTCAAGCTCGGGGTTTGGGTTTTTTTTTTTGGGGTGAGAGTGGATGTTTTCATCTGGGCAGGGGCTCAGCACAGCATCCTCGAAGAGCAGCTTTCCTGAGCTGGAAAACCAGAGGGAGTTTTTAAAAGACAACATTTTTATTTCCGTTAAGGCCCCGCGGCTAAACGTGTGTGTACGACTGCCTGCTGATGAGCGTGTCTGTAAGTTGAGATCTTCAGTTGCTGTGAAGCGTCGCAGATTTGCTTTAGAGTAGGGCTTGTATACCGGGCGAAGCAGTGGGCACGGACATGCGCTTCCAGAGCTCCATCATGCACGAGCTGCAGGAGATTAGGCAAGAAATGACATCAGGCAAGAAATGACATCAGGCAGGCTTTGCTAACAGGCTGGATGCATCTTTATTGGCGTCTGTGTTATCTCAGTGCAAGTCCATACACGCCGACACATGCTGCATCTGTCTCCATGAGCGTGAGCGGGTGAAATGAAGATGTCTTGCTGTCCTTTCTCATCAACAGTGGTGCGTCCAAGATCCCACTGATAGGCAGAGCACTGTTCCCTTCCCTGTCCACTTTGATTAATTTGGTGCCTCCTTTCTGGAGTCTGTGAATTTGTCTTGGTTTTGCAGTTCCCCTTGACGCAGAATTTTCTCCCCCTCCTTTTAACCACCATTTTGCTACAAAGCCCTACCCTATCTAGGCTGGTCTGGCACGGTGAGACCGGCAGGAGATGATGTGCTAAGTCCCTGTGCATGACAGAGCACAAAATCCAGCCGTGAATCCTCTTTACGAGACTCCACAAACCGCTGCTAACGCCAATGCACGGGCCAGGGAACCGGCAAAAGCCCTGCAGCTTCCAGGCACTTCAAACCCAGCGCTATCAGGAGGGCTTCGGGCTTGCACAAAGTACTTTCAGCTTTAACGCAGAGGAGGGAATAAAAGCTCAGCAACAGTGAAGTCCGTTGGAAAGGTTTCTTGTGTGTGCAGTAAGATAATATATGGTAATGAGGACAGCACCGAGTTGCTGTAAGTTACAAGAACTTATCACTGCTCTCTGCTGTTGCGGCACATTCCCGGGATTCGGTCTCGCCAAAGCAGCGTGAATAGATTTATTTTGTATTGTTAGACTGTCAAGGCACTGCAGAGCAACAACTTCCAAATGATAACTTCTCCGGCGTGCAGAAGTTGTGAATTACATGCTTTTAGTCCCCGGCAAACAAACGGGGTGGGTTGACAGCTGCTCAGCAGAAACCTTCCTCCACTCCCTCTCCGTGCTCGCCGCGTATGGTCAGCGCCTCGGCGTTAGCTCCCTCCTATCAAACCCGATGGGGCTGTTATTAAGAATGATATCAATTTCTTTCTAGCGGCAGAGCGTGCCACGGCAACCGAGGATGTAATCATGGAGAAGAGGGAAGCACTTTCTTACCGATCCCTAACGTGATGGTAGCTGGGTTGGTTGGGTTGGTCCGGAAGGATTTGGAACAAGGGGAGGTGGCAAGGGGACATGTTGTGATGGGACATTGCCTGATGGGTCAACATCTCTTTTTCTGGGGCTTTGGCCCCCGTTGCTGTCCCCAGCACTGGAGAGTTGAGCTTTATAGGCGTTGGAGTGACTTCAGCATGGAAACCATCCAGCGCTGGCCACCACAGCCACTCCACGTGGAGCTGGAAGATGTATGGCCGTGGGTGGTGTTTAACGGTATCATTGTCCATAGCTGTAGGTGACACCATGAAAATGTACCCATCCAAGGGGTATCCTGCTGCAGGCTGGGTCGTTCAGCCCTTACACAAGCTACGTGGGCACGAAGATAACTCCCGTAAGAGCAGGAGCTCCTCTTGGATGCGGAATAAAAGGGAAAGGCTGAGAATCGGAGCTAGGGAGATGAAACATAGTAAGGAGACTGGGAGGAGAGCCCGGGCTTTTGTATAATTGTTCTCGAGCTTTCGTTTAGCCCTGAAAAGGTAAAAATAATGGCTGCTCCTCGATATTCACGACGGAGTTGCCTTCTCCCCCGCTCCCTTCCTTTGGCTCTTCTGAATATCTACAGAAGTTTATTTCTTCTTGTGGTGGGTGTTGCACGTGTAGGTCTGGTCTGCGTGCCTTTTTCTGGGTTAATGCAATTATTGGGTAGGAGTTCAACTTCACAGAAACTGGTACTGCAGTGCCGCCTACCTCACGGTATGGAGGTCCGGGCGCTGGCTTGTGAACGCAGAGCGCTGTGCAATAGCATTCAGGCTGGAAAGTTTTGCTAATTCTTTTTTTTAATATTCCAGTAGAGTTTGAGACTGTATCAAGAAACTTCTTTGAAAAGGAAATAAACCCATAAATTATAGCATAGTCTTTGCAGAAAGGCAAAAGGAATACAAGATTGTTTAAACGTATTATTTGCTGACCTTGACAGTTTGCTTGTAATGTTATTTAAACATTTGGGTTTGCGGGGCGGTGTTCTTATTTATTTATTTAATAAGCTGCCAGCTTACAAATTGCAAAACTTCTTGCAGTTCCTCTTATCTTCTGCAGAAGCACTGAGATGGCAAAATATATTCTCTGTCTCAACAATTCAGTCTATATTTGCATGAGGAAATTGGAAAGCAAGTTGTTTTTCTTCGTTTGCATGACAATACCCAGAGCGCAATACAATTCAAGGTTTAATTTGTGATAGTTAGCGTGCGAGAAGAATGGGCCCAGCAGTTTGGCTCAGTTTTGTTGCTGATGTCGTCGTCGTTGTAATTAAAACTGATTTATAAGTAAAGGCAAAGAAATCTAAACTACCTGTTTATTCAGCATATTGTCGACCTGCGGAGCACAATAGTTGGGGTCACTGAGTTCAGATCTCCTACCGGAGACGCTGGAGGAGTTTCGCTGAATTAAGTTTTCAGGTTTGAGCTTCTAATTAGTCAAATATCTCCAAGTGGATGATGACGGTGGAAAATATCAGACCCAAAATCAGAGCAGGTGGCAACAACAGCAGTGGCTGGACCTCCGTTGGCTTTGCAGGACCTGATTCCAGGAGCACGAACCAGAAGCCCATTGGGACATCCTCACCAGCACGTGTCAAAATTACATGCCGGGAGCGACTTAATCCTCGACTCGTTGCATTAATTTGCCTACAGGAGTACATCTCTGCTGATAACAGCTCAGGGCAGTTAATAAGCACTTGACTGGATTGAGGAATGCCTTGAACGCGGGCAAAACATCTGAAATAAAGCTCTGGTGGGAGGCATCCCCTGCAGGTTGTTGGTATTTTGTGTCACGCTGGTATTACTGAGGATGGCTCAATGTTTCAGGTGGGGTCTAAAAGTGTGAGCTATGAAGCTTGTACTCCCAAGTTTGTTTGGTTGGGTTTTTTTCGGCCAATGGAGAGAAACAGGCAACCTCAGCGGATGATTTGTCTCAGCTGGAAATAGGCATTTGAGGAGACTTGCCTGCTAAAAGTGCTCATTTCTCTCTTTTGACTGTAAAAGAAATCTCAGGTGACTGATTCATTCTTCAGTGTCTGACTTGAGATATCTGTCCTGCTTGCTTCAAACAACTTTGAAGCTTTTTGGTGCTTTCTGAGTATTTTAAGAGGAATTGAATTTCCTGACTTTCGCTGTACGTCACTAGATTAATCCTTGAGCTGGAAGCAATCTGTTTCAAGTGAGGCAGCACGATCGTAATTATGAAGCTGTTGACACAACAAGAAGTGGTTTTGGACAACTGGTTTGGTCACGAAGGAGTTTTGAAAGGCAGATTTAGGCCGATGCCAAATAGGCTTTGAAAATCCCACTATTTACTCTTCAGAATATGCAGGAGCAGAGATTTTATGAGTAATCCCTGTACTTCTCCAGCACAAAGAAATATTAACATTAGATAGCGATCATCTGACTTTGTAGAAGAGTAAATAAGGCCAGAAAGATTGAACGGTTGGAGAAAACTGTGTAGTGAATGAAAATCCATTTCACTTGCCCTCTACGAGTGCGGGCCAAGGTTGGAAAAAGGCTGAAGTACTGGTCTTTTTTAAACACGGGTCACTGAGGAGGAGCTAGAGGGAACGTGCGTCCGCGTCCTTAATGACTGTAGTTACCTTGAGTGTGGTTTTTTCCTTGTGTTGGAGTACTTAGGGGTGTCATAGATTGAAAGTTGTGTTTTGGGGGGGTGATGCTTATGATATGAAAGAGAAAAGTTAGAGCAGCCTAAGAATAGAAACGTTCTTTCAGTGCTGCCTCAGCGCTGAGCATCAGAGATGCCGTTGCGAGGCTCATAAAAAAATATCAATAATCTGTGATAAGAGTTCCCCTAAAAGAAGGTATTTCTCCAGCCGTAGTGCAGCTACTACCAGTAAGATACAAAGCGACCGCAAGACCTCCATTTTACGTTTCCATTAGAAAGCAAGCTGTAAGGATGGCAGAAGCCTGGGGAAGTCGTGGCCACCTCCTCCACTCCATCCTACAGAAGGCAGCTGGGGCTGGGGGGGGTGCCTGCCCATCAGACCCGGCTCAAAAAGGGGAGCTCCCAGTGGAGGGGAAGGTAGCGAAAAAGCCAAAATTTTTTTTTTCATATCTGTATGTAGCAAGCAATGTTTGCCGTTTATGATATTTCAGGGGAGACCTGACTTTATGAAGGATTCATGAGGTTGGCCTCCCGGTACGTGGAGGGTTTTGGTTTTTTTTTTTCCCCTGGTTATTAGGAAATATTCAAATACTGCAAACAAATGTCAGTCTGTAGAATATTCATGAAGTCTCCTGTTCAAGTTGGTCCCCCAAGTCGCTGCTGGCTGGAATACATCAAGCTAATGCTGATTGCGTACATTTAGGGTTGAATAAAGATATTCCACTAAATAAGTGCAGAACTGCTTTTTCTAGTTTTGAGACTTTGGGAATTAAAAAGGCTCAGACGAGTCCCGGTGAAAGAGAGCTACTAATGGATGTTGTTTTTCTACGTGCTTGACCGTCTCTTGATATCGGGGGTGAAATTTATCTCCTCTAACTCTGGCCATCTTAAATTCCTGCTGAAACATTTCATCTGAGCTCCCCTCTTTAATCAAGAACAGCATTTACACCCTGAAACATGACAAAATGGCAACATTTTGAAGTGTTGTGAAAACAGCATTTAAAAACCAAACAAAAAAAAAAACCAAAAACAAACAACCAAACCCCCACCACCCAAACAAACCACTTCAGGTTTTCATTTCAACATATGTTAACTGTGCTGTAATGATTCTTGGTTACTGTTGAAATAACGTTTCATTTCAAAAGAAGAAGTTTTTGATGCAAAATTGCCAGAAAAGGGTGTGCCAACGCTTTGAAAATGACCCTGTAGATGCTTTGTGTTTTGGTCAAGCTGGAAACAGTTTTGCAAATAAAATAACTGCTTCAGACAAAATAACGTTACAATGGTGAGAAAACAGACCAAAAAAGAAGAAAAGGGAAAAGTTTAGCACTTGGTTTACCCCTGTTTTTCTGCCTGCTCCTGGGTTTGGATAATACACAGCAGAGGTGAGAGGAAGGGAAAACTTGATCCCAGGAGAGAAAAATTAGGAAGGTGAGTGTTTTGGGCTGGCCAGCAGAGAGGTGATAAAACCCGGTAGCTGGAAGATGAAGCTTCCAGACAAATTCAGGCTAGAAAATAAGCGATGCCTTTAACAAGGAGGCTAATTAGCACTTGGCACAACGTGGCAGGGGTGATGGTAGATTCTTTGTTATTGGCAAAGTTTCAGTGGAAACCAGATGTTTTGCTAACATCCCAGTGGTGTAGCTCGAGCGGGCGTTAAGGTGAGGAATCCCTCATGTGCTGGTGGGGCCAGAGGTCGAAATAGCTGATCACAGTGGTCCTCCGAGTGCTGAAAATATGCAGGTCCAGTCACAGGTAGCTTGTGGACGCTGCTGCAACACAGGTTTATAATAAAAGTGCTTTGCTTTCTGTAGCAGCCACTTTGCTTTTTAGTAACCATCTTTAGCATGCAAGCCGCGGGGAGAAATAATTACATTTAATAGAAACGGTGGGTTCCCAATGAAGATGTACGGCGCCTGTACACAGTGTGCTCCTAATGAACAGAAATGTCGGGCCAAAATAACAGATGAGAAGGATTATATTCTCTGAGGTGTATTGTATTATTACCCTGCCTTTTTGTTAGGTTGTCTGGAGATACCGCGCTACAGCTGGAGGCAGGTGTTGGATGGGAAAGACCAATGAGTTGCTTGAAAAGAAGGGAATCCCGCACTGCTTTTAAGAGATGCAAATTAAAGGCTTTAATCTAGGTTTGTCTGCTAAGCGTCTCTCAGAGGCACCAGGAGTGGCTGGGAGGGGAAGATGCCTTTGTTTGGCCACCGTAACCCGTGAGTTACAGTGGGAGATGGGGAGAACAAGCTCTCCTGGGGCCGATGGGAGACCTTCAGGTGGTGGGAAGGCAGGACAGGTCTCCCTTGCCATACAATCCCCCTCTCCTTTTTATTGCCTTGGTGTCACTCAGCCATGGGAGCTCTCTGGAGCCTGCGGTGGGACTGTGGGAAGCGCTGTACTTTCTGCAAGTGGAGGAATACACTGAATATGGAGGAATTCAGCCCAAGAGGACACAGCTCTTTGCATTCCCTATGTCCTCTCCTGTTGTCCCAGCTCATGATACTGAAGTGCTTCATGTAGTCATCAGCTTATGACCAAGTCTCGCTGAATTTGCATGAGATGCTTTGCAAGCTGCTGTTCTTCAGCCTACTCAGAATACAAGGCAAGAGACCTTGCTCCTAATTTTTCATTCCCTGTTAAAATTGCTGCATAAGGATATTTGAAGAAGTCATTGCCCCCTGTAGATGTTATCACTTAATCTTTTTTTTTTTTTTTCTCTTAATAAAAGCTAGGCATGAAAGTCAGTAGCTGAAAACAACCGTGTCCCATGCTGCTGGTGTCTCACAACAGTATTTTTTAAGATCACAGCTCATAACCACAGGGAGAGCTCTCTGTGGAGGGAGTGAGGAGTAACTTTCTGTTTATAGCCATTTACCTTCAGCTGTAATGTATTTAAGAAGGAAAATTGCCACTTACACTTGCAAAGCAAATTGGCTTGCGCTCAGTAATAGCTTTCTAGCGTCTCTCTAGGAAAGGTCATCCTGGAGACTTCTGCACTCTGCAGAACTTAGTCTTGATGGCCGGGAGGGAAATCGTGTGGCCCCACGCTGTCATTTTTTTCCCCACAAGTGAAGACCTCGGCACCGCCATGCTCAGGCTTGCCAGGTTTCTCCATCGTGGTTGCATCCTGGCTGGGATGCAGCTTTGTCCTTGGTGTCTCCTTATTAGAGCGGGAGCCCCCCCCCCAGCCTGAGAACCCCCAACTTATGTCAGAGAGAGACGTGGTGGACTGCATTTGCTCCTCCCCTCCATCATCTTCTTCTTTGCAGATGCATCAGCCTGCCGTGTCCTGCTGCAAAAAGGGCCCATGTTCCATTTTAATGTTATTAGCCATTGCCTTGGCAACAAATATAGATGTTGTGTTTGCAATAGCACCGTTTCACAGGTCCCTGAGGAGTCTTTACCCTTGAGTGCATTTAGTTGATAGCAAAACCAAAGCGAACGTAAAACAAGCAGGTTGGAAGAGAGGCAGTGGCCTTTTTCGCTCCAGTCAGGCTCCAGAAGTGCAAATTATCAGGTCGGGTAATGTAACTGACTGTCATCCTGTGTGTAAATCTCACCCACTTATCTGTCCTCGCAACTGTAAAACAAGCAGTGTTATCGGCTAGTAAAAGCCACTGTTGTGGCAAAGCTGGCAAAGCAATTACCTTAACAACTTAATCAAATAGCACCAACGGTAATAATACAACTATGTGTTTGTTTGTAAGTATTCTCACCTTTATCAAGGCATCAATTTGGGGGAGCAGCAGGAGACAGGAGAACAGGGTTTGTTTTCAGTGTAGGAAGCAAAACCATCTCGGATAATTGTGGTTTGGACCGTGGGCATCTGGCCTCCAAATGCAATCCAGAAATCACTGCTAGCTGCTGAGCCGCCTGGTGCAGCCTGGTCCAACGCCTTGGAAAAGAGGCTAAAACATCCCCGAGAGTCGTAAGGCAAAGAGGGTCCTCGGAAGATATAATCTTGAGAACAGGGACCAAGTCACGATGGCAGTGGCAAGAACTCAGATTTAACACAGAACCACAGAATGGTCAGGGTTGGAAGGGCCCTCTAGAGATCATCCAGTCCAACCCCCCCGCCAGAGGAGGGTCACCTCCAGCAGTGGGTCACCTCCACGGCGTCCAGGCGGGTTTGGAATGTCTCCAGAGCGGGAGACTCCCCCACCTCTCTGGGCAGCCACTGCCACTGCTCTGCCACCCTCACAGCAAAGAAGTCCCTCCTCAAGTTTAGATGGAACTTCCTATGCTCAAGTTTGTGCCCGTTCCCTCTTGTTCTGTTCCTGGACACCACTGAAAAAAGACTGGTCCCATCCCCCTGGTACTCTCCTTTTAAGTATTTATAAGTATTGATAAGATCCCCCCTCAATTGTTTTTTCTCCAGACTAAAAAGCCCCAAATCCCTCAGCCTTTCCTCATAAGAAAGATGTTCCAATCCCCTCATCATCTCTGTAGCCCTTTGCTGGACCCTCTCCAGCAGTTCCCTGTCCTTCTTGAACTGGGCAGCCCAGAACTGGACACAGCGCTCCAGATGTGGCCTCACCAGGGCAGAATAGAGGGGGAGGATGACCTCCCTCCACCTGCTGGCCACAGTCTTCTTGATGCCCCCCAGGATGCCATCGGCCTTCTGGGCCACCGGGGCACATTGCTGGCTCATGGCCATCCTGTTGTCCCCCAGGACTCCCAGGTCCCTTTCCCCAGAGCTGCTCTCCAGCAGGTCAGCCCCTGACCCTGGGTGTGTGTGCTACCATGTTAATTAGACAGGAGAAACCTGCTTCTAGTGGTCCAGCAATTCATCTCTGCCTTGGGAGGGAGCAGCTATTCCTCCCTTGTCTTAATGCTGCTTTGCATCTTCCTAGTCCCTTGCTGAGTTTTCCTCTTGTGCTGTGCCACCTACTTGAAATAGTGAAGGAAAAACTGGCATTGTCTTTGATTTTAATAGTTCCCTTGCAGCGATGCCCTGATTTCATCTGTCCGTCTCAGCCCAAACGACAGCCAAAGCGCGCTTCCCAAAGCGCGCGCCGGCAAACCGTGGGATGGCACCTTCTTTTAGAGGTTTTCTTCCATCAATCCATCATTCCCAGCGCAATAAAAAGATCTCCCGTGTCCTTTGGAGCCCGTTGCATCATTAAACTCGAGCATGATCAGGCCTGTGCAGCCAAGGACTGGAAAGGAGAGCTTCGTGGATGGTCCCTGCAAAGCATTGAGGAAATGTCCTTGTCAGTGGCCAGAGGAACGAGTGTCACGCCAAAGGTTCGCTAATGGACCCTGCTAAAAGGATGCCTGGGGCTCATTACAGCGGAAGTAAAACTTGAAGGTCAAAGTGGCATGGAGTGATGTTTTCAGGCTTAAGAAAGAAAAGAGGAAATAAAATGTGATGGAATTGTCTTTCGTCTGTTTTGAGATTCTTGGCACGGCAGGCTCAGAGGGCAGGCTTCTCATAGGAGCCAGGTGTCTGATACTCCGCCACAGCTGAATCTTAATCGAGATGATGTTCGTTCCCCCTGGCAGATCTTCCCTATCTGTATTATATTTTTCAAACAACCATCCTAATGAAATTTTCCCATTCATTTCAGTTAAATTTCCCTTATCACCATCTTGTAGCCTATGCTGTGTTTTTGTTGTGAGAAGAGCACTGCCTTCCCCCTTCTAGTGGGGCACAGGGACAAGAAACTGGTGCTGAGGTGGGAAGAGGTGGGGTGTATGTTATTTTCTTCAGCTGCAGAGAGAGGGGTCACTTTCCTTTATCCGGCCTCTTTTTATTTCTTGCTTTTCTGTTGTTGTGGGGCTTTTTCTTATTTCTTTTTTCCCCTTAACAGTGAGTCTCATCATCGCTTGTCAAGTTTGGTTGAGATTCACCAAGAAATTCAAAAGTACTTAGGAGACACTGATTGATGGACCAACAAAGCTGTCAAAACAGCTTAAGAAAATGAGGCTGAAACTAAAGATGATAATTAGTGAAATCGATAAGAAGGAAAGAGGCTGGAAGACTTTCCGGCTGCTAGACCCCGTGGGGATCATAAGGGCCATCCGGCACCTGGAGTAGAGACTTAAAAAATGAGCTGAAAAGGTCTTCTGCTGAAAACTTTGAGACAGACGAAGTTTGACATTGTTTTCATCATACGCCAAATACTTTGGCGGGGGGAAGGCAGAATATTCCCCTGGAAAACTCTTTGATTGATGTACCTTGAGAGTTGTCATTCAAACGTACCATACCTTCCTTTTCCTCTGTACAGGGGTCTTTGCTGCTGGCTTCTCTCTTCTGCAACGTGCAGGCTGTCAGCGCTATTAGGAAGGTAACACAGAGGCTAAGGGAGCCCCGAATCCCTCAGGGATTTGTGGAGTGACATGTGAGACTGACAGGTACATTCCTGAAGAGATGGTTAAAAGGCAAGATGGTTTTGTGTCAGATTTTTTGTCCGCCAGTTGATTATGGTTCTGATCAAGGAACGAAGGAATATAATCTAGCCAAAGGCAATACGGGTTGTTACGTCCCCTGCAAGCTGATGAATTGGAGGTTTGTAAAAACCTGGGGACACTGCCGCGGGTCTGAGCAACGCCTCTCCCAGCGAATTTCTTTTTTGAGTGGCTGAGCGTCCCTTGCTGTGTGTGGATGGATAGCAAAAGGCTGCACGGATCTTCGAAAGAAACCAGCGTATGGTGCGTGGCCCGAGGGGTGTGAGGTAAGGACTGTTGTAAGCAAAGGCAGAGGTGAAGTGGCAGAGCTAAGGTAAAAACATCTGGGAGTAAGGGTGGAACAGCTGGGGACGGCATAGGGAGATGCCAAAGCCAGGAGAGCGCTGGTTTGGGGCTCGGATGCACAGGCGAGGGTGTGCACGGGCTATTTTGGCATTGCTTTTCCCCTGCAGCACTGATTAATTATTTTGGTTTCTGTGCCAGATGTGAATACCAAATTCTTGGCAAAGTTTGGTAGGAAGAGCTCCTCCTGCCCTCGCTGCACTGCGTTACTCTCGCTGGTGATGGGCACGATGAAGTAGGTAACGAGCGTGATGGAGTGCCTTTACACTTGACACCCCTGTTTATAAATATGTATCTACATGCAGAGGAATTGTCTCAAGCTGGTCAAAACACAATTATTTCATTTTCCTCCCCGTTCAGGATTGTTGTTGTTTAGGAATAAATTGCTGCTGCTGATTTACAAGGGCAGGAACGATGGCATGAAATGGGCTCAGTGAAGTGATTTTGAATTTCCACTACAATTACTCTTCTCTTCAACCATATGATTCCCTTTTTCTCGCGTGCACCAGCCAGGTCCCAGTTTTGTTTTGCTCGCTGCTGTGCGCTGCTGCCCGGGGAGGTTTGCCTGCCCTTACTGTGCAGCGAGCCCCGGGGCTGAGCACCCAGAAACAAACCTGAAGTGCTAAATAGCACTTTAATGAAGGAAGCTAGCGGAGAAGGTATGTCCCAAATTCCCACCGCACTGGCACCAAGGGATGTTGAAAGCTCTGGCTTTGGTGGTGAAGTCCAGAGTTAAGACCCTGGATTTGTGTACACCTGTGTTGTATATGCCTACTAACTACTAGGTAAATTTCTTCCCTTCTTGGTACCTCAATCTGACTGCCTTTACGCTCTGGATAAGGTCTTTTGGCTCCAGACCGAACTCCTCAACAAGTCCGCGTGCTTCCCTTGGTGATCCTCTACGGAGGCTTTTCAAATTCAGGGAGATGGGTGAGACTTTGTGCATCACTATTAAAGCTCTTCATGGCCCAAAGGGCAACCCAGTTATTGGACAGAGGCTGTAGGTTTGGTAGAAGTTCATCTCCTGGTGTCTTTTTTGGTCTTCTCCAGCCTTTTGGACCTTCTCCAGGGTCACATCTGTAAATGGGCTAAAAATCCCGTGTTCAGATGGGCGGCTGGGGGATACTCTCAGGGGTACATACATTACTCGGAGTGAAGGGGCAATTTAAGTTGAGCAGAGAAATAATTTGGAGGAATTCAGCCTTCTCTCCTTAGTTTCTCGGCTTAGTTTGTTTTCACATGTGTCCCTTTTCATCGCTCCCCCCTCCCCCTTAAATCTTTCCTTCTCCTGTACCAATGTCTGCAGGAGCTCCATAGCCCAAAGCCGTTCTCCTGACCCTTCCAGGACACTGGGATTTTTGGATGGTGTTGCTAATTCAGGGCTATTTTCCCTACCTTGTATTGTTTTATGAAAGGTATGTGCTGGGGATTCTGAAGTTATTAACAAAAGTGTGAGCTCTGGTAACATACTGCTAATACAAAACCACGCCAGCTATGCTGAGCTCTAAATAGTATAATAAATGTGAACATCTTGGGTAATGTGATTTATTATTGGCAGCATGAATAGGAAAATAATAAAACAATATAATGATTCTGTAAGAAAAATGAGGTTTTTTTATTATTATTCATACTTCGAAGCTTGTTTACAAGGCAGGAATGAGGTCAGACTCTTAAGCAGAGCCGCCGATGCCAGATCCTCAACTTTGTGCATATCAGGAGATGTAATCCCCTTTCCCCCAAGTTCATTTGCGTGGGGAATTAGGCTCCCCGGTTTCATTATCGCTAATAGACCTTGCCCGTTTCTAAGTGGCGCGGTGTGTTGGAGTGCCGAATTGATAACTGAGGCTGCACAGCTTGACGGGCGAGTTGTTTTTCCACGCCTGGCAAAGGGAGCGATGGTGTTTGGAAGTGGGATTCGTTGGTTTAGGCAGAAGCTTGGGGCTAGAAGATGGGATTTGGTGAGGCGAGAAGAGGGGTAGCCAAAATGCTGTGTGGCAAAGAGGCAGCGCTTGAAGTGATTTGGCTGAGGGGGGAAACCGAGGCACAAAGAGTTGATGTAACTGATCCGGCATAAGGACGTCGGCAGGACGTCGGGCTCTGTCCTGGGATGGTCCGTCGGGGTGCACTGCCTGGCATGGGGGTCAGTAGGGCAGCGCCATTGCCGCTGGCACCCCCAACAACCCCTTTTTCTTTCCTCACCAGCGACCTCGGCTGATTTCCTGAGATCCTTCTGTTTTCCCAGGGATAAATGAGCCCATCGCCTTCCCTCTGCAGTGCGTGGTGCATCCTGCACCTTCCCAAAAAAAGGCTCCATCCGTCTTTTTATTATGCATTCCACTTCTTGCCCAACCCGGCAATGTTTAACAGAGACAGGGCTAAGCAACGCTTATTTTCCTCTTTATTTTGCCTCAGCCCAGCTGCACTCAAGACCAATTGGATTTTCCATTACTGTGGCAGGTTACGATCCTTTGGTTACTTTTCCTGTAATTTTCATGTTTGCCTTTTAATATTTCTTATGAGATTGAAAGCTTCGGATAAGAGGTGGTAAGCTTTTTGCTCAGCATGTTACAGAGGAACTACTTGAATTTGAATGAGGCGAGAGGAGGGTTGAGAGATACCGGGGCCGGCGTCTGCTCTGAGGCTGTACAGATGAAGGGAGGTGATGGAGCTGAGCGCGGAGAGGCTGGAGCACACGCAGCAGCGTCTACAGAAAACACATTTCTTAAGGCGCAGCAGCGCTAAATCTCTGCACCTTTATAATGACAGCTTCTGCTACCATCAACATGTCCCGTGCTTTTCAGTAAAGTAATTCTTTTAGATGTTTCATATATAGATAGATTTCTATATAGAGAGATTTTTATTTATTTATTTATATAAAATATATGTATCTGTTGTCAGCTGGTATTACAAAGAGCATAAAGCACATCTCTGGCTTCTGCATGTTCAGCTCACTTGGGATCGCGTCGCAGGTATGAGAGCAGAAATGAGCCAAACCTCAACCGGTACGGATATACCCCTGTTTGAATGGCTGTGGGATACTGCCAGTATCTATGGGGTTTCGGGTAATTCCTGGATGCTTTGGTAGAGAGTACGTGTAACTAGGCGTTTATGGCACCTTATTTTCCTCCATATGAAAAGAAAACCAAACCAAGACTCTGGGCTTTTTCTGGAGCTTCAAGCTTCCTTGCCTGCATCCCTCTGGAAAACCAGGGGCTTGTGGGACTCCTGATAAAAAGTTAGATAACGCCGATTGTCTTACTTAAATGTCATTAAATGCTGCCGATGACACTCGGCTAAACCCACCTCCAGTGGCGTTTCACAAGGCGGTGGCAGAGAGCGGCATTTCGCTTGGCTGGAGAGACGGAGCCGTGGAGGGATGCGGTGCCGGTCCGCAGGAAATCTCTGCCCTGGGACCCAGATATTGCATTTAGATGTGGTTGCTTTCATTAGCTCCCTATTTTATAGCACTCATCAGTCTTATTCCCCTGCCAGAAAGTCTCAAATGTGCTGGGGAATATTCAGGCCTCTTTTGGCAAGCGTCAGAGATAAGTGGATAATAAAACACACCTTGAAAGTATTCTCCATCCTATTATTAGGCACTTTCTTATTATACTTGCAAAGAAAAAAAAATCTAGTTATAGAGCAGTACGCTTTTCTATATTGTCAGCGCATCGTGTCCAGACGCTTGCAAAGGAAGTCTTTCAATAATATTCTCACTATTGTTTGTTGATTGGCTCCATTAATCAGTTGTTCAGAGCCTCAGCTACGTATTTCCACGAGTTTGCGCCGTTTAAACCNTCCCTGGAATAGCAGCTGTTATTTACTCATCTCTCATCAGCAGATTTGACCTAATTTTAGTCTCCCCCCCCCATGCCTTTGTCTCAAACACCTGGTTGCGGCATCGCCA
>VZSZ01006630.1:125257-146146 GCA_013398815.1 Ibidorhyncha struthersii
CCCCCAGGTCCTTCTCCTCAGGGCCGCTCTCCATCCATTCTCCGCCCAGCCTGGATTTGTGCTTGGATCTTAAGATGCCTTGAGATAAGAGCTGATGCTCGCTACAGGCAGCGCATGACCTGCGTGGAGCAAAGAGAGAGGAAGTGACCGTTGACACCAAAGGTTTCCATCAGCGGTCCTTCCAGTGAACTGTTGCTGTCATAAAAACCATAATAGCTTTGATCAGCTCAATTAGCTAGTGCCGCTATCCGTATTTGGAGTTAATAATACATCAGGAATTAGCCCAGCCAAGGAGGCCGCTGAAAATTACGTTTGTTTATTAAAGAACCCATTTCTCCCTGCTTTCGCTGGGATTAACAGCTGAGCAGAGACCTTGAAAGGTTAAGCGCTTGCATCCCAGTTCATATTTTCGTGCTGTTTCGAAAAAAAAAAAAACAAACCCCAAAACCTAATTCATTCAAGTCGTGGCTTTTTTCTGCAGCTAAAGCAGTTTCCCGGAAGAAGTTGTCACGCAGCCTCACAGTTATGTAAATGCGATAGTTATTTCTGACACCAGTAAATAATAGTTCTGTATGCACTGACACTGTTTTCTTACCTTATCATGCTAGGTCTGGAGCCATGATTTAGATGTTTGCAGCTTATTAGCATTTTTTGGACTGTGGCAAGCAATTTGTGTGGTGCGTTTCAATCTTATTTTATGCACGCGAACGGGGGGAAAAGTGATTAGCGCTCTTTGGAAGGAAATGTCTACTAAATTGCTGTTCTGATCAAGGTAAATCAAGCCATCCGGTATAATGATCTGGTGTCATCTGTAAGCCAGTCATGCCCAAAGCTACCCCACCTTCAAGGGAAAATGAAGACCTCGTGGTTTTTGTTTGTTGGCTGTAGTTTTTTCATTCCCTTTCTGCTAGGCAAAGAGCTTTTTTTCCTGCAAAATACGTTATCCTGGACCAAGGAAAATTGGGTCTGGCCTCTTTCATCTGGCGATCTCGAGGCATGTTAGGGAGCTGAAAATAAGGCTTGGAAGAAAAGTAACGTCTCTGCCATGTTCAGATTAAATATAATCCTGGACAGAGAAGCTTTGCTCGATAAAAGAGGTGAGGTACGGGACCGAAGAGCTGTGAAGCCTCTGCCATTCCTTCGGTCTCTTTGCCACGCTGCCTTGCCAGTGGATCCTCTTTTAGGCCAAATTGTCCACGGTCGCACGTGGTGGTGATTGGAATGAGCATCGCCGAGTCCATCTGCCAGCTCTGAGTCTGGGGCTTTGACACTTTTGCCACCCCCGAAATAGGTTTGTCTAAGCTGTACTTAATGGCCTGCAGTGAAGGAGATTGCAAAGCTTCCTTTTTTTTTTTTTTTTCAGGAAGTTTTTTTCTAATGACTTTCCTAACTTTTTCTTGCTGCAATTTAAGCTCATTATTTTTTATCCTGTCTGCTGTGGGCATGGAGAGTAGCTTTCCTCCCTCCTGCCACTGCCTTTTTATGTGTTTGAAGATTATTCCTGTGGTTCTCCTCAGTCATCTCTTCTGCAGACAAAACAGCCCCCGTTGGCTCACTTAGTCCTCTTTGGTGGTGTTCCCTCCATCCTCCGGGCGTTGTCACTGCTGTCACCTGGACACTCGTCGCCGTCTCCTTTCATGCGCCGTGTGGCAAACCGGGCTGCTGCTTTATCAGAGCTGAGCAGAGTGCACGGATTGCTTTGAGTCTCTTACAGGTCCTACTTGACGGCGTGCAAAGAAAAAGCAAAGGCTTCGTGGCAGGGAAAGATAGGCTTCACCCATTTCCAGCTTGCGCTGGAAAGTATCACCTGCACAGGAGATGGTCGTGAGATCACGCAGGCGTAGCACTGGGAAAGACCTCTCGGGGCACATCCAGTCCTCTCCTCTCCCAAGAAGCCACATCTCACGGCTGAGTTTGCATACTTCCCCACGTTTGGACCGCAGCTAATCAAATTCTTTGCTAGCATCACCCGAGGCTACTCCGGAGATGCTCTTCCACCACTTCACCCTTGTCACCCTTCAAACACTCTTACAGTTCCCAGCAAAAATTCATTCACGTGGCAGGGTAAATCCAGCTGGGGCTAGCTCATGAGCCCCATTGCTTTGCTGAAATTAAAGGACAGCGTGATGGTAATTAAGTATGAGGACCTCTGCATCCTATAGCTATATGATCATGCTGATAGACATAACGTATAATTGACTTGTAGCTCTGGCCTGGGCTGCTCTCCGGCTCTGGGAGGCTCCTCTCCAGCTGGAAAGGAGGAGCTCGGGTGGCGGTTGTTCGAGATGAGAGTTACTCGTGCAACCTGGCTGTCCTGTGAAGTTCGGCTCCCATCCTCTGGCTGCCTTCGAAGCCCTCCCCACCAGCTTTTTTGTTCGCGTTCAGAGCCACCTTGCTCTGACCTGGAGGCAGTCGGCTCAGCTGGCGGTGGAAGCTGCCTAGTGAAATCGCTACCCTCCCCGCCTCGGGCGCTTGCGTGCCCGGCACCCTTTCTGTAATTATCTCCAATCTGACTGCTCATTTCCACCAGAACTTTAAACATTGTTCCTTTTTATGTAGCGCGGCTTTTTAATTTCCCTCCCTAACAGAAGGGATTGTTTATGTTGTAAATGCCACATTAGTCCCTGTGAAATGGAGATGGAATTGATTTTCATTTCAGAGATTTCACAGCCTGCCCCAGAACTTTTCTGCTTGATTGCACGTTCTGGGTGATGCTCGCTTTAGCCTGCTGTTGTGCTTGGTTTGTACCAAGCCCTTGGTCATGGTTGTTCCATTGTCGAGGTGGGTAAGTCTGAAGGAGAAGTCTTTTTGGTAGTGGTGTGAATGGAAACTCGTGTTTCCTTCCAGCCCAGCTCACCTATGCTTGCAGGATCAGGACAAGCTTTGAGGAAAAAGAAGCTGTCGTGTGGTCTCCTTCCTGCTAAGTATCACACAACCGTATACTAGGCGTCACACGGACGGAATCATCAGTCCCCATCCTTTAGCTCGTGTCACCAAGGCTTGTGAAGACAGCTTGGGAGACCCTTGGGGAGATGGAAGTCACCCACGTAGGGAGCAGAAGGAGCGCTCCCTGATTTACGGGGCTGCAAAACCACCTTTCCCTCTTGTGTATTAGCCAAAAAGCAGTGGGAGGTCGCGTGTGTTTTCTGGTAAGCTGGACCCAAGCTGCGCGGAAGCTCCTCTCTCTGCTGCCATAGCTCTTTCTCCTAACGAAGCGCTCCTGTTTAATCACTCTGAGCCCATGTATCAAAGGCAGGCTCGTTCTGCGAAGGGAACGCGTGTGCCCTCAGCGATATCACAGTGAATCATTTGCGAGCAACCCAAAGGCTGAAATATGTTTGCATCAACCATTTCTCAAAGAATGCTACATAAAGAATCAGTTCATAAATAACCAGGCTTGAGCGCGGAAAGTTCATAAACATCAGAGCCTCTTGAACAATTTGCTGCCAATAATTCACTATCGTGGGGTTTTATGGAGGGCAAAGGAAAAAAAAAAAAAAAAAAAAAGCAGAATTCTCCTCCCTATCACCTTATAAATGAATTAAAGGAAGCTGGAGAATAATCTGTCCTCTTCCCAAAATGTATTTTCGGAGCAGACTTCCTCAATTCCCGTGCAAATATGAACTCCCCTCCAGGCGATGGAGCGGGATACAGCGATGTGTACGCAGAAGGCGGGCAGAGGAGAATTGCGAGTAAGTGGCATGAAGACAATTTGCTTGGACCGGGGAGGAAGATGCGCTCTGACAAGGATAGATGGAATGAGGTTGTTGCCAGAGAAAATCTCGAGGAATTGCCAGCCAAGTTGGGGGGGAGCCTTGGATGCGGCGAGCATGCAAATCTCCTTGTGTTTTTTGGTTTTGAAGCAGCAGAAGAGCAGGGGAGAGGAGGAAAGGGGGGGGGAGAGAAAAATCCAAAGAAGCTTTGTCAAGTCTGACATTCCTTTTGCATCCAAAAGTGGGTATTGATTTTCCACCCGTGACTGCTATAAATGAGAATTTCTGTGTCGCGGCTAAGGCCTGCGCTTGTAGTGTTTCTTATCTCCTTAAATATGATTACCTGCACTTCATGGTTTCATGGTTAAAATCGTAATGAACTTTGCCAGCCAAGTCAGTCCATCGTCTCGGGCGCGTTTGTGTGCGTGATCAAATGAATTCTCTCGCCGGTTACTCACAGCTCTATCTCCAGGCTACAGGTTTATTGACTTACTGCTAATTTTCTTGTCAGGATAATTCTTCCAATCAAGATTTAAAACAAACTGGGAGGTTACTAAAGTGCGGGAGATTAAATTCCTAATGCTTTTGGATTTGATTAAGATACCTCTGAGCGTGGGTATTTATTTTAGGGGGGGGTAGGAGAGGGAAGTGGACGGGGGGGGTGTGTGCGTACTTGGGTTTGGTTTGGTGCAAAGCTTTTCATGGAGAGACGGGCTTGTTTGTTGAGAGCAAATCTCTTCTTCCATGCCAACATCTGCCGCTCCGTATTTGCTCGCAGGGGAAACTTTTTTAAAAAAAAAAAAGAAAGAAAAAGAAAGAAAGAAATAGATTATTCCCACTGCATCAACCTACAGGCGGCTGCTGGCTGCAATTTTCTTCAATTTCTTGCCGTGAAAAGCAAGACCGTTCATTTTGTAAGTGCTGCTTTTGTGTGTGACCTATATTTTGAAAACTGATGGGGTCACCACCTCCCTCCTCCCAACCTGTTGAACCAAAGAGCGTTTGAGATCTGTCCTAGATTGTATTTATCTCTAAGATTATTTAAAAAGCGAGGTAGCTATTACTAATAAGACGGTGTTCGTCTGGTGGGTTTTGAGTTTTTTTTTCTTTTTTCCCCTCCCCTTTACTCTCCTTTGTAAATGAAAATCCTAGCCTGGCTCCAGCTGACCAAGAAAGTGCTTTCCTTCATGTCTCTGTCCTTCAAAGCTGCTTTAGAAAGCGCGTAATCTTTCTCCATTCATCAACTTCTGACCCGTTTTTTATTTTTTCTCCCTGTTGGTTGCTATTAGGCTGGCTGGCAAGTTTAAGAAGATGTCGTAGCTTGTCAGGTAGTTTTGAAGACATCGCATTTGCGCATATGGATACAGGCAATTTCAGCACTCGAGTTGTTTAATGACACGTCTCATCCCCGTTTGATTGGAGGTTGAAACCAGTGCAGACAGAGCCAGGTGAGGTACAGGCAGCCCAGATTCGACCACATTCAGCACTTCTTTTGCTCTTTATCGAGTTTGGGGTCTTTTTTCCCCATCAGAAATTCCCTTTTTTATTTTTTTTTTCTTCCCCTTTAATCTCACTTTCTATTAAAAGTCTTCCCAGAGCTAATGTAATAAATTTAGATCCAAAGCCAGATGCATAGCAAAACTTTTGGCAGAGAATACTCTATCAGAAGACATTGCAAATGAAATATGCTTTCCCTTGGGGATTATTCTACAGTTTAATTTAATTTGATATTTCAAATTAAATTAATTCAAATGGTTATGCAGTTTCCAGGGAAAACAGACTTCATTTATGATGTTCTGCCACCAAATTGTTTTGCTCCTATCATATATCTTGTATTGTTAACCAGGAATGATAAGTAGTGACAATGCAGGATTTTTTCGTGCCCTTTGTTTTGCGATTCCCATCCTAAGGGAATGGAAACATTTCCTTGTGCAGGGGCTTCTCTGTGCGGTTACTCCAACATTTCCACTGAAAACTTTTCTTTTTTTTTTTTGGCTGAAAATTAGATTTTCATCAAAATGTGGTTTAAAAAAAATAATGTGTTCGCTTTGAGAAGGTTTTGTTTTTATGGAACTCCTACTTCTTGTTGTTTTTCAATTTGCACGTGACAAAATAGCGATGCTTTGTTTGGGATTGAGTGCAGGGAGGAGAGGCATCAGGAAATAAATACAGTATTCTGTGTTATTTTTGTAGTTTGGGATTCTTATTCTTTTGGTTGGGGATTCTTAATTTTTCAGCAAGAAGTGATTTTCTTTTTGCCAGGGCACAGTTGGGAAAATTTCTGCACTTTCCAACCAGATCCAGCTTTAGCCATATGGAGAATTTAGGTGGTTGCTTTGGGTTTGGAGGGGGTCCCATTACCTCTCATCCTTAATCTGAAGGAGGGAACTTGCTAAAAAAAAAAATCCCCAAACTCAAAACCTGAGTAGTTCTGCTTCCACTGTGCCCCCCCGCCGTTGCATGGGATTACTGATGTAACGGCCCTTAAACGACTGCGTCCCAAGACCTGTGTGGGCTCCCATGGGATTTCTTAATCATCATCTTCTACCGCTTTCGAAGCGACTGATTTATTTAACGTGGCTTTTCTCCGCTGGCTCTTGTTATCCGGAGTCATCAAGGAACTTGCACCAAACTCTGAAGTACATTACGACAGGGTAATTCAGGGAAGTGTTTGCATCTAGAAATATATGTAAGCACTTTCCTATCTGCTGGCCTGTAGAAAAGCCATTATTCTCGACAGGGGAAAAAAAATATTGGTAATATCACAAGAGGCTTTGGAAGAGAACATAAAACTAGTTTCATTTTCCAGTCAGCTGAGATCTAATATTTCCTATACAAGATGTTCAGGTGTTTTAGAAAAAGGAGCAATGTTTATTTGTCTAAAGCGACACACACACAAAAGTTCTGTATTGTGCTTGTGGCTTTTTTCCATTGTAAATGGTTTTGTAGGGAGAAATCTCTTCCTCATCCATCGCAGCCAGTAGATTAGAGAAATATAAATATTATCTAAAGAGAACAGAGCTGAGTCTGCTACCGAATGCACGGGAGAAAAATGAGAAATGTAGCATCCCTCCTGAGGAGGAAGGCTGAGTGCTGAGTCAGAGGGAGCCTTGTTGTCTCCCCGGCTTTTGGGGGTTTATTTGCTTACACTGTCCTGGGAGAAGGGTCCCAGCGTGGCAGTTCTGCTCAGACGTGTGTTTTGGGCTGGTCCAAAACCACGTCGCTGTAGCAGTCCATTATCAGCAGAGAAAGATTGGTCAAAACACATATTTCCCCCACCCGCCCCGGGAAGTGCATTGGGGTTTTTTTTTCAGAATATTTTTCAAGTCTAGCAAGGATTTGTTGCAGAGTAGCGTGTGGCCCTAAAGCACCCCGGGGAGCGTGAGATTTAGATGCCCCCACGGTCTTATACCCAGCCAGGAGTCTGGCAGCCAGGCTGATGCTGCAAGCATTTGCTTTGTGAGCCGTGGCCGTTCCCCAACCAGTTTCAGGCGTGATGGGAAGCGAGTCTTTGCCCTGGAGAGCTCAGGGTTGGACGGGCTGTACGTCTGATGGGACGGGGTTGGGCTTGGAGTAAGAGTTGAACCTCCCCTGTCCATTTTGCAGGCTCACCCCCGTCACTGGGAGCGCTGGCATGTCTGGCTGCACTTCGAAGGTTTTAAGTTGTTGGGATTTTCTTTTTTTTTTTTTCCTTTTTTAACACCTCTTTAATTATTATTATTATTATTNGCGATTTTCTCTTCGGCACTTCCCCGGCAGCAAGGAAGGCAGCCAGGAATTCTTAACCTTGAAGCTTCAGTGCTTCGGTTTGATTGCGTGCTGCCAGTGGTTTCGGTGCTGGAGCTAAAGTGTCTCTTTGGACGTAATCAGGGTAATCAGGGAGGCAAACCCCAGCTGAATTAGCTCAAGTTTAATGGGGTACAGAGCACGCCACAGCGCCTGCTGCTCCGTTGCATCTTGCCGCAACGCGGAGACCTTCCAGCACTTCTCATCTCGGTAGTTTACCTTGCCAATCCATCTTCCCTCCCTCTGAAACCTCTCTGTCCCCCCGTACCGCAGCCGGGAGGCTCAGCGCATCCTCGCCGGCGCAGTGGCCTCAGCACATGCAGGGGGCGAGGACGGGGCAGGCGCGAAAGCCTCTCCGACGGGCGATGGTAGCCGTCTTTTGGCTGAGTTTCTTCTCCTTGCAAACCCTTCCTCTGGCAACGAGGTCCTGCGCAGGCCCGTGGTCTCACGGGCCACGTTTGCGGGGTCAAGCCTTAGGAAAGGATTTGCTGTAAGAGGTCCCTGTTACCCAGCGCTCACGCTGCGAGCAGATGTGCCCATCATCTGTTCTGCTGCCGTGCGCCGGAAAAAACAGGTGCTGGAAATTAAAAAGTGCAAGCGACTGCAGGAAGATGCCCTTCTCCAACCAATCCTGCAACCCGTTCGTTTCCTTTTGCCCCTCTTCGGAAAGTTTCTCAGGACGCAGTATGCTTTATGACACCCCTACTTTTATTATTTATTTATTTGTTTATTTATTTATTTATTTATTTATTCTCCGCAGCAGCGTTTTGTCTCTCAGCAAAGTCATCGTCTCAAAAAAGAGATTGCTTGAGCCTCATTCGGCTTTTGGCTGGTTCGTTTTCCACGTAGCATCCGCAAGCAACCCGTGGCGAGGGGCTGGAGCCCTCCCCGGGTCGCCGCGCTGGTGCGGCACTGAGCAGCAATCTCGGAAGGGCTGATGCTCGTGAGCGAAGAGGAACAGATGAGAGGGCTGTCTTCAGGGGTTTATAGATGGGAAATTGAGTCACGGGCTGCCGGAGGATTTTCTCAAGGTCATACAGGCGTGCTGCCCGTGGGACTCAAGGCGAAGAGTCCAACAGCTGTTGGCTGTAAATATCAGAAAAACTCTATTTGTGGGGTCGGGGTTTCCCATGGATGCGTATCTCTGCTCCAGGGGGTGGACTGGAGTAGGTGTCCCTGGGGAAGAGCCATTTGGGTAAGGATATTGCTGCCTGATCCTGTTGTCCGAGCAGCCCGCAGTGCCTTTCTTCCATCTCAGTTGCGGTACAGACTTTCTTTCCCTCCTTGCTCTTGGGTTGAATTTTATCATTATGTTGCTGGGGGTGTCTGCTTTGCTCCAGAACGAGCCGTTTGCCACTGAGATGAATGACCACTGAAGGAAAAAGCCTTCAGCCCAGGGCGGTGAAGAGTGTTTGTCCTGAGCATCTTGGAGCGAGACGAAGCCGAGAGGAAAGGCACTTGTGTGTGCCCAACTCCTCAGAGGTGGCTGAGCCGCTGCGCGGGTGGCTGTGGGGACGGGTGTCTCGCGTGCTGCGTGAAACCCTGCCCCGAGTGGGGTCCCATCGCCCTGACCTCCGGAGCGTCGGCTCTTTTTGCTTAAAGACATCAGTGCAGCTAAAACCTGCGATGTAGGAGGCCGTTCCAGTACGCCTTCAAAAGCTCTTTGGGGATGAGGCTGCTGCCCTTAAGATAGTTCAGGAGTTATTGATGGAGTAACCTTTGGGGACCAAGTCTTGCCTTTCACGGAGGCGAGGGAGAAATTGTTGTTTAAATAACCCCCTGGGGGCTGGAACTGGTGGTGACCCAGAAACAGTTTATTATTTTTTTTCATTGCTTTCCAGATCTTCCCCGGGCTAAAGCTGTCTCTGGTAAAGGAAAACCAGGTTGTTACTGGGGGAGTAAGCAAATTAGCAGACGAGGTCAAAAGCTTAACAGAGCCGAGCATCCAGGAGGCAGGAGCTGCGACAGCTCAACAGCACTTGCGCCCATCTCTTTTCTCTTGTCTTTTAACGTCCCACTAATCTGAAGCCCTTTTCCCAAATAATGCATTTATCGTTTACTTTCTCATACCGTTGTTTCAGTAACTCGGGGTAAAAACAGATGTCGACTCTTTGCCGGATGGCAATTCTGGTGTCAGCTGATGCGATGCTCGGTCGAAGCCAAACCGATTTCCTCATCCACTGAAGGATGTTATCGAGAGCTTTATTATTCTTTATCATTTTAGCCACCGTGTGGTTGCTGACTGGCCAGGCAGGTGTCTCCCAGCCCAGGTACCTGCTAATGCTGGTGAGTGGTGGAGGTAGCGAGAGGGGATAAATATGCTCTGATTTACCCATCCCTTGGCGTGAGTAGAGGCCGCTGCCAGCTCTAACTATTGCAGGGTTGAATTTGGGGTCGCATTGAATTTGGGGGCATCAATCTGTCCGTGCCAAGCCCTTCGTGCTTGTCTTGTGGGAGCTACTCGTCAGCCGTGGGATGTTCCGACCCCGCTGGTAGCTTGGCTCGCATAAAGGGGTTCGTTCACTCGGTTTGTTAATTGGATTTTGCACCGAAGGGCACTGCTTCGGCTCCACGTAACTGCTCCCCCCCCGCCCTGCCCCCGGCTGAAATCCTCAGCGTGGTGTCCACCCCGGGCCATCAGTACTAAAAGCACAAGCCGTAGCTTGGTGGGCTCAGGGAGAAACCTTGTCATATCCTATCACCATGAGCCCTCACACTCTCCTGAGCACCAGCCACGAGCAGAAAACGTGACAAATGCAGTGGTAGCACAGATGTAGAGAATAAACAAGCCTTTGCCCACATTATTGGATTGCTAATGAGGAGAGACCTCATCAACCGCCCAGCCATCTAATTTCTCTGGGCTACTATTACAGCTGGTCAAGAATCGCACGAGGCACAGCATTTTCTGGCACAAAACAGTTCAGGGAGAGAGACGCTTCCAGTGGGAAAATGGCCAGTTCTCCCTTTCCCTCCCCACACTTTGATATGGGAAATCTCCTTTGGACCGCACATTTTCTGGTGAAAGACAAAAGTACAATCCCAACTGCACATCTCGATCGAGCTCCCAAATTTCACAGCGCATCCCATGACTGCAGCACTGTGTGTCTCCAGCGGCGTGCCAAGCCTCCGTGGAATGAATGGGAAGCAGGAGAAACTAAATCCTCATCCTGCCGTCCTCATTTCAAGCACTGCACGATCAAGCCCGGCACATCTGGGGTTTGTTTGGGTTTGTTTTTTTTTTAATTCCAGTGACCTCTCCCTCTGTCTAGGCAGAGTTGTCTTGCCATGGAGCTGAATTTACCACTGCCCCTTCCATAACTCGAACAACAGCTCCATTCCTCTGCCAGGAGTTTTCCTCCTCTTTCCGCCACCTTGCAAAATCGAAGATGTCCTGTTCTGCAAAGCGGCCGCAGCCCCCGCGGCTTTGCACGTGCTGCCGGCGCCGGTCGTGTTGCACGGAGATCTATTGCTCGCCCAGCGGTGTCTCGACTCACAAACTAATTAAAGTTCATGTCACACCGGGAAGATGCAAAACGCTCTCTGAGCGCTAGATGTTATTATTTTAAGCTTCCCTTCTTTTTCCTGAGGCGCAGCAACTCCCTGAATCCCAGCTGGCACACCACATCCAGCCACAAAACACTGCTAATTGGGTGTTTCTCCTGTTGACCTCATTTTTCAAGCAGACTTTGGCTGGGTTTATTTCTGTGGGTTTTGGGTTGGGTTTTTGGTTTGTTTTTTTTTTTTTTTTGCTAGAAACTAGATAGACAGAAAACCGCCACTTGATGAGTGTCATGGCCAATCCTTGGTTGTGTCTGCCCCGTCTCAGGGTGTGATAACGCTGCTCTTCCCCCGCCGTCATCCATTTTACACATCCAAGGAAATAAGGGGTAGAGGGAGACGAGGAGGGAGGGGATCAAGGGTGGAGTGATGTTTCTGGAAGGGGTTTCATTTGGAAGAGGCCTCAGACAGGCAGGACCTAGACTGTTGCTCCTTCCCATCGGCGAGGCGTTATTTGGTCTTCTATCCTTAAGATGTTTTACTGCAACAGGATTTCGGCATCTTTTGTTGCCAATTCCCCTTCAAAAGATAAGGTGACTTGTGCTATTAACGATGTGAAGCTCAGTCTCTCCTGGTACAACTCCCGCTGCCTGACGAACGCGCTGAGTTCATTAGAGCCGGCTTTGTTCGCGTCTCCCCGAACTGGTTCACCTCCCAGAGAATCGAGTAGCATCCCATTAATTCCTTAATTGCCTGGCGTTATTGGGAAGGTGCCTCTTCCAGCAAAGACTCGGTGTCACCTTGCGGAGGTGGCAGGTGGAAACTTCTCCCCGATGTTCTCGAGGTGGCTTCTTTTCTTCCGTTGCATTTGTATTTATGAAAACATATTTTATTCTCTGCCTTGGATTCTGCCCCATCTGCCTTCCCCGGCATTAATCAATTGTGCTGTTTCCCCCGTAGCGTTCATTACCTTCTTAAAAATGAATGCGGAGAGAAAACACAATTAGATGCTGCTTTGGTTAAATAATGCCTTGAAAAGACCAGAACAATGGCTTTAAAAATAAGGAGAGAGTGAAGATCGCACAGTTTGAACTAATGATGGAAATTACCTCGGGTTAAGTTGGATTTTAAATCAGAGGTTTGGGGGGGATTTTATTTTTTTTCTTTTCTTTCCAGTGAATTATGACAAATATAGAGGCCTGCTGGATGGATGATTAGATTTTTTTTTTTCTCTCCCATCCGCATTGAAAAATGAAATATTTCTGTAATATTAAATCCGTCAAATTGATCAAAGTGCAGCGTCAAAAAATGTTGTAAGCGCTTCTTCTCATCCAATCCCCTCAGCGACTGCAAACCAGAGACCTTTTCATATCCCTTGCTGGAGGTTACCTCTGCTGAAAGAGTCTGTGCAAGAAATGAGTCTGCATTTCTCCATCTAATTCCCGTAGTAGAGACTTACAAAGGGCTGCCGATTTGGCACATGAAACTAAAAGACGTGCTCCTCAGCTTTGTGGTTTTGTCTCTGCGTATGTCCGTGATCTGTCCTAATACCGTCTTTTTCCTCCCACCTAATGGTGGGGTCAGGATTAGGGTGGATATGGCCAGAAAAAGGAGGTGATGAAGGGAAGTTTCTGCTTCTCTGGTTCAGCTTTATGAGTAAATGTTGGGAGATTTATTGGTATTTCCCCTCCCCTTTTGTTTTTCTTTCCCCTGCTTACCAAGGGGAAAACCAAACAAACCAGAAACCCCCCAAATATTTGGTCATTGTTTGAGGAAACCGACATAAGATTGTATTCAAACCTTTGCAGAGGTGGTAATCCGGGGCATTGCAGGGTGGGATAAATGCAAAGCGTGTCCAGAAAAGAAAGGGTTTGTTTTTTTTTTTTTGAAAGCTGTCAATGAGGAGAAGCTGAGAGAGGGTTGGGGGTTGCTAATCTAGAAAATAAGGGATGGCGTCCTTCAAGGAAAGAGGTTGTTACAGATAAGATGCCGAACAGTTGTCTCCCGTGCAGTGAGAGGAGAAGAAATCGCCTTGGTTTCGGCAAGAAAAATACGTGTTGGCTATGAATGGGAGAAAACCCCATTTGTTACGTGTTATGGCCTCTCCTTCCTTGGCAGCTTCATGAAGACCAAGTTAAACAACTATCTGTGGGAGGCTGCTGCCGCGTACCTGAGGCTGTCCCGGGGGAGGTGGGGGCTAGAGGCTGACCTGACGGCCCTTTTGTTGCTATAAAGCTGCATTCGCAAGCACGCGCCAGCGACTTCTATCGCTGTTAGCTCTGCCGTGCCGTTTGACGTGAAGCTTTGGTTGTCTTCAAAGAAAAACGCTGGGAAATAAAAGGACGCGGCTTTCGCGTACGCTCGCGTATCGGGGGAAGCGTGTTTGCTCGCTCTAGGAGGACGTATTGGTTTCTGTGGCTGCGTGGAGACGTGCTCTGGACTTCCGTCAAACGTGCAAAGAGCAGCAAAGTTTTGCTTCATCTCGTGATGGATAGGCAGCGCTTTCTGCGTGCGAAGGAAGGGGCGAAAGGCTCCTGTTCTCTTACGGAGTCGTTTTGCTGCTTTGTGCCTCAGTGTCCCTCAGCTCCCTCTGTGCGTGCGTTTGAGATCAAAAGATGAAAACCTCCACTCTCCCAGACATTGATTACTTTGCTTTAGGAGCTCTTTGTGCTATCGACTAACCCTCGCGAGGGAAAATAAGCATTTTTCCTTAGTTACACAAATGGGGAAACAGGTGTAAAAGGGATTAAGTCATTTTTCAGCAAGTCACCGACAGAAGTGAGGGAAAGTTAGAGCCCTCCTTCCCGGCACAGCCTCTGGTGAGTGTCCGTACGTTCCGGTTAACCCAGAGGAGGGTCTCAAACAACCCTACAGAAATGCAGCGGCGAGATGGATCACTGCAACTCTGCTGCTTACCAAATTAGAAACAATTTAAGGATTTAAGGATTAAGTACCATTAATTACTGCCCAACAAACGCTGAACTACAATGGAGCACTTGTGGAAAGGGAGAGAGAAGTTCTGCGTGAATACTAAATGGCTTCATTAATGCTCGGTGCAATTTCATTGAGTGATAAATTAATTCACTTGGTGCTCCAAGAATTACTGAGCGGGACCGCGGGCACGCGTGATGATGGCAGAGCGGGAGCCCAGCTTCCCCTTGCCTGGGCAGAGCAAGTCACGCAGATGTGGGACACTCCGGAGCAAGGCAAGGGGGAGCCCTTGAGTAAAGGAAAAGCGAGGAAATTGGTTTACTGAGTGAGGAAACCCCCCCCCCGAATGCTGCTCCACCTCATCTAGAAAATGGTGGAGGTTTCGGAGGTCAAGCTGAGAGCAGGTGGGTCAAGGTCGTTGTCTCCCTCCTGCATCTGGAGATGATGCTCCAGCCTCCTGCTGTTCTGCTGCCGCTGGTGGGCCAGTTGGACATCAGCCCTGCTTTGCTGCGATGTTCCTTGTGTTTCTATTCCCTCCTTCCTTTCCGCCGCAGCCGTAACCACGGGGCTGAATAGACTTTTCCAGCCCATTGATTTCCTTTGGCCTCTGGCTCCGTGGCTCGTGCTAGGTGGTCCTCCCGTCAAGTACCAGAATCAGCGGAGCTTGGGCTTTGCAGCCTCTTTAGAGCTTCTGGTGAGCTCTCTCGCAAGGCTTGGAGCATCCCAGGTGCGTTGGTATTGCTCCAAGGGCGTGTTTACCTCTGCCTGGAGTAACGATTTTGTGCTTCCAAAAATCTGGGGCAGCCACATCTGGCATGGCAGCCCAGCAGAGAGCAGTGACAGCTTGGAACTGGAGTCTGGTTCCCGGGCAGCAGTTTCCCTTAGAAGAAGTGGGGAAGGAGGAGGGAGCAGCAGCATCCAGCCAGGATGTCTTGCGGTGAGTAATTTCAGTTTCTCCTCTGGCTGTCGTGGCATGACAGCTGCCTGGGCAGAGCCTCGCCGCCTCCCTTTAGTACATGTTACCTGGAGTTCAGCATCGGTTTTCTGTCCCTCAAGACTTTTTAGCCTTCCGTTGCGTTGCAGCGTTATTGATTGCTCACCCGGCCGTGGCCTGGAGCCTGGATTAGGTGTGAACAAAGCGCTGGCCCCAACAGGCCCGCAGTACAGGGCAGGACGCTCTGAGGTTCGTTTCGCCATCGGTCCTTTTTTAGCTCTTTTCTGCCTTGCCCTTTGGCTGCCTGCTGTGCCTTGCGCTGCGCCTCGCTCTTCCCCAGCAAATTTTCGGTGGCTATCGAGGTTGGGGGGGGCGGGGGTCGTGGCTCAGCGCGGGTCCCTTTTTGCCCCATGGTTTAGGGTCCCTCAGCTCGTTTGCCTTCAGCAGTGAGACTGCAATCCAAAGAGTGGGAAATGGCAGAGAGAGACTTCGTTCCCTCCCTGCCAAAGGGAGATTTAATGACGAGGGCACGTGCAGGGGTCTGTCTCTGCCCCACGTACGGCACTGTGGCTTTCCACCTCCCTCTGCCTCTTTCCTTTCCCAGCCCCCTCCAGGATAGCCACTCTTGAGGGTGCCAGGGCTCGCCTTTTGCTATCGTGAGACGTTCGGACCTTCGTCTTGGTGCAGCCGAGTGAGTCTTCAAGATATAATCCAAATGTGCCAGATTTGCTTTGGCCAAGAGGGATGAGTGTCCAGCACGCCTAAGCAGAGGGATGCAGGTGGATGTGGAGACTTGTGTCTGCTGTTCAAGGTCTCCTCTGCCGCGTTGGCGTGATGCTCTGCCTGAGGACACTTAATGGTCCTGCACGGCTCCTGGTCCAGCCCTGGCTCACATCTGGGCAGCTCAGAAATGAGATGAGCGGAGATCCTCGCATCCTCCCTCCCCCCAGCACTTGCCCAGCAAGTCGTGTTCTAGATTGGCCATTAAAGAAGGAAGGAAGAATAGCTAATTAACAGCCCTAATGCTAGCAACGGGCAGAACCCAGACCAAAGTTTTCCTAGTGTAATGAGCTGATATAAAAGCAGCCAGAGGGAGACATCGTCAGCTTTATTGGGCTGGCAAACCCAGGCAATATAGCTGCGCATTCTTGAGTGCCATCTTCTGGCACCTTGTATGTCAACTAGTTGCGTGCCTGCGTGGCCGGAGCAATCTGGTAATGCGGAGCTGCTGCCAGGCACAAGGAGCAAAGCAGATTTCCTGCATTTTTTCCAACGCATCCTTGAAAGATGCGTGGGGAGCGGACGCTTTATTTTTTTTGCATCCCTTTGGCTGTGGAGTACCTGCCTGTGCCAGCACGAGGAGCCGCGCGTCTGCCAGTCGGCCTCTGCGTGTAGTCGGTATGGGCTCCCCGTGCCAGCTTGGGAAGCATCTGTTTACTGGTTTATTTATCCCCCTCTGCAATCACCACGGGAGGATAATCTCAGCGACATGCCACATCTCGTTTACAGCCGGCCCCTGAAAAGTTAGAAGTGCGGGTTGCGGGGTGGGGAGGAGGCGGGGGAAGACGCGGAGTTGCGCGCACGCTGGGGAGAGAAAGGGGAGTTGGGGAAATGTATAAAATATTAAACGACATCGTGGCAAGACACGGACAGGGGTAGAACAATAATTAAAGTAAACAGCACATCAAAAGCCTGGCTAAAACTCGCATTTAAATTGCAAGTCAATGCAGAAACAGCTCGTGTAGCCATGTATAAATGTGTTTCCAGGAACCTCTTAAGAATATTAACGATGATGGAAGCAGAACAGCAATGATTCAGACTTTATGGTATGTGACAATCCAGGAGGCCACCAGACTCGTGCTTGGCGGTTGGCATAAGGAAGCTGATGAGAGCTTGGATCTTGCCAGAAGAGCAGGTTTCTTTCCAGGGAGACTTCAGGAGAGAGAGATCCTGAAGTGAGCGAGGATGGAGCCTCTTCGCTCGCCAGGCGTGTGTAGGGTTTTCCTTCAGCCCCACGGTGGGACTGCACCCTTATAAATTAGGTGGCAAGGGCTTCCATGATTTTGTTCCCTACAGCCAATCCCTGGATGTATCCTGCTGGCTTTGCCCTAATTAGTTTTAAATGACCCAGGTCAGGTTCTCGTGCCTTCTTGCTTAGGATCCTTCAGCACATGTCACCATCGGCGCCGCTTGCTGGAGCTCCCCTTTGCTTGCAGCCGCCCGTTGCTCCTGGTGGTGCCTGCCGATCCGTTCCTAGTCCGGAGCGCGCTTGCTCCCCATGTGTAACCCCCACGCCGAGCGCCTGAATGTAGCAGAGGACCCGTCGCGTAATTGGAAGACTCAGGTCAGGACTGAAGCCATGCAAAACAAGCTGAGCAGCAGCATCGTGGGTGCCTCGCTCCTTCCCCGAGACGGGAGATGACGCAGCACCTTCCCTCCCCGGCTCCGCTCGCCATCAGCAGAACAGCACGGTTTGAATTAAGGGCCAGAAATCAGTGTCAGATTTGTCTTGACTCCTGCGCTGAACACCTTTGGGCTATAGAGCAAATCTTTTAATTATTCCCCGTGCCATTTGCCCTCGCCTGTACAAGGACTACAATAGCTCTGTCCTTGGGGAGGACGAATTCTCCTTAGTCCTGGTAATACTGTGATTTACAGAGGATTTTCCCGACTCGCCTTCAGGGCACGGTGTTACCTAATGGAAGCAATTAAAAAGCATTGGGAAGTGACCCCCTGAAAGTTCAGGCGGCTACACACGAAATAGGGGAATTAAGAGGCAGACGGAGGAGAGGTACCGACTGCCTTCACCCAGCGCCGCAGCGGGTGTGTGTGGTCGGAGCGGGGCGTCCTGGGCGGCACTGGGAAGGGGATGGAGCGTGAGGGGCTGGACAGGAAAATTGCAGGTGGAGTATTCTTTCACTTGACTGTATTTTCGTAAGAGGCTTTTTGGATATTGCAACCTTGGGAGGTCCTTCCTGGGAGACTGCGTGAAAGTTTAACTTCCCACAAGGTTCAATTTTCCAGGAGTTTTAGGTTTCCAGACTTTCCAGTCGTCTCATAGCAGTAGCAAACTCTTTTGTGTCCTTCCGTGCTGCAGCTCCTAAGCCGCTGTTTAAAGGAGAGCAGAAGCCCCATCTTTATATATGGGGAAACTGAGGCACCGTCCATCAGCAGCCACGTAGCGCAACCCAAGTTCAAGGGAGGTTGGTCCCATCTCCTAAGGACAAGTGTTACCCGGACCAAAGACCTGTCCCTACTGCTGCACTTTTACCATCCCAGCAAGAGCAGCATTTCAGATGCAACTGGGACCTCCAGCGATGGCCTGGACCCAATCGCAAGCTATCCCGAAGTATCGCCGGTGCAAAGGTTTGGGAGGGGGGCTGCGGACCTGCTCCCTCTCCCCCTTCAGCTGGAGGGGCAGAGGGTTGAGGCCGAGAGCTGGGGGCTTTTTGGGGTGACCGCACTTTATAGCAGCCGGGAAAGCAGGAGAGCAAATTTTTACTTTCTTCGCCAAACTCCTTGCCCCTCAATAGAGAAAAGCACGATTTTATTTTGGAAATAGCTAGCTCTAAACGTAATCAGTTTTCTTTGGTGCGTAGGTGAAAATTCAATACCACGTGAAGCCCTTTCTCAAAGCTATCGTAGGTTTAACGAGGACAGGATTTCCCTTTTTTCCCCCCTTGCAAATCGAGTGGCTGAAAGTCTCCTATCAGGATTTTCCCGGCATGCAGATGTTGTTTTGACCTAGATGCTTAAGCATTCGTTTACTGCTGAAGTTTGGCGTTTAGAGGTCTTCAGAGTTTGTATCGTGGGCTGTCTGGAAAGCTCTGAAAGGGGAAAAAAATACCGAGGGCAGCTCACGAGTTACAAAGGAAAACCGATTTGACGTTATTATGCCTCCGTTTATTGGCAGCCCACAATGAGATGTAAAGAAATGTCAAAAAATCCCGTGTGCACATTGCTTTGGTTCAGGAAAAAATTGCTGTTTGCCTCTGCCCGGAGGCTACGAGTCACTCTGCTAATGCAGAAGGCACTAAAATGACCCCTTTGTTTTTCTTATGATCACTTCTGATAGCGCGCTCTGCCAGAGATATCATATCTTTGATCTCTCAGTGCTGATGTTAAGTCTCTCTTGAGTTCAGTAGCATCTCCTTGAGATTAATACTTCATGGCATTCTCAGCACCAAGCTGTCCTAACCCATACATCACAAGATGTCACGCTTCGCACTCGCCTCCTGCCTCAATGACTTCACGCTGGCACAATAAATAACCCTTGGCCAGCTCCGCTCTCCCCCGTTCGTTGTGTACAGAGAGTTTAACGAGGAACGCGGCAACTCTCCGGAAACCAGGAGGGAAGGGATGCTCCTACGGCTGCGGCGGGCGTGAGGACGGCCCTGCCTCCCTCTGCAAAATTTTGTGAGGGTTTATTCCTCTTCCCTCTCCCGTGCGGTGGGAGGGAAGACGCGCAGCGGTTTCTCTGCGGTACCTTATAGGGAGTGACAAACCGGTGTACCCGTAGGGTACCCATCTGGCAGCTAGCTCGCTTCACATCCCGTCCGTTAGGCGAACGAGTTAGGAAAATCACTTTCTTCTTAGGCTTTTACTTTCGCGCCTGTTTTTTCGCTTGCTTGCTTGTTTTCCAAGGGCTGGGCGAGCAGACTGGGCTCCTTTCGCAGGATGGGCTAGGTGTAAAAACGCCTTCCCTCTTCTTTTGTGGGGCGAGGGAAGCAGGCTGTCAAACCACGGTGCTGCAACGCTGCGAGAGGACCACAAAGTTCAGACGGGGCCGACTTTCAGAGCTGTCTGAAACCTTCTGCGTCACCCTGACCCAGGGGGCTGCTACCGGCTGCAAAGCCCCCACCTTGGCGGGGGAGGGGGGAAGGAGTTTTAAGGGAATTTGAAACATTACGTCCATCAGAGGTTGGGTTTCTGCAGGTCCAGACTCATCAAGTACCGTTTAATCTTGAAATCACAAAATCACAGACTGGTCAGGGTTGGAGGGGACCTCTGGAGCTCATCCAGTCCCACCCCCTGCCAGAGCAGCGTCACCCACAGCAGACTGCACAGGACGGCGTCCAGGCGGGTTTGGAATGTCTCCGGAGTGGGAGACTCTCCCACCTCTCCAGGCAGCCTGTGCCACCCTCAGAGGAAAGAAGTTCCTCCTCATGTTTAGGTGGAACTTCCTATGTTCAAGTTTGTGCCCGTTCCCTGTTGTCCTATCGCTACACCACTGAAAGAAGACCGTTCCCATCCACGCGGGATCCGATGTCCGATGTTGAGCAGGTGCTGGCGATGCAGAGCAGGGTCCGCGCTGCCGGGGCCTTGCTGCTCTCGGGATTGAAACAAGGTCACGTCCGTGCCGCAGCAATACGAGTCCGAGTCTTGGAGATGCTCGATTATGAGCTTTGGGAGATGTACCAGGTGATGCAAGCTGCTGTTGTCTGTGCAGTGTGGGCTGAGGAGGACTTTGCAAGATGTTTTTTTTTTCATCGTATCACTTATTTCTTGAGCATCTACGTTGTCGTGGTGGTGCTGCTGGAGTGTAACGTGCCGTGTAGTGACCGTGTTTCAGGGAGTGGGGAGTCGAGCCTCGTACAGCCTTGGACTTCATGCCTCCTCTCTCAGCGACACTCAGCAAACTCAAGGTCCCCCGTTAACTCGCACCCCCGCAGCCTCCCTCCTCTCCCTCGGTGCATTGGGCGAGGAGGAATTGAACCTGAAGGACTTACCCAAGCGTGGCATTAACGCGCTTGCCTGGGGGCGCCGCAGGCGCGATGTGGCATCGCGCCGCGTCTAATGCGCTGCCCCGTGCGACGCGATGCGCTGGGGCGAGGACCGAGCTGCCGACCGTCCTTGCGTTCCCGGTCCGAGGAAGCGGTCGGTGGGATTNTCTCTCATTTTGGCTACAGTCTCGTCTTTTAAAGCACATTAAAGGCTCGGAGCACCACCTGCTCAGAGCCAAAAGGTACCTGGCTCAAAGAGCACCAACAGATAGATGGAAGAAGGGATCTCTTTCCCAAAAGAAGA
>VZSZ01006630.1:171864-265141 GCA_013398815.1 Ibidorhyncha struthersii
ATCACCGTGCCGGTGGTGGTGGTGGTGGGGGGGGGGGGCATGCCAAATTACCCCACCTGAGGATTTGGCCGCTGCACGCAGCCAACGGAAATATGTGATGAGCAATAGTCTGCTGCATCCCAGCGTGAAATGCCCTCCTTTGGTTCCACGCCGATGCCAATCTTCTAAGGGAAAGCAGATCTTCTTTCCAGCCCATTGTATTTCGCTAATTTAATTCCATTCTGTATGTCAAATCGCATTATATATTCACACCAACGGAAGATCTATTTTTTTTCTTTATTAATATTAAGACATTTATTTGTCATTTTTTAACGAAATTGAAAAGGAATCAAAACCTCATTTTCTGGAAAAGCGGTGTTGTTGGCGGGTGGGCGCGACTGCAGCTGTCTCTCTGTGCTGGCTTGGATTTTTCTGCAATTTTTTTCCTCGCATTTCCAAAAGCTGGCATTCGCATGTAACTCCCCTACGTCCCCGCCAGGCCCCCGCGGGATTTCATGTGCCTGGATTTGGAGGGGCCAGCGAGAAGCGCGCTGGGCAGCTGGGGTGCAAACATTGCTTTCCGATGCCGCGGGTGGGAGGACATCCTCTCATCCCAATGCCACGGAGGTCTTTATTGATGAAAGATGATGTTGGGATGCCATGCGGAGAAATTAGCGGCCTCAGGAGGAGATTTGGGTTGTCCCATGAAAATCAGGTTGGTCCCTCCTGCAGCTCAGCTGCAGGCGACTACGGCACTCGGGGCTGGTGGAGCAACAAGATGCATGTCCCACCTCTCAGGAGGACATGAGATCCCACCATTTATTTTGTAACTTGCCCTCCGGGCTGTCGGGAGAAGGGTTTGGAGCAGGCGGTTGGAGCCCGGGGGGTCCTTCCAGCCTCTGCAGCGCCGAGCTCTTCTTGCACGTGATGCTCGGGATTCAGTTAACGGGAGCAGGAGATTGGCTGGGGCTGCAACGAGGTGGTGGGCTCTGTGTTTGGAAATAGCACTGTTCGAATGGCGTTGTGGTCCAGCAAGACCCGAGTGACAGGGACTGTACAGCACTCCTCATACTCGTTTTACTGAGAGCAGCCCGAGACACTCAGTACGGAAAATATCCTCCAGTGACCTTGGCGGGAAGCAGATGACATCTCTAGCTGCTGTAAAACAATTTTAATAGTGTCTCGGGGAGAGGATTATGATTTGAGCCACCGAACGACAGAGAAACTCTTGTATTTTGTGGAAGACTCCATTTTCCTGTAAAAGCCCTTTGATCGGCAGCCAGGGAAACGGAGTGAGAAGTGTCAGTGGCCATCTGAAGTGCACGGGAGCTAGAGCTGGGAGCGTTATCCCTCCGGCTGCCTGCCTGGTGCTTTGTCCCCCTTTGCCCAAGCAGCATTCTCCCCGACATCTCTGTTTTTCACCTACTTTTGCAGCTGAACTCAAACAGGTTGTCAGTTTGGGGATTTTTTTTTTTTTTTTGAAGGCAAATTATTCCACGGCGTGGCTGGGGGGAGCTCATCATGTTGTACAAAACGCTGAGCTCCTCTTTTCTGCTCTGGCATCTGGGTGGTTTGGGGTGGTTGGGTTTTTTTTTTTCCTTTCCATTTCGAAGCTCTTTGAGGGCAGGTTCTTTAGAGAATCAAATCACTTGAAAAAAAACTTTGTTCAGCTCAGGCTGCTGTGGATTTGTCACTTATCCTCCAACAAGAGCGTTGATGGAGTTAAGCACAGAAACCAGAATTAAAGCAGGTGTGGTGGGGATGTGCCTGCCCTGTCCGTGCAGATTCATGTGGCGTGGGGGCCGGCCATAAAGAGGTTGGGTGAGTTTATGGCACCTTTGGCTAACGAAGCCTATATCTGCATTGCAGTAATTGCAGTGAGGGGAGGAGATATCAGAGGTGGCTTTGCAGGGAGCGGTAGTGAAGCTGAAACGGAAGAGGGAGCATCACGGGGAGACTTGCTGGGCTGTGTGGGTTGAGTTTGTTGGACGCGAGCTGGTCGAATGCCGGCACTGATGTGTCTGCGGTCCTGCAGTGGTTGGCTTCACAGCGAGCGCAGGTTTGTCGCGGGTCCTTGTTATGCTTCATAGCAGCAGACGTGGTCCGTTGGGCACTTTGCCATCTCGCCGTCTCAAAGATGCTCAACGTGCTTGGCTCCCCTGAATCCCCCGGCTGATAGACCCCCAAGGCTTGCTTCCCTTTTGCAAGACTGATAGCGCCGGTGAGGTGCAACCATTCCCTGTGTCACACAATCTCCACTGGTTTTCCTCCAGCCGTCCTGCTTGCTTGCGGACCGGCCCACCAGCTGTGCCTGCCGGTAAGGTGCCGCAACTTATTGTCTTGTTCCTGGAGCTCAGTCAACCAGCCAGAGCAAGCTGGCAAGTGGCATTTATTTTTCTACAGGGTGCTCCAACACACCTCAGCCGCAAGAAAAGCCAGCAAATTTTGCAAAAGGAAATGTTTTTTACAAGAAAGAGAAAAAAAAAAAAAACCCCGAACGCACGGTTCTTTTCCCGCTGTATCACCATAACCTGATAGAAACCCGTTGCTTTGATGAGGTCTGCGTGTCTCCTTTCTGGTTTATGGTATCGTATGATTATAAAGTTGAAATAATAAAAGCAAATGAAAGCCCTTTGATATCATGAAAATGAAGCATTTGGGGTTTGGCTAAAATGAAATATATTGCTGAAGCTGCATTGAAGTGCTTGGATTTTAAGGATTGTCTTGTGGTGCTTTCTGAAAAAAAGCTTTACATTAAATTTAGGTAAATTTTGAAACAAACCATCAGCTCAAACAAGAATAAAAATCCTAATGTTTTGCTTTAAGAAAGCAGAGACAAAACCTTCCTAATTTTCCCATAGAAAAAGAGTGAGTATTTCCAATTAGAAGTGTTTCAAGCTGGTTGTCAACAATTTTGGGACATTATCTGACTCCTCAGTTTTCAGCAAATGAGGTTTCTGATTGGAAGGAACTCGCCCATCTGTAGGAGAGTGTCCTATATACAGGACTAATAATGTTGGCATGAATAATTCATCAATCTTTATTACATAGAAAGGTATGTGTGGAGTGTGATGCAAACCCAGTTTCATCAAAGAAAAGCATATTCAGATAAAAGATCATCGGTTTTACTGTAGATATTTAGAGTTCTTGCATTAGGCTCTGTCTTTGTAGGTTAACTCCTGTCCGGCAAATCAGCCTCCAAACTTGACTTTTGTTTGTCTCTACCCGATCTGTAGGGAGATTATTAATATCATGTAACATTCAGTTAATAGGTCAGATGTGAGACCTTATTACAGATCTAGGATAAATTGCCTCTCCGGTAGCATATAGCTTGACCTTCACGGACTTCAGAGTTCAATATTCAGCCTTCGTACGTTCAGCCTTAATTACTGTGTGCACGGGCATTAGCGCCGCCACAAAAGGTCCAAGTTCATTTAGCCGGGACCCTGTTTTGCATCGGCTCTCTGCACGCTGCCGGGCCAGGGAAGGACGCGGCAAAGTCTTTTTCGGAGGGCAGGTTTAGACCCGGGCTCTTGTTCATGTCTAATCTCTCTTTTAGTTGTTTTTCACCCAGAAGTGGGACCTGGGGTCTGTGGGATTGAGGCAGTACGGTACCTTGCCGCCCTGTTGACCTGGATTTTGAGGATGCGTTTGCAGGGGCATTTCTTAGCGTTCCCCAAGCACCCAGGAGCAGGTCCTCAGCTCTGCAGAGCAGCAGTTGCACAAGACAACTGCAAAGGCAGAGCTGGTTTCCCCCAAAAGCCCAGCAAAGCTGCGGGGACATCGGGGATTTGCACAGGAGACTGTTGGGCTTTTCCTTCTCTTAGGAGCAGCCGGGGTTATTTGCGGTGGTGTCTCTAACTAAGGATGGATGAGAATGGGGAAGGTTGTTGGGTGAGAAACACAGGTATGGGGACAGATTCGATGATCCCATCTGTGTCCTTCCCTGGTCTGGCAGTGTGAACGGAGGGTGGTCAGTGGGTGACCCCCAAGGAGGAGCTCCGGAGGGTCCTTGGAGAGATCTTCCATGGAAACGGACCTTTTCAGTTTTACTAAATTCTGCTCGTTTCACCGGGGGAAAGCTGATGGCCTTCATTACGAGTCAGAGCAGGTGACATAATTCTCCTTCTGCGCTTTCGAATCTATGAACACACGAACTTAATATTAGCAACACAGATACAAATAGCATTTTAACGCAGTATTTATCACCGCGCTTTCTCAGGAGAAAATCTATCAAAGCTTTAAATCTAAAACTCTCCCATTCTTCTCGAGCAACAAGATCAATTCATTAATATTTGGAAAGCTCTCAGTGTTATTAATCATCTGTTATTATTTTATTTATGTACCTCTTAGTAAGAAAAAGCGGACAAGCCAAGGCCAGTCTCACTGATTGTGTTTTTTAACTTGGGAATTGGGGGGGGAGCAAGAGGAGAACAATTTTATTGGGTGAAAAAATGTCCTTTGTGCTTGCGTTTTGCGTGGCAGAGGTAATAAAAGCTACTGCGAGTCATCTAAAGGCTGAGAAAGGTAGTAGGTTAATTGTCTTATCGTTATGAATGCACTTCGGATTTGTGGTCGGAGCACAGATCGTAATGAATTTATTTAATATTCATGCGGACATCGCAGCGCCTTCCTTCCATAGGTGGTGTGCTGCAATATAATAAACACCTATGTCACCGGGGCGGTGGTTCGGGAGGTGGTCCTAGCCCGGGCTGGAGTGGACGGACCAGAGAAATTATTAAACCCTCTTGCCGAACAGCTAGGCAGAGAGGTCAACCCCCTAAATGAGTTTAGCTCCTTCGCTAGGTTTATCTCATAAGAGTACCCACGGCTCGAAAATAAGTTTGTAATTGACTGATCCAGACAGATGAGTTTGGGAAGAGGTGATTGATGTCAGCAATATATTCGAACGCGATCGGCCTGGCTGAGAATACTAATTTTACAGCCTTTAGCAGCACAGACCTGCTGCTCAAACACGCTCTGGGTAAGTAGATCAGGTTGCTGGTGTCCAACCCCAGCTTTCACCCTGGGCTCCTACTTTTTTATGCCTCGTGAAGAGGTGCGGGATCAGCAGTTGCAAAGTCTGTTGTGTTTTATTGCGTCTAAGGTCACTAAGGTTTGCTCTTGAGGTCTAGATGCCTCCAAGCTTTTCAGCATGTGCTTATCTTTAAGCTCATGAGTAGTTTGGCTGATTTTGGGAGGCATAATCCACCTCAAAATGTCAGGAACGTGCGAGGACTGTGCTAAATCAGGCCAGACACAGGACTGGGGAGTTAAGCGCATGTTGGGAAGCTGGAGGCAGTGGGGCCTGCAAGCTTAAGGGATTTAGATAGACTTGCGTAGAATTTGGTCACGGGAAGCCTTTTGCCAAGTCGCACCCTTAAAATGGCAGAGAGATGAACTCCAGGATCATCACCGGGGTCGTTATCAGTAGCGGGACACAGACTGTCGATGCTTTCCATGAAATGGGGCTGGAAGCAGCGACCTCTTGGTCACTGGAGCTGTGTCCAACTGGGGTTCTGCTGCAGTGGATGAGCCTCAGGTCCCGACGTGGCTCCCTAGGGGCTGCCACCCTTGCTGGGTCACAGCATCTTCACCGGGCTTGGGAAAGGGCTGGGAAATCAAGGTGGGTCAGCTGAAGTAAAGCCTCCTGCTCCCTGGGGACTGGAAAGGGGTGAACGGCGATGGTGGGGTGGATAAACGGGAAAATCCATGTTTCACCACTCTTGTGCTTTTCATAACCGCAGCGATAACTCAGACAGAATCACGGTTTAGTTGCTTCACTGCGAGACCAAAATTAAGTGCTGGTGATTCTTCACCTTGAGGAGCAGTGTAAAGGAGCCTTTTCCCTTCATATTTTCTAGATAATTAGATTAATGGTGCGCTCTGGGTGAGTTTTAATGTATGAAGGCTATGTTAGATCACTGTAATTCGTTGCTTTACCAGCTGAAGTGCTCAGAGCCTGGGATGTGTGGGGGTAACTTCAGGGCTATAGCCTGTCTCCCTTGAAGAAAGCAGCAAAGGTCTCTATACGGGGATCACTAGAAGATGCATAGTCGCCACAGGCAACACCTACGTGACCTGCATCGGCAGGAGAAAGCCCACCCAGCTAAAACTTGGCCAAGAGGGTTTCTTGCCCCATGATGCAGTGTGGCGGCGTGGTGGTAAAACACGCTCCGTGCGGACCCCGAGATGGGGGCATCGCTTAAGCTCTTACTTTTGCTTTTCTTCTTTTAAAAAACTAAGCGGTAAAACCTCTGGCATTGGAGTGGGGATTGTCGGAGCTAACGGTTCGTTTTTCATCCAGACTGGTACTAAACCCTGTGCCCGGTTTGGGAAATCTCTGACTGCATCCAAACTAAATGCCAACCAGCGCCTGCAGAGGTAGTGATGGGATGTCCGAGTTAGTAGAAAGCCGGTATGTAGAGAAGGCACATCTGAAGGTTTATGAAGCACCACTTTTTTTTTTCTTTTTCCCCTCCCTAAAAATACAGGAGTCTGATAATTGGCATCGACTCAAGCCAGGAGTCAGCACAGATTTGTTCTGTGTAGCAGGATGCCAACAGCCGGGGATCTTCGCTGGTTGCCATCAGAGGGGGGCAACTCCCTGGTGCTGTACAGGTCTCTGTGCTAGCTCAAATCAGAGTTGATATTTTGCTAGTTTCCCACTTATGGCCAATGGAAACAACCGTGGTGTTTCCCCTAGACCTTACGTTCATAGAGTTGTCGTAGAATCACAGAATGGTTTAGGCTGGAAGGGACCTTAAAGACATTTTCGTTCCACCCCCCTGCCCTGGGCAGGGACACCTCCCACCAGCCCAGGTTGCTCCAAGCCCCGTCCAACCTGGCCTTGGACACCTCCAGGGATGGGGCAGCCATGGCTTCTCTGGGCAACCTGTTTGGAAACACCTTATTTCTCTGCATTGTCCTGCAAAAGGCCCGCAGGAGTGGCAGGGATGGCTCCGCAGGGGTGATTGCAGGGGGTCGAGGTACAGGGGAACAGTTTCCCCTCCTTTCCCCAGCCAGTTGCATCTCGCCTCTCCCTCGCCAAGCGCGCCGGCTGATGTGCCCGAGTGATGAGCGGTGTCGCCTTCATCTGTCCGCAGCCTGAAAACGCCGGTTTTATGGCTCCGTTGCCCCTGGTAATGGCCTCGCTGAGCAGCATCAATCGGTGCGAGGGCTGTCAGGGGAGATGAGCAGTTTTATTTCTTTATCAACCACTTCGTTGCTAACCTTCGGCTGACACAGGATCGTGCATGTGGGTAACACCGGTATCGCTGTTGTCTCGTTCCCTCTCCCGTCGGTGTGTCCTACCTTCGGGCTGGGGTTGGGATGTCCCTGGGACAGCAGGCGCAAGCTGTCTGGCGTTGTTAGCGATGTGACGGGCTCTCCCAGGCACGCAGTTTTCCATCAGCGATGTGTTTTGCCAGCAGGATGACCTTTCCAGGGGGTAATTACCGACCTAGATGCTGGTGGCATTTTCCTTCCCCTACCCTCTTGCTCCTTCCCAGCTCAGCAGTTGGGACGGGTCCCTCCTGCCTGTCCTGCCCACGCCGAGCTCTCCAACGCCCTGCAATGTTTGCAGTCCCTCCAAGCCTATCTCCACCTAAAGGGGCTGGTGCTACCTTCATCTCTGCATCTCTTTAACTCTTCGCTCTTTATGCCTTGTCTTCCTTGCTGGCAGGATATGAAAAAGCCATGGAATCCCATTTAAAGGCATCTACCAAGAGAGCTTGTTTTTTTTTAAAAAAGAATCCTCCTTCCCCTTCTCTCCTTGAAATGAAGTTTCTTACACTGCTCATTAGATGATAAGTGAATATAGAAAAACCTTTGAGCGAAGGTAATTCCTGGTGTGCGGAAGAGGGCTGTGGTGCTGGCTGCACATTTATGAATGCAAACGAGTCCGGGCGTCCTGTGGGGATGCTTTGTCAGTCCTTTTATCTCCAAACCCAAAGTTCAAACCGACTTCCTGAGTCAAGAACCATAAAATTATTCTGCTGAAAGAATTCTCAAATGCCATCTGTGGACGGGGGAGACCTTCATTTATCAGCCTCTGAACTGGTCTGTGCATGCGCGGGGGAAATGAAAGAGCCCCTCATTATCAGGGTCCTATTCAGCTTCGTGCAGCTCTCCTATAATTGATGGAATATATTATGCTCCAACAGGGAAGGTCCTGGTGACTCAAATGGAAATCCGTAATAATAATAATAACCCAGCGTACTTCTGTCGCCCATTTCATCTCCAGATCTCAAAGTACTTTTGAGACAATTAACCAACACCCACAGAAATCCTTGTGAAACCGGGAAGCCTTTAACACCAAATTTGCCTTTATCGCAACTCGACCGTGAGTTGTAACTCGAGGGTTGTCCCTTCACCTGAGCGCCGTCGGCACCCCAAATCCTTGTAGCGTGGGAATCCGCGTAACTCTGATGGATCGGTCTGTTTGGGCATATGGGCTGGAATTCAAGTGAGTGGTGCGTACTGGGTGCCAACACAACCCTGGACATGGGCTGCCCGGGTGCCTGGCCACGCTTGTCAGGGGTATTTTGGGGAGCTTTTCCAGGATCTGTCATTAAAGAGCTGCAGATGCGTAGGACTGTGGCACTTAAGAGTGATTTTGGAGCGGTTAATCTCTGGGCTGACCCTGGAGCACCGTCCCCGTGCATGGGGCTGAGTTTCCTTCGGGGTAGAGGTAACCCCGAAAGCAGTGAAACACATCACGTCGGAGGTAAACCCTTTATACATGTTGCACGTGTCGGCTGGGAAGGGTAAAGCGGTGTAAAAACACATGCAGAGAAATGCTAAAACCTGGATAAATAAAACAGAGGACCACATGGCAGGGAAACCACACCAGCGAAGGAGAAATACAACTGGTGTGACTGCCAACACATCTGTCCCAGTTACTTCCCACCCAGGACAAACAACGCCGCCACACTGCCGACGCCTTCCTGGTTACAAGTCACTCTGCCAAATATTGTGAACGTTCTGGAGGTTTGGATTTAATTGCTGCATCGATTAATAGTCCGGTTTACAGGCAGTTTGCTGGATTTTTTGTGTGTGTGTTTTAAATTTCATCGCTTTTTCTTGTAGCTCCGCCTGCGGAGACAAATTGCTGCGGTGGTGTTGGAGACCAGAATAGCTGTGTGTGCCGTATTTCTGATACCTATTTAGCTGAGTACCAGAGCGCCAATGAAATCTTTGCCCACACAGTTCAGTTGTGACCTAAATCCCCCCGGTGGTGATGCAACGATCAAGCCCAGCTCCTGAATGCGGCTCACTGGGAGCAGATGGAAACCTTCTGGGGGCTGAAGGGAGAGCTCTGGCTCTGTTCCCTTTTAATCTTCGATTATTTGTATTGCCAAGCAGGATGCGGCATCGGGCAGTCCAAGATGAAGGTGAGAGGTCCACGTAGCTTCAACAGCTACGAGCAATGTGGAGCAAGAACCGGAGGATGCTCCTCTTCCTGTCCAGCCGAACTCTTCCACCATCTCCCAGCGCTGCCTAAAGGTGGAGGACCCTATTTAATTAAGTGATGAGAATCGAATATGATTGCTACAAGCGTTGGCTAATTAAGAGGAGGGAAACTGCAAATGAGAAGTGCCATGAATTCAGTAAAAATCAATCAAATTAGAGCGTCTCATCATCCCTTCAAATGGGCCTGATCGTCTCCCTCCTTCTCGCTGCTTAACCCTTTGTACCAACAGATTTTGCGCGGTGTTAGGGGAGGATGCTGAAGAGGTACATGTTGGGGGAGAAAGTGGCACGTGGCCACCCCGGTGCCTTAATCTTCTCACGAGCACGGCTGGCCCCATGTTTTCCTTTCCTCTCTGCGGGTACTTGCCTGACTACTGTCAGGGCCCTTCTTCCTTTAAATCTTCACCAAAGAGTACCACGGCAGCACCCACCAGAAGAGGAGGAAGAAAAATCCCACTTAATCAAAGAGAATATTAAAGCTGAGGTTTTTGTACAGCAACGGGCCTCAGATTGAGAAATCCCCTCCATCAGCGGCGGGAAGAGCAAGGGAGAAGGAAGGAGATAAAAAGGCATCAGAGTTTTAATTAAAAAGCTGCATCCCGCCTTCAGTTGCGGCTTGTTTCTGGATCCCTTCATCAGGCTTCACCCTTTAAATGCTCGTTATCAAAGACGTACAAATTCCACTGCCTCGGTGCCTGCGTTTGCTTGAAAAAGCCCCGTTTGTCTGTGGGTTGGGTTCCCAGCGCGGGTGCGACGGCGGCTGCTCGCTGGGCCGGCAGCAGAAGGAAGAAGCAGAAATTGTTGTCTCGGAGGGAAAAGCAGCCCAACGCCGGCGATTTTCTTCCGTTGGTGGCACTGCCAAAGTGCCTAACGGCCTTTCAAACCACAACAATGCACGCTCCGGCAAAGCAATCTCCGCGTGGGATTGCCGGGGAGCTTGCACGAGGCAGAAAGGTAAAACGAGGTGCGTGATCATTAAATGCACGTTTGCTGGAGAGAGCTAATTCGGCTACTGGAGGGTCGCTAGGGCGTATTGGGGACTGACAGCAGCTCCCGTCACACGTTGCTTTGACCCGATGGAAGGGAGTATTTCCAGCGGAGCTTCAGGGGCTGCTTAGTTTTGGCTGAGCCCGTGAGCATCCTGCTGTGAATATCCTTGTCCGTGCTCCTGGCGTTGCGAGGAGCTGCGTGCCCGATCCCTGCAAACTGCGGCAGAGCGGGCTTTGGCCAGCGCCACGGTCCCCAAACCCTCTTCTTACGAGAAGTGCCACGGGACCTTTCACGGCCACCGGGCCGTGCCTTAATTTCAATTAAAGTGCTAATGATCCTTTCCAAATTGGGCTGCATAGAAACGTGCTGTTTTCACCCCAAGGAAACCAGATGCGCTTTAGGATCCAGAATAAAAAGAGAGCCTGTAATATGGGTAAAAAAACCCTCATTCCACGCGTTTTCCCCTTTTTGGCTGCGTTTTGCAGGGGTCTGGCTGTGATGCTGGGCTGGGGAAGGGTACGAGGCAGCTTGAGCCAGGGCCCAGCAGCCGGGCTGCGTACAACCGAGGTCCCCACCAGCGTTAAATGTTTAATCCCGAGAAGAGCCGAGAGGCCAGGACACCTGGGTTCGATGCTCACACTTGCCAAGCTGTCTTGCCTAATAATTAGCGGAGCGGCAGGAGTCCGGGTGCGCAAGTTCGGCTCCTGGATGCGTCAAGCCTGTTTCCTTTTTGTCCCCGATGCTGGGGACTGAAAGCTCAGAGCCTCCGAGGTGGCCGGCGACCACGAGCCAGATTGCTCTTCCCATCTTGCAGAAGCTTTCTCCATCCCTCGTGCAGGGCTGCTGGGGGACCTAAACTCGTTTCTGTTTGCGAAGCACTCGACCTCCCCTGCTCTGAGCGCGCGTCGCTCTGAAGCCCAGCTGCCGAAGGAGCGCAGGGCACTGCTTTCGTCTCGTTGCAAGACGATGATGAGACGGCAAAACTTGCTTTCCTCTTTCCACCCAGCCTTCATGCTAGGAGCACTGGTGGCCGCCGGCGTCAAAGCCCCCGTCACTTTGCAATCCTGAATTTAGGACCCCGTTCTGTCCTTTTTCCCTTAAATAAAATCTTCAATATAGCGACTTGCCGCCTAACCAGGCGGCCCCGGTCCCTGTGCTGGGTCCCAGTGACAGCTGCTGGAAGCATGTTACTGCAGCCAACTGCCGGACCTGACAAGATGCGTTAATTAGGACGTGATGTACCACGATATGACACGTCTAACGCACAGCAGAATTGGCAGCGTCAGTCACAGCGGAGAGAGGGGGGCACGCACGCCGCTTTTAATTAAAGGGAGGCGTGCGCTGGCAGCACGGTGTCAGTGCCAGCGCTGGGGTCCCGCTCGCTCCAGCGAGGGTCTGGCTTGTTCGAGGTCTTCAGCTGTTGTCCCCAGGCTGGTCCAGAGGGACTTTCCCTGCCTGGGAGCAAACTCAGACATCGTGTTTCTGCCTTCTGTCTTTCCTGAAAGAGGGACAAAGCCAGGACGCCGGCTTATAGGGAGACTTTGCTGTCATGGATATCTCATTTAGGTCCAGCGTCTCTCAAGGTGGGAGGGTTTGACATATAGCACTGCTGCTCGTGTCCTCTGCCTTCACCTGGGCAACGCTTTTGGCTGTCCTTGTGTCCTTTGCCTTGATAGGAATCTGGGCTGAGTGGGGGCTTGGGTGACCTGGATGTGCCCAGGGAGAAAGCATGGGTTGCAGACCCAACCGTGCATCTGCCCCGTACCTCTCTGGCCATGCAGGATGATCCCAGTGTCACGACTGGACATTAGGGGTGAGGTCCCCCCTTGGCAGGGTGGATGCCATCAACCCAAGCTGTGAATGTCCTACAGGGCATGAAGAGCTTGGGTTGGAGACCTGCGAGGACCACTCGCTGCTCCATGCTATGTGGGTTTGGGTTGATCCACCTCGTTACTCACAACCTCATCAAGATTAATGGGAGTAGTAAATTTTTTAGGGTGACTTGGGTAACGTCTCAGTAGTTTATTTGGGGGGAAAACTAGTGCCTTAGCCCTGGATGTGGGGTTCCTTTGCCTGATTTCAAGCCAGGTTCTTTCTGGCTTTACACTAGAAACATCTTCATCTTTGGCGCAACTGCACCTAAGTAAATTGGGGAAGAATCTGTCTCTTTCTTGGTGCAGCGATGAAACCCTGAGTCTGGTCCTGATGCAATATTTGTCTCCGTGACTCCTGGTAGCAATGTGCTTCTGAATCGATGGAAGTTATTTCCCAGTACGCATGGACTATACACGCGGGCCCAGTTAGACAGGTGAATGGTATAGCTTGTACGCTGTTGTTGTACGATAATTGTCATTGCTCTACCAGGAGCTTCAGATGTATTTCAAGTGGAAATAATAACCCTAGTTTTATAGGAATGTAGAAATATATACCCAGGCCTAATTCCATACAAGGGCAGAGCCGCCTCCCCCACCTACCACGTATGTGATTGCTTTTTCCGGCTCCAAGGGACCTTTTCTTGAACAAATAATACATATTCCCATTTCTGTGCAGCATTCGCAGGCTTCAGGGAAAAGGCAAAAGGAAGGCTCAAGTTGTCACGAGTCATCAGTGAAGCTTCTCCAGGAGAACTCTCTCCATGGTGTAGCGCTTGACGTGTCTCCACGTGCCTGGTGTTGGCTCTCCAGAGCCGTGAGACCCCTGGAAGGTGTGCTCAAGAAAGGGACATAGTTCTCGGTATCATCCATGCTTGTATGGAAGTAAAGACCTCAAAAGTGACCAGCACCATGCCTTGGATCAGAAACTGTGCATGTGGGCATGAAAATAAAGGCTCAGTGTTACAGAGTTAACAATCCGTAAAGAAAACAGTCTCAAGCAGTTTGGAGATGCTTCCCTGGTGAGATTAGTGGTTAAACCATGTGTGGGATCCGTGTTTGGAGGAGCCAAGAGGAAGGTTTCTCGTGGAGAGCCTGTCCCATGCTTTTACACCAAACCATATCCGTCTTGGCTCAATGATCCCTCTCCGACGGGTCGCGTGTGGGTCTCTCTCTGGGCACCACTTTCTGTGCATTGCCCTTGGATTTCCCTCATCCCTTGGAGTTCCTCCCAAAATACAGGATGTTGTTCAGGGCTTTGGACCCGGTGTGTACTTGATGTACCCCTTGCTGGACCTCACTGAGTTGCTTACTACTTCTCGTCTTCGTGCCGGCTTGTGCCCGTCACTGACTGAAATATTTTCCCTGGCTTCCGTGTCACCTCTCTCCTCCCTCCTGCTTCTCACCTCGTCCTTTGTCCAACCACGGTCTCTTCCACATCCTACAAATATTCACATTCTGTACCTCTCCACCCCAGGATTCATGGACCATCCTCCATCAAGCAAAAGCAGAGGATGGTGGTAGCTTGGGCTTCCTTCTTTCGTTGCCAAAGGATTTAAAAGTAAAAAATAAAGGACCCTTGTGGTTTGGGCTAGGAAATAAAATGTTGGGGGGAGAGAGAAAAAGTATTTCTCAACATAATGAAAACACAAATGGACAAGATAATTATCTTCATAAGGGCTTGGATCCATGACAATACATCTCATTTTATAAAGCCCATTAGAGTTGGAATTTTATGCAAAACGCTAAAAGAAATCTAAAAATATAAGGCAATAGAGTCAAAGCAATGGGGATTATTAAAGGGGGGGGAGTGTTATATTGGAGGCAATAAACCCTGGAAGAACCAGGAAAACAATGTTCTAGTAAAACTGTAATAAATGACTGTGGTTTAATCACTTGGTAAATAACTAAGATATTTCTGCAGGTTTTATAGTATCACTAAAAAAAAAAAATAATCCCACACCCTTGTACATTAAGGATTCAGCCAAGATGATTTTTCTGGAGACAGAATCGCAGAAGAGTGTCATTTTAGCAATTTACTTTTTTTAAATAATAGTATATTATTTTCTGCATGGATCCACTTTTTCAACCTCTCCCGTGCTTTTAAGATATCATTTACCATTAGTTGGTTTTTTCCCTTTCCCCACTCAGCATACTCTTGAGTCTTTGAACACACAGAATTATATTATTCCGAGCAATCTTCCCCACCACAGCAAAAAGCAAACACTTAGGGAAACTCCTGGAGGGTCTCAATTTTAATAATGATCTTTCATGTGCTTGGACCCTAATTGCAAGATATTATATGGGTGGTTTAGAAAACATAAGCACATTTTGCATGACTTTACCTATTAAATAGCTGAAATCAAAAGGGTGGCTGTTCTTCCCCCCGCCCCCCCCCCAAGTTATGGTGCATTACACTAAAATGAAGTGCTTTAATTTAATATCCTTTCCTTTCTTCTGAATCGCTCCCTTGCAGCTTGAAAGAAACCCAGCTCTCAATTTCATATTTAGGTAGGCAGGTTCAGCGTGGGGAGGAGGTGCCCAAATCATGGGCATGGCCCATCATGCTGCCTGCCAGCCCAGCGTCCCCATCCTGGTCCTGGGCAAAAACTGCCCGTTCACGGCAGCAAACTCCTCGCTCGCCATCTCATGAGCTTTATTCAGTCCTTGTTGCCGCCGTGCCGAATGTGGGGACCTGATGTGAAACCCTCCCTGGCAGAGAAGGACATCCACCCCCTACGGCGATGGGTGCCGCCCAGCGCTGGGACGCATGAGCCGACGTGGGGCTTTTGCCTTTGAATATCTTGTTTCCCTTCCCGTGGGACCGACATCTTTAGGGGCTCACCTTTATGCTGTAGTCTTTTTAATTCCCCTGTGATATTTCCTCAGCCCTCAGTACTCAAGCTTTTGCGAGGAGAGCTGTGATCAAAAGCCCCCCGCCGCATTTTCTAAACAGCCTATTAATGCAGTAAAACTGTGACGGGGCATCGCTGTAAGAAACTCAAAGCTATGTTCATCAGGAAAACCAGCCACGTATTTTACTCCCTTTTACTCGACCAGCGAGCAGACGCCTGTGCTGTGCGTGGTTTTAATCCTCGTGGCAACGTCGGTGCTCTCGGGACATGCACACCAGCGCCGTCAGCGTCAACGGGAGGTGCAGTGGGGCAGCTCGTGCGATGGAGATTGATAAATCGGCCAGCAGGACACCCCAAGTCCTGTTGCAAAGCAAACAGGGTGGTTATTTAGAATGACAGAATCGTTTTGGTTGGAAGAGACCTTTAAGATCATTGAGTCCCACCATTAACCCAACACTGCCAACTCCACCACTAAACCACGTCCCTCAGCACCACGTCTACACGTCTTCTAAATACCTCCAGGGATGGCGACTCAGCCCCTTCCCTGGGCAGCCTGTTCCAAGGCTTGACAACCCTTTTGGTGACGAAATTTTTCCTAATAACCAATCTAAACCTCCCCGGTGTAAACCAAGTAGCTTTTTTTTTGCCACAAACATCTATTCTTTGTTATTAAGTGTGGAGCTAAACACACCCAACGTGCTACCACCGTGACGGGGCTTTGCTAAGATCGGTGCTGGGGGAGGCTGAATTTAAGACCCAACTCATGTGTGCATCAGACCCAAGTCTGATGAGGCTCGTATGCGGCCCCAGGGAAATTTGCATCAAGCTAGAGGTGTAATCGCGAAAGCTTTGAGCGTTTTCACACCTAAATTCCTCCCGTACGTTCAGTTTGGTTAGACCAGCCTTGTTTCGGGGGAGAGCGTTGCTCTGAGCTGTGAAACACCCCCCCCGTCCCGCCCCAGAGCCGGATGCACTTCCATGGCGCTCAAGCAACACAACATCCACTCTGCAAAGAAGGCTGTGGCCCGTTTGCCGCGGAGCTTCAGTTTGTCGGTATGTGTGCGAATAAAAAGAGCTTGTTTGCCTGGAAGTGGCGTGATAGAGGGAGATTTATGAATACCCCCCGGCCTCGTGGTTTTGGCGTCCTCCTTAAATATTAATTCCGCTGCAGGCGGCTGTTAATCTTGCCGGCTGCTGGGACCCAGGGTGACTTTGTAGACGGGAGCAGGCGCAGAGGTAGCATCAGGGCAGGGACACGGTGGGTTTCTCTGCGTGCCCCCGCTCCTGCCACATCCCACCTGTAAAAGGAGGCATTTGGGCCGATGTTGCTGCCTGTCCCCAAGGGGGACCTGGTCCACACCGCCAGGAGACGGCCTCGACCTGCATCTTCCCATGGGTGGACTCACCTTTCCTCACCAGGTCAAGCCCCCTCACCCCATGCCTGCCATCAACTGAAAAACCCCGGAGCCGGGTAAATAAAAGAGGTAAACATAATCTTCAAAAGTTTCAGTTTCCCACAGTTACAGAGAGACGGCTTTAAAATACAACCCCTTAAAAGCTCAAGGCTCAGAAGGGAAACAGAAAGAAAACACTAAAATTTACTTGTTTTAAAAGTGCCCATGGTTTTTTAGGGGTTGTTTTTTTTTTTTTTTTAAGCTGGTCCCATGAGGTGGGGGCATAAATCATGGTTTTATTTGAACGCTTGGATTGGGAAATGCATCTCTCTCTCCTTGGAGCCAGAGAGCAATGGATGCTTAAAGCTTGTAAAGTCCCTTAAAATGAACTTCTCCCTCTAACATAGTGCTGCTCATAGAGCAGCCCTTGCAGGACTCCGGCCGTTGCCTAAATTCCCATCGTTTTCTCTTTTCTCCGAGCAGCCCGACCCCCTCGGAGCCAGCCCCTCCATTTCCAGCAGCAGGACACGCTCTGATTCCTGAGCGGATCTTACTCTGCCAAAGAAAAAAAAAAAAAAGGATCTCTGCTGTAAATCAAAAGCTGAAAGCAATTCTTCAAAACAAATTCAAAGTCCTGAACACGGGGGTTTTAAAAAAAAAATTTAAAAATCAAACCTACTAGGTTTACTCCCTAGCTGGCAGGGAAGGGAAATAAATATCTAAAGGCTTGAATTAAAATTCCAGGGAAGTCATCCAAAATAAATGCACAATGTTTTCCTGCAAAAGACCATAATATTATTTTTATTTTTCACTCCCAATGTGATCAGACTATTTTACATTTTAATAAATGCATCGTTTTGAAGGGGGAAATAGTATTGCTTTGATATGGCAAAGATTATTTGATCAAATAACGTATTAGAACTTTTCAGGACTGCATTACGGAGGGAAAATGTGTGTTTCTTTGCGGTATTCATCTATCTAATAGGCAATGATTGCAAACAAATAATTATACTCTGGAACAAATGGGGAAAAATTAAGGTTATCTGGCATGGAACAGCACAAAAAAAAATCCAGTAAGATAACAATAAGGGAGTAATGTATAGCTAAGTGTTTTCAGAGATAATTGCATATCAATTGGCTGATTGCAGAGTGGGTTGAAAAATTAAGAGGGCTGATTGTGTGGCGGAGGAGGTCTCCGTCCTCTCGCTCACACGACAAAAACATCACCCGCCACGTCCTGCTGGGCGGCTTCTCCTCCTCCGAAGCAGCCCCAAATCTGCAGGAGCAGCTCCTGATGGCAGCAGTGGCCTCTCCCTGCCAAATTGTCCCCAAACGGTCCCACTCTCCGCTTAGGAGCCAGGGTGGGGCGATGCGGAGAGGATGGGTATTTCGTGTGGTTTGGGTGTTTTATGTCATCCTCTAGCCGTTGAGTTCCTGGGGACGCTCAGCCGGGGAGCACCTCGATTTATTTCGTCAAATATACGAGGGCAGAAGACAGCCAAAGCCGTGGGGATCATCCCCTTGGGGACGCCTGGGCTGAACCCTTTGGCCACCACTGAGGGTCACGGGCAGGCACAGGCTGCAGGTTCTTAATGAATATCGCGTGTAATAAATCTCTGCTGCTTTAGCGAGGAGTGGAAGAACAAAAATAATTATTGCAATTGCTTGTTGCCCGCTTTTCCAAAGCGTGCCCAGCCGGTTACGAGCGCCGGGCTCGGTGTGAACCCAGCTCTTGTAAATAGCTGATGGAACTGCCAGGTTTACAGCTCCTCGAGGGCAGCCGGGGAAGGGGAAACGGCTGGCATGGAGTCCCCAAATCATTCAAATCACACGCGCTGAAATAGATAGAGGCAAGATCCAGAGTAATAACTGGTGTTCAGCTGTGCAGCCCAGCGGGTGTGGAAGTCCCCCCAGGTGGGCTGCAGGGGTCTCCCTCCCCACAGAAGCTATTGGGGGTCACCGAGAGCAGCGTTTTTTTCGTTGCTTCTTCTCCCTCACGGCGTCGCTGAAGGTCTGAGGGCAGGGGACGGGTCGGCTTCGCTCTGCTGCCATCTTTGTGCCTGCAGCGGGCTCAGAGGAAGCGTCACAAGCACCAGGGACAACTCGACGCTGCTGGTTTTTGCTGCCGATGGGTGTGTGTGCGCGCGTGTGCAGGGCTGCGCGCGAGATCAAGGCTCCTTCTGGCTGGGAAGGGGAGGAAAAGGAACCCAGCAAGCGCTCGGCAGGTACCTGGGCTCCTTCTCATCACCAGGCAGAGGTGAAAAGAGCTGGACAAAGACGAAAGCGGGAACAGCGTTGCTGATTTTAATGAGCTCACCCGTGGGTTGATAGCCACGAGCCGGCAGGAAGACGTGACTATGCTTTGGGGGGAAGGAGAGAAAAACCCTGTGTGTTTTTATAGGTCTGATTCCTCCGCTTTTTGCTGGTCCTGGATAAAAATACATCAGGTCTCTTCACAGGGTACCGTGGAAATGACATTGGTGGGTTTGACTGCAGTGATCTTAAGAGTCCCTCCAGCAAACCCTGGTGCATCCTCATGGACTTTACTCCTAGGCTGAGGTTTATCCCACCTAAATTTTGCTGGCCATCTGTTGTAGGTAGGATGTGTCACCTCCAGAGGTACTGATCTGTCTGTGCTGAGGAAAAAGAGCCTGGACAAGCCCGTGAGACACAGCCAGCCACCTATTCAGCAACTGCAATTCTATGGAGTGAAACACATCCGCAGCGTACTTATTCTGCCACCTGATGCTCATCTTTCCCACCGTCCATCCTCCCTTTCACACGCTGTGTGTGAACAGCCTTTTCCTGCACGGCACAGAGCAATTCTCGCTTTCCCTTTGCAGCCTGCCTTCCCTAATCCACTTAGAATTTGCAGCTCTTTTTCTTTTTTGTAAGCCTCCCTTTAAACTCTTGATGTAGCTCTTTTTCCATCTGTTTCTGCCTATGCATCTTTTCTGCACTCTGCCTAATGACTTACTCTCGCTAGGAAGAGACTGTATATTAATATTATCATTATAATTCTTCTTTCCACCACTTCAGATCTTGTGAGGAATGTAATTGCTAAAGCAGATTTTAAGTTACATCATGATAACCGAGCAAGTTACGGGGGAGGTTAGACTATCGCTTTGCTCAGTAGTTTCAATTTCCCATCAGTGTTGCTTTCTGAAGGACCCCGATTGCACCGTGAAGGCAAATCCCACACTAGCGGATTCATTATTAACATTGTTGTTACTGACATTATTAAGCTAGTGCCTGGCGGTCCCAATTATGGGCTGAGATCCCGTTGTGCTAGGGGGTTTGTTTCCTGTATAACTCCTCTTCTGTCAGTTGCAGGTCCTTCATCTTCGGCTAACTCTGCACCCCAGAATTTCCCTCTTGCTTCAGTCCGCGTGTTCCCCGGGAGAGTATATTTTCCTCTGCCTTTTTCTCTTTCCCCAGAGGACCAAGGGATGAGGTTCCTATGCAGATAATGCGCCCTGAGATGTTTATTCCACTCCAGTGCAATGGAGTTAATAGTCTCTGTGGGCTTAATACCTGCCTAAAATTAATCTTCATTTTGCGCTAGGGTGAGAAAACCAAGGGAAGTGGCTTCGCTTTCACCCTCAGAGCGCGTTCCCACAGGTTCGTAGTTAATGGGACATGAACGAGGCAGCACACCCGGTGCAGGGCTTTGCACCATCCCAGCCTTCGGCATGAGCTTCTCCGATGCCGACGGTTTCCTACTCTCTCTGTACCTGCCATAGCAGGGCTGCCGTCCTCCCAGGGACCACAGTCACAGCGGGAACACAGGTAAATAATACGAGTAATCACGCTGTCGGTGGACTTGGTGATTACTCTGTAGAGACTGGGGTTAATTTGGAAACGGACGGGAGGGAAGGATGCTCTCCTCTGCCCTTCTCGTGGTTTATCTCCAGGCTGCTTATGTATCTCCCCCCTCGGCTGCCTTTACGCTAACAAGCTTCCGCGATGCTGATGGGGTCAGCTCCGTCGGAGAGCGAAGCCTGCCCAGCGCTGCCCGCCGAAAAACCCCGCGTTAGGTAGATTGATGGCTGGAGAGTGCGTTGTACTTATTAAGTGGAACAGACTATTTTCATTAAGAGATGCTGACATTATTAAGGCCAGTTAAATGTCTCCCAGAGATGGTGTGCCCAGCGTGCGCTCGGTACAGCGTGTTCTCCAGTTTGGCTGGGACACCCGAAATTCATCCATCAGCCCTCGACTCATTTCTGCCCGTTATCCCTCAGCTGCTGAGTTTCATTTGGACAGTCCTCCTCTCTTCCTCCTCTAATGCAGTTCCAGGGACTCAGGTGGATTGAGAGCCGGGGACTGAGAGACTTTCATTATTCACATTGTGTGCACCTGAAAATTGCATTGCCTGCTGGCTTCCAAATTGAGTACATTAAATACAATGCATTAAGCCTCCGAAATATGGAAATATCCAGGGAGGGCCTCAGATTTAAGACATTACCCGGCGGAGTCCCAATTTTAGAGACTAGCGAGTTCAGTTAATAGACGGGCGCGTTGTTGGTGCGGAGCCAGGGAGGGAGGGGGGAAGCTGGCTGCAGCGGGGTGGAAGGAGGCGAGCCAGATGGGGTCCCGGTCAAAAAGGAGATGCTGCGTGGGATCCTGGCAAAGAGGAAGAGTTGGGCTGGATTAAAATGCGGCAAAACCCAGGCTTCATCCCCTGCCCAGCCGTATGTTCTGTCGGCTTTTGTGTTGGGCATCGCCTGTGATGTTAGACGTTGCTGAGAGGGGGCTGAGGGGGTTCGAGCTGCGCGAAGTCCTCGGCTGACCCCGTGCATCAGAGCTGGTGCTGAGATGCTGGGCTGGGCACCCAAAAGACCCACTTTTTGTCACCTGTTCTTCTTGGGCACCGCATTAAGTTCATATGCGGCTTGTTCACCCTCCGTGAAAAGTGGAGCTCGTTCCTCTGCACGCAACAAGGTTTCTGTGGCTGAGGTGTGCTCAGGGAGTGCAAAACACCGTCCCTTTGGCCCTTCTCTGTGCCGATGAAAGGGCTTCACCGTCATTAAGTGTTGAGAACGGGAGGTTGTTGCTGTGTTATAGGGGGGGAAACTGAGGCGGAGCAAGGAAAATGACTCCTTGTCCAAGGTCAAGAGCCTCAGTAGCGGAGCCTGGAGCAAAACCCAAGTGTCTTGCGTTCCCCATATGGAAATCAGGTTGGGCTTTATACCCACCGCTCGTCTGACCCCTTTATCTCAGCATTATTCACTCTGTTACTTTTAATGACGTGCCAGTATCTCCCTGAAACACATATTTTTTCATTAAAGACGGCAAAAACGGAGCAGGAACGCTGCCGTTCAGATAAGATGTTCCAACTGCCTTTGGGCTTACGTAGCCCGTTTCACCCCTCGCTTGTGATGGATTTCTCCGTGCCTCACCAGCTCCGCGGATGGATTTCACAACCGCCACGCACGCAGACCCACGTGCAGACCCTTGGAAAGGTTTCTCACGCTGCGGCTTTCTCCGGACCATGTTGTACAACAGCGCAGCCGTGCAGGTCAGGAAATGAATAAGGGGAAAATATTGAGTTTCAACTGGGAATTTAATTAACCAGCATTTGATTTAGATAGTGGATTTCCACTTCTGTGATTAGAAAAGCACTGCGGGGTCTTCGTTGACCAATAGTGATCGAGACTTTGATTTAAGATTTCATCTTGAGCGAGGAGCCCTGGGTAATTTAGCAGCCCTTAGCAAGAGGCACCTGTGGCTCAGAAGAGGACAGCAGCTTCCAGCAGCACTGAGAGAGGCTCCTGTTGAAAAAATAAAGGCTAACCTCCGTCTCGTTGGCAAAACCTGGCTGCTTCTTGCGTCACCTCCGCCACAGGGCCTCCAGGCAAAGCAGAAAGGTGCCTCTGCTTCTAAACAGACCCCTTTTGCCAAGGAAAAAGCCTCTTGTCCCAAACGTTTCTGGTTTAGAGAGAGGCCAAATCCGAATCCAGATTTTCTCTGCGTCTCCAGGTTGTTCCAGTCTTGGGTTTTGCTTTTGCTCCATCTCTGGCTGAGCTGCCAAGTTTCACCTCCCTTAAAGCCAGTCCTGGTCAGCGTGTTTCCCATCTCCCGGCTGGAAGAGCATCCCGCAGCACCGCCTCCCGCTCCCCCATGCCACCCCGGACTCCCACATTAATTGAATAGTATATTTTAATGCCAGGCCTGGCAGCTCGCTCGAAGTGATTGTAAACAGGGAGGCTTACATAAAAGGAGAGACTGCAAACATAAAATTTTATGGCTTAATACTAGCAATTAGAGGGGGACACGGGTGGATTTTGGAGCAAAGGTCCCTGCTCCCTTCTCTTCAGTGGGTCTGCTTTATTCGCACGGCGTTTTCTGGATGCTTCCCCTCCCTCGGCAGCGTTATCCCCGCTTCCATGCGTGCCTGGATGCGGCCCTGGGGATGCCCGGGGCAGCGCAGGTGGCGGTGGCCGGGCGCACCTGGCTGCGAGGGAGGGCGAGCCCGGCGCGGCGGCTGCCGGGAGCTTGGCAGGAGGAGGCGAGCGGCAGCAGATGCAGACTGTCAAACGGAGCAGATGCCTCATTAGCCACAGCGCCGCGCAGCAACAGCCCAGCAACAGCCCAGCTGTGCGGAGGGGGCAGCCGGCAGCCCTCCTTCGCGAAATGAAGTTGTTGAGCGCTCGCTCTTGCTCGCCTCTCTCCGCTCCTCCCCGTACCCTTCTCCTCCCGTCGCCGCACCGCTGTCCTCGGCTTGTGCAACAGCTCCCTGCACCCTTCCTTCCCATCCCATCCCGGTTGCAACCATCCTGATTTCACACATCCCCCCCCCCGAGCATCGTCCCTTGTTGTATAGAGGGAGAGATGTGAGGAGAAAAGGACTGGGAGCCAAACAGAGATAAATTCCCGGCAGCACCCAAAAAAGTGGGTCCCCGCGGGAGAGGGAGCAGCTTTTCGGGAGCAGTGTTGGGTGCGGAGGGGGGTTTGGCACTGAACATGTCGTTTCCGACCTTATTTCACCAGAAGCTGGGTACTCGAGTGAGAGCCATCGCTCATCGGTTTAAACAAAGTGTAGTACAAGACAATTCAATTAACGGCGAGCGGAAGTCAATAGCGCGGCGTGGTTTGCGCGGTGCTTCCCAAGCCAGGGGAAATCAAAGCGTTGCGCTGGCGCCTGTCGGCCAAGGGCTACGATCCTGGTGCAGGAGAAAAGGGTGCTGGAGAGAAAACCAGCTCCTGGAGCATCCCCCCACAGCAAAGAGGCAGAGGGATGCTGGAGCCTGGCTTTCTCCGTAGCCACCGGCACCCCAGGCCATCTCCTGGGACAGAAGGAGGGAGAGGGGAAGATCTGAGTGATGGTATTAATGAGGGAGAGCCAGGTGGAGGGTCAAAACTGTATTTCTGGTGAAGATAGGTAAGAGAGGCAGTGAGATTTTCTGGAGGAACAGCTCCTCCTTTCTGGACAGCAGGACAGGGACAGATCCTTTCCGAGCTGATACTGCATTATTATACGATTTCACATCTCCATCCTCTGCCCATCCTTGTGTTCTCCTGCGTCTCCCCCGAGCTTTGCCAACGACTCCCCCTCCGATGTACTTGTCATGCTATTCCCGCGTTTCCTGGGGTTTGCTTGTGTTTGACGAAAAGACCTCATCATTCCAGATTTGTCTTGCGTGAGCTATCACAGGATTAGCGAACTGGAAATCTTTCAGAGTTTTCTTTCAGAAGCTAGTCCCTCGGGAGCATCGCTTTAGTAAGTGATTTTTCTGTTCTAGCCCAAGGAATTGGATCCGCATCCGGTAGCCAAATTGAATTCATTCGGGCAAGGTTAAGAGCCATTTGATACAGTTTTAGATTAGGTGAAGGCAGCCATATATATTTCATATTCTGCACTAACTGCTGCACAGTTACCAGGGATGGGCCGGCATAGTGCTTATTGACTGCTCCCCAGTGATCCCGCTGTTACAAATGGATGTTGCTAAACAAGGGAATGGATCCTAAATCTTTCCCTGCTGAAAGGTAATGGAAATAAGACAGAGCGACAGGCAAAGGGAATGGCTTGACACTTAATAAAAGGTTGGTGTGGCTGTCGGGGTGGTTGCGGGCAGTCGGCGAGAGCTTTCCCCTCGGGTGAGGGGGGTCTGTTTGCATTCGTCCCGTTGACTTGAGCTCTTTCCAAGAGCTCTGTGGGACTGCGTAGGGCCTTTATAGAAAAGTATTGCCGTAGTCAACAGCGCGGTACTGAGAATCGCTGCTGTGTTACCGTAGTAACACGGTGGTGTTTGGGATGCTTCATGCGGTACTCTCACCTCCCCGGGCTTGCAAATAGCTGAAGTAAGCCGATGTAGGTTTGTGTATGCCGATGAGGGAAGGCTGCTTTGTGTCAGCCAAGAATATAGACATGGGTTTGAATAGAAGGACAAATGAGTTTCTCTGTTTTCTTAAGGTGAGCCCATCCATAATCGTAGCGATGCTCATGTGCAGTCGCCATCTGCTCCCCGCTGGAACGATCTCAAGAGCGGTATCCCCTGGGGCTGGAGCCCTTCTCCTGTGCACTTGGCCCGTTGCAGGAAAAAAAAAGGGAAAAGAAATTGCTGTGAGGTCTGCGGAGAGCTACTACTGCTCAGGCTGTGAGCTGTGTACCGAAGACACAGGGGTCCGGGCGTCTCTGGGGTAGCACCCTATGCTTCTGTTTACAGCCGCGGAAAGCAGGGGGAGAAATCTTTCTCATCAGCTCAGGAAAGCTTATACACAGCAGTGCCCTGTGCGCAGGTTTTAGCACAAGCCACGCTGAGCCTGGCTGATGAAAAAGGACTTGGAAAAAGAAGCAAGTTATATTTAGGATAACCAAAAGTCCCTTTTGAAGGATCCTAAGGCAAACGACAGTCGAGGCCCATAAAATTCTGTACTTATTCACAAGTCTTGCCAATACTCAAGAGCACTGGTCCCGTGATGTTTATTGCTTTTCTAAAGGCCCCAGCTCCGGGAGTCATGACGTGAAATGAGGAATTCAGCTTTTCTTGCCTTTTGACTGTTTGGTCTTTACTGTAGCAGTGAAAATTTGGAAAACATAACCTTTACGTTCTGCAGAGCCAGGGAGCAAATAAAAAGGACATAGAAGCAGTTTGCTATTTATTTCTATTTCTGAAAAATCTCATAGTTTCTTTTTTTGAAAGCACCTCAGTCTCTCACGCCTTTTTTAACTGCTTGGAGTGGAGATGTGTAAATAATGACAGGGTTTAGGCCTTTTCGGGCATCCTCGGAGCTGCTCCTTAAACTGCTAGGAAGGAGGGCAAACAACAACTAGGGAAAGAAAAAGTTGCCTAGAGATGTGGCGGAGCACAAGATGAGCACCGATCCTCTCCTCAGAGCGAAGGGAATGGGTGTGAAGTGAGAACGCTTGAACCGAACCCGTGTCACACGACGAGAGCTCTTCAAAGCAGGAGATGGCGGAGGAGTGCTCTTCGGCTTTGTGGCAGCAGAAGCGGCTCTAGAAACACTGTTTGATGTCAATTCCCACTCCACGTTGTCCGTAGGACGTTTGTCGAGGCTGTTCTGGGCGGTTTCGTTAGGCAGAGTCCTGGGAGTCATAGACCTGCGACTGTGTGAAGTTGGCATCTCTGCTTCGTCCCTGGATAAAGCGGGGGACGAGAGGGACAGGTCGTCACAGTGGGAGAACGCAGGGCACTGCCACGGATTGCCGCAGGAGGTGACGTTTAAACACCCCTTTATCTGTCTTTTGTCAGGAGAAGCCTTCCTCCTCCTCCTCCTCCCGTGTTCACCACCCAAACTGCCACGGTGAAATTCGGGATTTCTCTGATGCTTCCTCTGTGACTAGCATCACCTTTCAGGCTTTGCTGTGCATCCCCTTCCCCGTGCGAAGTCCGTGATGCCTCCTCCTGTGGGGCTTTCACATCTTATTTTGCTGGCTATAAGCCTGTTTCTCCCCATTTTCCCCATGGATTTACCCTTGTGTTAAAATGTCCATAGGACTGATGGGGAAAATGGGCAGTCTTGTTCCCGTTTGAACCAGGGAAAAACTGTTCTCCCTACTCACCATCTCACCATCCCTCCTCAAAGAATTCTTCTGTCGTCGTTGTTCGGTTTGGTTTTTTAATAAAACAGTTCAAAAAAGTTTTTTTTTATTATTATTTTGGTTGGAAATGAGTGCAATCCAGGTAGAAATGTTTTAGCTTGGGGGATTTTCCAACCTAAAAAGAAAAAAATAGAGAAGGAAGGGTGGAGGAAACAAAGCTCAAACAACACAGCGCTATGAATCCCACTGAACTGGGAATTAAACACCGTTCCTTTCAATTGTTTCCTCGGAGGAGACCAGCCGCTGTGAACAGTTATGACAAATGTGTTTATATTGTTTGATGGAAATCATCTAGTCAGTACCAAAATATAATATTGCGGAGCAGGATGGGGAGGGGAAGCTGTATGTTTATCTGTCCTGAAAACAAATAGCGCACGTTAGGATTTACGTGGATACGGGCATATCAGGGCTTATTGGACAGTAGCCGTAGGTCTTTAATTTAGGATGTTTGATGGCTGTATATCCAGTAGGGTAAATGCAAGGGAGAGCCCTTCCCTGTTGGCATCTGCATAGACCACAGCGATAAATTCAGGATGAAACATGGCAGTCATCACTGCGATACCCTAAAGGGACGGCCGGGTACGGAGATGGAGAATGATGTCTCACAAGGCAGTGCCGTGCGCTGCTCACCCCTGCCTTCAGCAGCTGAGGCATGGGCAGGAGCTGAGCCTGGCAGGAGCCTTGCTCCCTCCCAGAGCTGACATGGACTCAGAAAAAAAAAGCATTTTTGCTCCTCTTCAGAACTCATCCTTTTTTCCAGGGTCCCAATTTCATATCATTTTGAGGAGGAGGCAGGCTTTGGTGCTGACTCTGGATGTCTCCCTAGGCCAGCTTCAGAGGAGGCTGTGTCATCTCCAACCTTTCAAGGAACCCACAAGGGCTTAATTAAAAACTAAACTCGGGCACCGTTATTCAGATGAGACTGTCGGCTCCTCTGCTGACGGCAGCTCAAACTTGTCACATTGCTCGTGCTGCAGTTCTGGGCTGTAAGGTAGGAAATTTCAGCGGAGAGACAGGCCCCAGGCTGGCGTGGGCTGAACCCTTCTGCCATAATCCTCCGGCTGGCAAGAGCAGGTTGGGGTGACAGCAGCCTCCCTGTAAGGGCAGGGAGCAATCAATCAACGAGACTTCATTAAAAGAAGCATTGAAGGCAGTCGCTTGACAGAGCCAGTCAGCGGAGGTGACACAGACCTGACTGCAATCACTAGTACTGCAGGGAGAAGAAAAATCTGCATTTCCTAATCACATTGCTTTGGTCAGAAGTCTCTTGTTTTCAGCTCCATTCTGGGCATTTGCATGCTTGGAAGGGAAAAATGCAATATTAACTATTGCCTCCCATCACTGAGGAGGCAGCGGTGACATAAAAAGGAGAGATAGTTTTGGGGGGGGGTGCGAGAGACCCAGAGGAATGTGAAGTCAGAGAATGGCTTATAAGCAGTATGAAAAATCCAGCACATGAATGCAGTAATAGTTCGTGATTCCCTGCAAACCCAGAAAGCAGGTACTGAAAAAGGGGCGTATTTGTGAAATACGCTTATTCCTGCGTGGATGGGTATAGCGTACACGCTGCCTGTCTGCGTGTAGAGGGTGGTGGGTGTGTTCACGGAGGTACTACAGCCGTATGATACAGGCAATGTCATGGGTGCACACCAGGAACATGTGTAGGACGTATATCTGCATGTGTGTTTGCATCCAGCCTGTGTTTGGGCATGTTCACATCCGTGTGTATACGTGGTATGGGGGCGATGCGGTGCGTGTTGTCCTCCTGCAGGCAGGCGCTGCGCGGGCACGGGGACAGGCATGTGGCATACACCTCCGCTCCTGCGGCACGCAGATGGCACGGCTGTTTGCACAGCAGGAGAAGTCATCCTGTGGAAGAGGTGGTCGCCACCTGTCTCCTGGAAGTGGGGGAGCAGTTTAGGGACCATGATCCCAACGGTAGCCACCGTGCCAGAGACCACGGTGAGGTTGTAGAGGCCATGGTGAGGTTGGTTCCTCTCTTGGCCCCATAAAACCCCTGGATCTCTGCTTTGCAGAAGGGCCCTTGTTCCCGGGAGCATGTAAGCAACACTGTCCGCACCAGCAAGGCTTTTTTTTTTTGCAAACTCTGGAACCTGTAGAGCAGTGGGCAAAAGACACGGAGCTAAGTGTAAAGCAACAGCTAGATTTTGACTGTCTGGGGGAGGAAATAAGAAGGAAATAAAAACCCCACCAAAAAAACGAAGCAAAAACCTTTGCAAAAAAAATTGCCATCCTTAAAAAATGAGAGTCAGTGAGGGAAGAAAGGCCAAGAAAGAGATGAAACGGCTAAGGCAGGGAAAAGAAAGTGAGAGGTTTATTTACTCCGTCAAAGAACTGAGACCTGCCAGAGGAACTTTTGGGTAACTGATCTCAATTTTTCCGTTTTGTGGCTGCCTGAGCCCGTGCTCGTAGCCAGAGCTCAGTGCCATGCTGTCCTGAGGCACCCATGGGTGATGCTGGCGTAGTCCTGCAGTGCTGTCACCGACACTGGTGTTGGTAAGGGATGGAAGGGCTTTGTGAGACCGTGCTCAGACACAGAGACACCCACATGGGCAAACTCCTTCTGGACTGAATTAGGACCAGGAAGGTGGATGCTGTGGCAGGCTGCAGAGCTGCCAACAGGAATCCCCCATAAATGCAGGAGGGAGACATGGTGATGGTGTACCACTTCTGCCTGGGGTCCTCAGGAGATGCTGTAGGAGCTGGTGCCATCGAGAGGCCACCAGCAGTTCCCGCATCCCTCTAATTTCCATCACTCCTGCGCCAAGCAAATCCCACAACCATTTGCATTGCAGGAGAGTAGCGGTAGGGAAGTATTTTCTACACTATTTGTTACTCGAATGGTGGAAACCAGGTTGGACCTTGCCCAGGTGCTTCCTGAACAAGCATGAGAAAGGACACCCCGTAGCACCTCCTGGTGAACGTGATGGACAAGATAGACACCCGGAGCAGGAAAACTAGGAATCCTCCCTTGGTGGGTCCCGTCCGGGGTGATGCTGTGTGTGCGTAGACATCTTTGCCCCTCCAGTCCGCTGTTATACATCTCTCTCCAAGGAGATCCCAGCTGCTCTCAGCGCTCCATCTGCAGCCTTCAAACAGCTGCTGCGAGGGGGAAAAAATAAAAGTAAAAAATTGAGTTCAAGAAGGGGGGGAAGATCAGCTCTTCTGGCATCCCATAAATCTCAATTTATTTGTCCCTTTCTTTTTACACAAGCGTGAAGGGAAGGGAAGCTGAGGGTGGCGGTGTGTGGAGAGCCTCCCCGGGGACCCTCTCCAACATGGCGGGGGACGTTCAAGGCAAGACGCCTTCAGCCTACAGTGAAGGGAAAGGGATTTGTTGATTTTAATTTACTTTTTTTTCCTCAGGTGCTTTTGTGGTGGTGTTATTCAGAGGCCGTTTTTGCCCCGGGGGTGGAAGGTGCTAGAACATGCCCAGCAGGTGTGAGGTGCTCATTAGGCCCAGGTGCCAGCACTCAGCTAATCAGGACCCTGAGGTAGCTCCTCCTGCCATTCCCCTCTTATCCTTCTGAGGGAGAAGTTGCTTGGGGTGGCTGTGTTGAGGGTGATGTTTTGGTGAGGTGAGGAGATAAGGTGGTGAGGAAGAAGGATGGGTGCTGTGGTGTGGAAACAAGATGTCTACAGTGGCGGGAAGCCTGATGGTGGACAGGTACTTCTCTCCCCTCCTGCTGCAAAATACTGTGTGGAAATAGCAAGTGACCCCCCTTTTAAAAGCCCTCGAGGAAGGGTATTAATGTGTATTTTGCTGCAAAAGGTGTGTGTTCTCTCTGGTTGGGACGATGCTGCCTCATGGCTGCCTTTCCTCAAGGGGGGTTGCTGGGTGTGTGTGGGGGGGATTTCGGCACCTCTTGCTTGCAGGCTGCCACAGTGGAAATACCTCTTCCAACTATGCGTTTCTCTTTGTGGTTTGCAGTGGAGGGGTTTTAGGGTTATTTGGGGCTTTTTTTTGTTTTTTTTTTTTCCTTTTTGCTGCCTGGGGGGGGTGGCTGTGGTTTTCCTGAGCTCTCGGTGGGATTTGCTTCAGGGTTTGCCCTCTGCAGCACCTGGGTTTGGTGCGCCATGTAGCAGCAGAGAGGTGGGCTTTGATGGGCTTTGGGTCGCTTCCAGCATCGGGTTGTCTCGCAGGATCGATGACGGTCCGCTGCCATGGCCTCTGTGGTCTTCCCAGTGCCTGGGTTCTCCTTGCTGGAGCTGCTGTGGTTGCACGGAGAAGGTTTTTTTTCAGGGGGTTGCAGGTTTGTGTGAGCACAGCTGAGAGCTGTGGGTCCCCATAACCAGGGGGACACCAGCATAGCTGGAGCTGCCAAGGACTGTTTGACGCCCCTCTTTCCGTCTCTTCCCACAGCACTTGTACCCAAGCCGTCATTTTTTCCTGGGCTAGGACATTTGCAACTTGTGAGCGGTAGTACAGCAGTAATTACACTCTCCATCACTTTCCCATCAAGAAATAAATGGAAGAAAATCACATCCCAAAGTCCCAGCACTGACCTTCATTTCAGAAGGTTAGTCACAGTCAGCTGGGCTATAATCTAGCCCTAAATTTACCCAAGACCTTGCTGTTCCCTGGGGCTTAGCACGTTGCTGTAGCGTGGGGCAGCTGCCAGTACCTGCAAGGCTGAGAGGGGAAGCGTAAGTGCTACAGGAGCCATTTTCTGTAGAAGTTGTGTGTGAGGAGAGGCTTGGGATGGCTTTTGGGGGGACGTGGCGGGTAAAGCATGCTGTCTGCAGCAGGCGGTACCTGCCTGTCTGCTTGGCTCTGCCAGTGGCATAGAGAGCAGGACTGTATTGGGGTCCCCCTGAGGTCAGACATTTAAAGTTCATTAAACATGTTCTGTGGCCCGGCAGAGCTGTGACACCGCCTGTATCTCCCTGAAATGTCATCTTCCCCCTACACGGATTGATGAATTTCTTTCTGAAGACTTTCCCTAAGGTGTGATGCTTGAGGTCGCCTTAAAAGAATATGTGCTTCCTTCCCTCAGTCCCATGTAGCTCTGAATGATGGAAATCCTCTGCCAGGGTTGGCAGCACTGAGCTAAACCTTGGGAAAGGCCAGCGCATCTGTCCGATCCCCTCCAACCCCAGCAGATGTGTGCTGCTGCATTGTGCCAGGTCTCACCAGCCCACTGCTGGCTGCAGCGGTGGGCGTATTCCAGTTCCCCACATCAGGGGGACGTCTGGGAATGCGGTCACCAGTTTGTTTCCCACCCTGTCACCTGGAGCATTCAAAGCTAGCTGGGGGAATATCTGTTTTAAGGTTATAGACCTCGGGATGCCACAGCGTAGTGTCCTGTAGCCCAGGGCAAGCTGCCTTCTTCTCTGGGCTGCTGTGATGGAGGGTGGTCCAGCATTTCTCAGTGTTCCTTGGGGAAACTACCAGCCCTCCTGTTACCAAGCATCTGTCTTTCCTCCCTTCCAAAGCTGTTCTTGTGTCGGGCTGCCCAAGAGGGTGGTTGGGGTCTGTGTGGGCAGCCGTCCTCCGTCTTCAGTAAGCTGTCCTGCAGGTAAGGGGATATCTCCGCTTGCTGCAAAAGAGGGATTTCTCTGGGGGGATGTTTGAGGAACATTGAGGTGAAAGACACTGCCTTCATCCCTTGTATCTCCAATTGCATTCCTGGGCCTCAGCTGCCCCAAGACAAGATGCAGGGCAAGAACTGGATCCTGGTGTCTTTAGTCTTCCTCTAGACTTCTTCTATGCCTCCTACTTGCTGTCTGGTGTTCGGAAGGGGTGGGGGGAATAGATGGCAATAAGAATTGTGTTCAGCTATTTTATTTAAGTCATAATCATTTCTAATCTAAATGTGTAGGAACTGTATTACACAGCCTAATCAGTCATGTATATTGTACAGCGTCGTCGGTTTAGTAAAAGTAAAAGCCATCCAGGAGGCAGAAATACGTTAAATGAGCATCTCTGAGGCTGTGCACCTTTTCCGATGGATAGAACGGCCCTGGTGTCTCAGCTTCGGTGCTTTATGCAAACCAGCCCTGCAGGGTAGGGATGCATCCCTGGGACACGAATAGTGGAAGGAATGACTGGTCTACGAAGTAACGACTTGCTCCAAGTCTAGACGGAGGAGGTGGGCAGCCTTCTGTCCTTGCTGCAGTGACAGTGCAGTCCCCCATGGGCTATCTCACAGCTGCAGGAGTTTCCTCGGGCAGCAAGCATGTCTCGCACAAAGGTATTTTATCTGGGCAGATTGGAATGGGGATGTGTGTGGCCTGAAAAGCTGCTCTGCTCCTCCCATGTGAGCTCCGCAGCAGCTCAAGGTGCAGCAGTATCAGTAGGATCCCCTCCTCGGCATTTAGAGCAGGGCTGAGGAAATTGGGGCAGCAGGTTTTCCGCTTGTGCCCTTGAGTCTCTGCATGCTTGTCATCCTTTAATACGGATTGTTGTCTCTCTTCCCACCCCGGGAGGGCTGACTTCTGTTAGTGAGGGGATTTGCGTGCCCAAAGAGCGTGCCAGGGGTGATGTGAGTGGCCTCATGTGCTGTAGGACTCTCCTGTGGGAAGTCCCTGAGCTGGCGAAAGGGAAGGACGCTATTAGGGAAGCTGGAGTCCCTCCAGCTTCTCTGATCGTATCGTGTTTGTTCCCTCCGTGTTTGCCAAAAGCACCCTTATTTATTTCATCAGCTAAATGCTGAAAACCAGATGCCTGACTTCCATCAAGGCATTTAATGATGATGATCATTGCTTCCTCTAATGCAGTGTCTTCTAGTGAGGGACGATGCCAAAGCAGCGCACAGCTGTTGACCGATGGGTGCTTGTCTGTTTTCTCCAGTATTTTAGGGTTCTTATCTATTTTTGTGTGCTAGGGTTCTTTTTTTTTTTTTNGAGTTGCAGGAAGTTCTGAGGTGGAACATGGCAGCTGTTTAATAGTGTGCAGGAGCCTGGTGAGGCAGATGAGCTCGGGGAGCGAGGAGAACCTCCTGCTCCTTTGTAGTGTTTCAGAATGCCTTGTACCTGCTCAAAATGTGGTCCCTGCATCCTCTCGGAAGCAGGAAGAAGATGCTGCTGTTCTTTCCCAGCTAAGCTATGAGTAAATAACACAGATGAGAATGCACGGGGAATTTTTGGCAGAGCGACGAGGAATGGTGTTTGACTTAAAGGAAAAACATGCCTCTGCACTATAAACAAACCTCTTCTTGAAGTGGAAGTACCAAGTTGAGCTTGAGAGGACGCATCGTATGGCACACACGTTGGGGAAAGGCAAAGGCGTTGGATGTGCTGGGACGACCTGGCATGGGAAAGCTGCTCGGACCTTGTATTTATGCAGGTGTGTACCTGAATATTCTTCTGAACTGCTCCGTTGATCAAGAACTTGGTTTGAACAAGTCAAGCTGCTTTGTTTTGTCTGGTGGCTTCACCTGGAAAGTGGAAGCAGGGTCATGTTCTCACATCCCAAGGTGTTTGAGGATGAACATGCTCCAGGCTGCTTTTGAGACAGGCAAAGGCACTTTAGTAGTGCTGTTCTGAAAGGTGTCGAGACACCCTTAGGTTGTCACCATCCTATAAACAACATATGTGATTGTTAGATTTAACTGTGGTGTTGCTTTCCTTCTGGGAAGGGCTATGTAACTTCTGGAGGTATGTTAAGATCTTTTAGGAAACAATTAAGAATTTCAATATTGCTTTGATATGTGTTGAACAAAATGTTGACACAACGCGCCACGCTACTCAGATTTGTTTTAACTTGCAGTTTAAACTTAAAAAGAAAAAAGAGTATGAAATGAATTAGTGAATTATCTTGATTGCTGTGTTCATTTTTTCAATAAGAGAGCTACCCACCTGGAAAATACTGACTGGCTGCAGGCAAGAGCAGAATTTTTTTCCTGAGATAAGTGGATCTGGGATAAAAGTTCTCTTTATTTTTTCATTTTGGCTGCAAAGGATGATATGCTTCTGTTCTGCTCTTTGTGCTGAAGATCAAATAAGAAAGAACTTTGCATAGGTGTGCCAATTCCTGTCAAGGAAAAGTTTCTTCGCCCCCACCCCAACCTTTTCCTCCTAGAAGCAGCAACTCGGACTTGAGATGAGAGCAATATTTAATGTTACTTTCACAGTAACACCGGTGTGACTCTGAATCCCAGAGCTGGCCCTCTTATTCTGTTTTCTGTTCCATGCACACAGTCTCTCTCTGATCTCTTTGCCTTGGCCTTGTTTCATTCTTTTGGGGGTGGGTTTTTGTTTTTTTTTTTTTTTTTNATGGCTTTGTGGAAGAAGCATCGTTTCATTTTCCCGAAGGTCTAGAGAGGGCAGCTGGCAGATCTCGTATGCAGGGTGTCAGCTACATTAAATGAACACACTCGGATCACTGTAAATCCCTATTTACACATAATAAACATGAGGATATAAAACATAGAGGAAATAATACATTATTGATTACAACAATGGCGTGTAATGTCCTTTGAAAGGCAGGTGGTGTATTTCCATCCAACAGCACTCCCGATGCGGCTCTCCTTGCTCCTTGAAAACGCAAGGCAAGTCAGTTGGGTTCTGCCACGCTCCCCTGGCTCAGTGTGAGGACAGGAATGGTGGATTACAGCCTGATGTTATTAGACGATGTTTGGAGATAGAGTAGTCAAGTGGGATGTTTCTCTGGGTGACCCGAAGCCACGCTGAGCATGTTTGTTTATTTCTTAAGCAAGCAAACGCTTCAGGGAAGGTTTTCCTCCAAGTGGAGCCAGAGCATTCAGACCTTGTTGGCTTTCCCTCTAAGCGCAGGTAGATCTCTCCCTTGGTGTCTAGGTGGCACCAAAAAGAGGATTTTGTACGCAGGATTCCCTTGTCGGGTAGGAGCAGAGCTAAAGCATGGTGCAACATGTGAGGGGTGCACAAGTACACAAAATAGCTTCCTGACTTTGCGGAGAGGACGATCTGTCACGATTGATAAGGATGGCTTACAAGCCCTAACAACAGTCTTCTGGCTATTTAGTATGCGCTCCAAAACAAAATGTGCGGGGGATGGTTTTTCTGTGTGTGGCTGGTCTTTGTTGTTTCGGGGGGTTTTAACTGGTGATCTAAAATGCTTGTCATCCAAGGTGCCTTATTGCCAACACTGGCCTGGTACTTGTGTTGCAGTGATGAAGAACAAGGTTTTGATGGTTGCTGAACTTGTAGCTGATGATTTCTTCTCTTTCTCGACAGCTGGCACCATCCCTAATCTCCCGTGCAATACACAAAATTCATTCCCTTGTTTTATCTCTGACTGAGGTTGCAGGAAAGTGAAGTCCTTGAGGCTTGACAGGCGATGGAATAGGTTTTGTTTGGTTTAAATGAGTTGAGAGTTCAAATCCAGACAGGTAATGGAGCGGTTCTCCTCCCCTTGTTCAGTTTTAGGGGACTGCAGACCTTGCTGCTCCTCACAGTGTTGGCTCGAAGGTCAGCTGTCTGGGTCATAAGAATTTCAAGGTAACAGAAAGAGCATCTTTGGGAAAACTGGGTAACTTGAATCGGCACGTGGGAAAAGCTCACACACACACACCACCCCCCCAAGCTGCCCCAGACCTCGGATCTGAGCTGTTTGCTCACTCGTGTGAACTCTGCAGTGAAAACATATTAAAGTTCCCTTTTCCTGCGGCTTTTTTCCTCCAGGTATTTAATCTTAGTTTACAGATGAAATGTGCAGTGGAGAAAAAGATGCTAATCACACAGTTGCTGCACTCTGCTCCAGCCACTGAAAAATTTATTACCATCTGTCCTGGATTGGACAGGGCTGTGAGCGTCAAGACGTTAAGGTCTGTGAAGCAACGGCAGATAGTCTCGGCATTGCGACAGGGCACGGCATCGAGTCCGCAGAGGCCGTGCAAAGAGTTTGCAGGGGTTTGCTAGAGGAGAGGTACGCTTTGTAGTCTTCTCTTTGCTAAGGCCAGAGGCAAGAAAAGTCCATGTGCTGCTCGAAATTTCCATCACTTGGCTGTAAGTGTCCCCTCAGCAACTTTCTGGTGTTTTATGGTGGGGGGACTTTTCTCTTGTCAACCATTTCGCTAGTCGGCTCTTCCCACTTTTTTTTTTTTGGCCAGGTAATGAGATGGCGGCTGTTATCTCAATGTCCTGGATATGTCATTATGTACATTCCTAATGGGTCCCTTCACTAGCTGTAAGGGGAGCTTTATATTGTCAGGTTCTGGCAGGCTTTTATGAAACCAGAGCAGAAGGCGAGGTCAGCAATCAGACCAGAAATGGTATTTCTGAAGCTCCCAAAGAAAGGCGTTTGGCTGTGCAGCTTTCTGAGCATGTCGCAGTATCAAACTGTCTTGGAAGCAAGGGGGTTTGATTTTTTTTTTTTTTTTTTTGGCCTGTCTCTGCCCTCAGTGTATTACTGGACTTACAATTCAGAAGTACTCAAACTACAGCTCCCGTGATGCATCTAAAATACATGATTTGTGCTTGGCTTTTTGCAAGAGCTGTGTTTCTCCCTGGCTAGCTCTTCTTGCAACTCTATTTTCCCTCCAGCACCAAGCAAGACCAGCTGAATCTTGGAGCACGCAGTGGTTTCACAAAGTACCTCTCCCGTGTCTGTGTTTGCCTATGTTTCTTTGTTTCTTCTTTTTTTTTTTTTTTTTTAAATAACTTGGACTATTTTTGTAAACCTCCACACCTTGAAAAACCAAAAATTGCTGAGCAAGGAAATAATTGTCAGTGGTGCAAGCAGTACTTGTGTCTCTCCTGCAGCAATTAGCAAACCTAAACGCAGGCTTGGCTGTCTTTCCAGTTAAACTCCGGCAAGCTGGAATACATGATGTGATAATGAAGTAGAGAGTTTTGGAGCTACTCTGCTTGCTATTTTGAGGATATGGGAGCTTTAGGCTGTCTGGCTGAAACGAAGCCATTGAAAGTAATGGGCTGGACAATCTCACCCCATTACTTTTAATGGGATTGAGAGAGTGCATGCTCAGGAGCAGCGTGCTGACACTGGGGGAAGCAGGGGAGCTGTTTTCACATATCATTCCAGTTATGGCCAACACTGGGAAAATGGCCCCCCGGCAGTGGAAGCCAAGCTGCTTGCAATAAGTTACAGGGTTTGGCAGCAGATATGAGGAGTAGTAGCAGGGAAGGCATATAAAGGCACGTATTGGCACGGGCTGTGAGCTGGGGTTTAATTTGGTCAAGGCACATCACGAGGAGGAGAACTGCAGTAGATGAAAGATCCCCGCTGCTTGTGCGTGCTTTGGGCTATGTAAGGGCACGAGCAGGGTGCCAAGTCCTTCCCTTACACCCATCTTCCCTGGTTTACCTTCCTACCTCTTGCCTGTGATAATTGCATCTGTAGGGGTGGAGGAGGTCTCTAACGTTGTGTGAACGAGCAGCCTTTTTTTGCTGAAGCTGGCGAGTACCGCTAGCGAAGCTCTTGCGGCGTGAAGGTCCAGCCAGCAGGACCAGTTGCAGAAATTGTGAGCTGTCAGGTCAATCAGGAAACCGATTGTGCTCTAAAAGGGGAGCAGGGGTGGTCACGAGACACAGGATTAAAGATTTAGACCAAACGCTGCAACCTGCTAGCTGGTGGTGTGGATGTTCAGTGTCTTTCCTGGATCCAGGCAAGGTGCCTGGTGCCGACTCGAAGAGAAGTAACACAGCCCGCAGCTGCTGTCGTAGTGGGATGCCTGCATGGCCTAGCAGTCTGGATGATGGATTTGTTTCTCGTGGTGGGACCGGATCTGCTACCGCTGGGACACTGGAGGAACATAGTCTGGACAGGGCAGCAATCAGCCTCCCGCTGCCTGAAATTTGCCTGCTCGTTTTCCTTTCTCCAACTGCTGAGCGTGGCCAAAGCCCTCCCTGCCAGTGCGCTGTAAAGCTTCAATACCTCAATCAAAGCAGCTTTCCTGCAGAAAGGGACGGAAATGTAATGATTAGATAATGGCTTAAACCTTGTGGCTTTCTCCCCTTCTCTGTAAGAGGTGCCTTGTTCATTGACGGAGGGTAGGGACCTGTTTTCATGCTGCCCCTTCCATCTTCGCACCGTGTGCCCTTCGAGGAAGGGAAAGAGCAGGGACTGCAGCAAGTGCACCTCCAACTGGAATTAATCTCAAATTGCTGCTCCCTTGGCCAAACTACTCATCCGTGATGGGTAACACCACCATAAGTGAGATTCCCTGAGCTGTTTAGGTGCCCCAGCTCCCATTCAAATTGCTGGGAGGTTTAAATAGCAAAGGAGGAAATAGAGATTAACGCATGTACTTGGGTCTGACCCAAGGTGACTTGTTCACGTCACTGGTCTCCTTCAGCTCGGGACTGGTAGATGGCCCAAGAGGAGATGGTGTAGCGTGGACCGGTGCTGCACAGCAGGTCTCCTACCCCTTTCTCACCTTACAAGCGGGAAGGCAGCTCAAAGAGTTTTCTGAAAGTGCTGAGAGTAGCTAAGGAGGGGAAAAGTAAAATAGAAGCTGAAGATCAGAATTAAAAAAAAAAAAAGCCTCAGATGTGCAAGAATTGCAGCCGTGCTGTGAGGTAACCGGCAAATACAATTTAATTACAAGATACGCAGAAGTAATGGCGTTGGCGAGGCTGGAGCATGATTTCCCAGTAATAGAAGGACCGCAGGGTTCCCTGCCTCTGACTGCCGTGTCATCTTCAAATGAGAGCATGACGGTGCTTCAGTGCTTTCCCTGCCTTCAGAGGGGATTAAAGGGCCGCAGATATTCGGTCTTGGCGGAGCTGGGCAGTTGTCAAATGTGTCCAGCATGTGAAGGATTTGGAGCAGGTGGGCAATGGGCTTCGCAGGATTTGGGGCAGGAGGAGCTGATGGATCCGGGGCAGATGGGCTTGAAGGCAGCGACCCCGATTTCCTAGGTCAGGCGGAGGATAGCTGCGTTCGCTGGATGTTTCCAAGGGTGGAAGTGGTTTGTGCTTTCCTGTACCGTCCTCTGCTTTTCTGGACTTGTAAAATGGGTGGTTGAACCAGAAACGCTTTCAAGGCGGGAGGTGTGAAAAGCCGTTGTTGATCCAAAGCGCTACAATGATGTGACCTTTATAGTGCTGTTTTATTTTTATTATTTTTCTCTCCAGTGTGTCCACAATCTGTCAGAACAGCGTGGGGACTTCCAGGGCTTATTGCAAAGTGTCTCCATTGCCACGTTCTCCTCCTAGTTGAGCGGAGGTGTCACGGGGTAGTCTTGGTGGGCTGTGAGGCTGGCACACCTCCTGCGTGATGCAGATCTCTAGACCTGCATGCAAATGTGGCTCTCTGTACCAGGGAAGCACAGAATGTGTTATTTATTCCACCATGAGACGCTCCCACCAGGCTTCAGGATAATGGTGTGTTGCGTGTGTGGCTAATGTTGCTTGGATTGCAATGGGATATGCGGGGATCCTACAGCAGGAGTGAGGAACAGTGCACTGGCTTTCAATAAATTGAGAAACCAGTGTTTGGTGATGAAATCAGGTCTTTCAGAACACAGGGTTTTCTCTAAGGAATCAAAATATGTGGATCTTGGATTTTTCTCCCCGTCAGTTCTGTTCTGAGCTTTTTCATTCAGATTTTAGACCATTTTGGAGACTAGCAATCCCTCCTGTTGGAAGCCCTCCTCGTATGTAGGAGCACAGCCTGATGCTAGTGCAATGGCTGGAGATGGAGTAGGAAGGCTCACCACGGCTTAAACTAGCCCTCCCCTTGCAGTTCCCCCTGTTTCACGCGGACCTTGTGTTTGGGGCTTTTCCAGTCTCTTGGGACATAGAATCATAGAACAGTTAGAGTTGGAAGGGTCCGTAAAGACCAGCTAGTCCCTTCCCCCTGCCCTGGGCAGGGATACCTCCCCCCAGCCCAGGTTGCTCCAAGCCCCATCCAACCTGGCCTTGGACACCTCCAGGGATGGGGCAACCTGCGCCAGGGGCTCACCGCCCTCACAGGGAAACAATTTCTTCCTGATACCTCCTCTAAATCTCCCCTCTTCCAATCTGAAGCCATTCCCCCTCATCCTATCACTACACGCCTTTGTAAAAAGTCCCTCCCCATCTTTCCTGGAGCCCCTTTAGGGACTGGAAGGGGCTCTAAGGTTTCCCTGGAGCCTTTTCTTCTCCAGGCTGATCAACCCCACTGTCTCAGCCTGTCCTCACAGGAGAGGGGCTCCAGCCCGCAAAGCATCTTTATGGCCTCCTCTGTCCCTGCTCCAACAGGTCCATATCTTTCCTATGTCTCCTTAATGGTATTTTGATGCCTGGGAGAACTTGTTTCATCAAGTGTAGTGGAAGAGATGCTGCAGAAAGGTGCAATAGGTTTCATACAGGTCCTTCACCCTTTTCTCTCTGGTGGGACAGTGTTGTTTTTCTACTATATGGAGTTGAAATATGCAGCTTCTGGTTTTGGGAGGGGTAGGAGGGGAAGATGGCTGGACAGGCAGGAACAAGTAACGCTGTGTTGGTGCCACCACAGATCTTGTCAGGCAGCTCCCTGAGTGACTGCAAGTTTCGGTCTGAGCTGGGGGCAGGCGACAGACGGCCCAGGGCCATCTGAGCCCTTGGCTTGCGAGAGGAGATGCCTGGGGGAGGCAGAGAGGACAGACAGGGCAAGGGACAAGGCTCAAACTGTCTGTTAGCCTTCCCTGCCCTCGCTGTTCCTGCCCCAGAGATGTGAGGAGCTCCGTAGAGTACACGTAGGCTGTGTCAGCTGGCGTAACGCAACCACTGGAGTGTAACCAAAACAGATGTGCCCATCACCTGGCTGTCCTCTGATGGCCTCGGCTGCCCCGCTGACTCCTCGGAGTCAGGAAACGTGGTCTCAGCAGTACCTGTCTCCTCCTGGGGATGGTGACGTGTCATGCTTTCAGGGGCTGACCTGGGGAAGCGTCGAGGAGAGACTGGGGGATGCGTGGGGAGGTACTCACGTATTGCTTAAGTTTCTCTCGAAGCCTTGTTCCTGACCTTCCCGCAGCGGGTTGCTGCCTTGAAACGGGGGGATGTATTTTGTGGCTTGAATGGAGCAGCGCGTACAATGGGCTGCAGTCAAAAGCAGACAAAATCCCCGGGAAGCCCTTGAAGTGCCGGTCAAATCCACCAGCTAGGTGAATTGACCGTAGCCCCACCGAACAATAGAGCCATCTTCCCAGGGAGGGTCCAAGCTCCAGGGCTGTAGCAAGCGGAGGAGCTTCAGAGGGTCTGAGCTAAGCGAGATGAAAGTGGCAACGGGATAGCAGCTCTTGCGAAATACTATAGAAATCGTGTAAACTGGGGAGAAACGCTTGAGCTACGCCTGCATGCTGTGAGATTGTGAAATGAAAGATTGACCCCGCAGGGCTGGAGAGGGCCTGGAGGCGTTGCTGTGGACAATCGGCTGCACATCTCTCCTCGGTGGAGCCTTCAGAAGTAGGGTGCGGAGGGAGTTGGAGGTGACTTTCTTGCCACTGCTGCCCAAGGACGTGTGATTGCGGGCAGCCCCGCCAGCCTTTCTCAAAGCCGGTGAGTTGGTTTGGCAAGATTACGTAGAATTTTCTGGCTGTGTTGGTTATCTGACCAGCAGAGCTCTCATTGAGGCAAACCTTAGTTGATCTGTTATTGTTAGTGGTGAAGAAAACAGACTCTGTTTCTAAATAACCTTTTATTTGTTTTTCTTTTGACTAAAACAAATGCGGTGTGAAAGTTATGGCTTCTACACCAGCAAATACAGGAAAAAATACCTTTGCCTGCACGCGAGGTGTAGTTAAACTGTGGAACGTGCTGCTACAAGCCCTTATCAAAGGGAAGTTATTTCGGATGATTTGATTAGTGTAAATGTGTACCCGTGCATACAGAGGTATGAAAGCCGTTCATGCACGAAGTTTCGAGTACTGAAGGCTGCCTTACTCTGGGGTAAATTGTTTTTTCCTCCAGCAGCTCCTTCGTACTTCTTTGGGGGAAGGAAAAAACAAGTAATCCTAAGAATGACTGGATTTGAGGTTTGTGAGGATTCTTTTTCACTTGCTGAATGCTTCACAAATAGAATATGTTTGTAAGAAAAGGAGCAGCAGCCACGGAGGGCTGGGGAGGAGAGTGGGGAATACAGACAGATTCAGCGTACTGAACTTTAGGGACCAAAGGCTCTGTGTTGCCACTGGAGGAAAAAAAAAAAGCTCTTCAAAACAGTGCTGAGTTACAACTTGGAGGTGCCTTTTTTCCCTTTGTTAGCCAGGGAACACAGGGAAATAATTCTCTCCGCTCAGCAGCGTGAATCCTTCTTCCTCCTTTCCCCTTCTGCCAGTTGTGTTTCCTGCTAAGAAGCAACTTTTAATTGTCTGGTACCAGGGCAGAGCTCTTTCTTGGGGAGAGCTGCTCACTGCGTGGTTTCTCTAGTCTTCCCCTTGAAGCTTCTGGTGCTGATGTCTTTCAAGGCAGCTTGGATAGCTGGATGCCAGCGTGCTATGATACTTCCAGGCATGTGCCTGTCTAAAGCTGTTTGTCCCAGAGAACCTCCTCCTGGGTCACGGATGGCTCTGTTTTTTCACTGGGTTGGAAGAGACTCAGTGAAAATAAACGCACCCAAGTTTTCCTGTCACTTTGCGTTCTGGTTTTTAACCCAAAAGAATGTTTGGTAGAAGTTTTAAGGGCCTTCCAGACCTTTACTCTTCAGCACCAGAAATTCCCATTAGGGAAAACAGTGCTGGGGCGGGCTTGTTTTGGTGATGCTGCTGTTTGAGCTGCAGATCCTTGCCTCTCCGCCACCGTTTAGGGCAAATTTAGGTCTTAACAGAGGTACTGTGCAAGGTTTTAATTTCGGAGAATTTTCCTTTGCCATGCAAAGCTGAACCGTCCTCCTCAAGGTGGTCTTCACCCCTGTGCAGCGGCAAGAGGGGAGACTTTGCCACTCCGAAGTCTTCGACCAGAACTGGCTCCTGAACGGGGGCCTGGTTTCTGCGAGCTCTGCTGTACATGCCTTCCCTCTTTAATACAAACGGGATTTCCAGGTCTGTGGACCATCAGAGAATAGCCCTTCTGCGTAGCTGCGTTTTATATCTCGGAGCAACGAGCTGGCAAACACCTCTGCTCCATCTGTTTTCCTTCGTTGATGGATTCTTTAAAGTCAGATTGTGGTCCCACAGGGACACACTCAACTAATCCTCTGCTTTTAAGATTTTATTTGTGCAATAAATGGATGACAAGGTGGTTTGCAAGTACATAACACAATAAATGGGTTTATAAATGCAACTTTTCTGCAGAGCACTATAGAATAAAATACAATATCACTACAGCATTTAGCACTGATCTCTGGTTCATTCATATTTCACACAGTAATGTGCCCGTTTTCTCATCTGGGAAGCCTCTTAGGTTTTTTAATACATTTTTATAAATTAACAGGGCACAGATTTAATAATAACTTGCATTTGTATAGCTTTTTGCATCTCCGAGGATCTTGGATTGCTCTGCAGACTTAACGGTGTAATATAGAAATTACGTGCCGAAGGATCCATTTGCTCTCTGCCGGAATGCGGCAGTAGTTTGGATAGCGCAGCAGTGCTCCTGGATGCAAACGACGTGGAGGGAAGAAGCTTGAATCCAGCGCTCCCGGCAGAAGGTGAACTTGGAGGGGAAGGATGCAGCTTCCTTTCTGAGTGCACAGAGCAAAGTCCTCTGAGGAAGAGGTCACGAGGATGTTGAGGAAATCCGCGGGAGAAAAGCAGGATGGTTACTGAGCCTGGAAACTAGGATGTTGAAAAGCAAAGAAGAAAATGCTCCTTCACATTCTTCTAGCTTTTAGGATGCATTGTCGCTAGATACGGAGAAGCCAAGAACATGGAAAGCCTTGGGAGATGGGTCTTTTACGTTGATAACGTGTTTCTTTAGCAACTGCAGACAACTTTATCTGTTAGGACAGGAAACTTCTAAGCAGGACCATAAGGTTTCTCAGCCAAAGTGATCCAAAACTCTTGGATTTGGTGATGTAGGATCTTCTCCTGTTACCCTTGCTGGCCAACTTAAAAACAAAGAGGAAGGTATTGAGCTTCTTTCCTTGGAGACTTTCATGCTCCTTCAAGAGCTGCCACCTAAGTTCTTGGCTTCTGAGATCCCCGGGTGAGATGGGGCTTTTCCAACCCTCTGTCTTTCCCGGTCGCCATGTTGTTGTGTCACTGACGCTGGGATAGCTGTGACGGAGGTTGTCCGTTCCCCACCCTGAAAAGAAAAAGTTCAGAACAAAGCTCATGCATATAATGTGTGATTGGAAAAATATTTACAGATAGCAAATTGCCATATCTCTGGAAGGAAAACACGAGAAAATGGAAACGTGGTATTTATGTTAATACAAAGTTTTTAAAATTTCATTTAAGAGACCAGCTGTTTCTGCTTCTCTTATAAGAGCTTAATTGGTGTATAATAGCATAGTTAATTAAATACAAATCAATAGTTTAAAACAGCTAATTGATATTTAATATGTATGGGAAAATATAACTTAGTTGTAATATAATTAACTCAATATTAAATAAGCAATGGAATTGCAATTATGCCTTTACAACGATTATAAAGTTTATCGTTCTTTAATAAACTTCAATTAGACAGGATGAGCTGAAAAATTATTAAACAGGTATTATTGGGCTATTAAACATTTATTATCATTCCTGGTGGAATACAGCTAAACAATAGTACGCATTATGGTTGTGTTAATAAACCTTTATTACTGCTTTGCAGCTTTAGCCTTTACTGCATCAGTTGATCAGCAGCTTAGTTCCCTCCCTGAGTTTTAGGTGGAGGAACTGCCTTGAAATTGAGTAAGGAAATCCCAAGCGATGGGAGAAAGGAGGGGGAAAAAAAGCAGGAGGCTTCCGTACTTTGGGCCAGCAAAGAGAAATCTTTCTTTCAAAGCAAACTTGCCCAGTCGGTGCGTAAAGATCCCTTTTTAGATGACCCCAAACTCTTGTTTCTTTTAATTGGCTTTTGCTTCGTTGTCGCTGGCTGCCCTTAATGCTGGCAACGTATGGTTTGAACTAGGTTGTGCTTTGTCTGATGAGTGGTTCTTCTGCAGGTTTTGAGGTGAACTAACGCGGGTACTTTTGAGCCAGTCAGAAACATGGTTGTGCCATGTATTTTGCAAACAAGATACGTAAGCTCGCACTTCTTCAGAGCACCTGGGATGATAAACTTCAACTGTAACTAGTTTCTCTCTGCTGGGAAAAATCGATTGCTGTTGCAAGGAGATGGATGGGGATTTGTTTTGTGGGTGGGGACAAGCATGGGTTAAAAAGTTCTGTTTTCAGTGGTATCTCAGCAGCCTCCCTAAAGTCAAAACATTTAAAATGCTGGGTATATGCTTAACTATTTTAGCTTTCGGTAGCCACTAAAAGCCATGAAGTGGTGAGACATCCTTAGGCATCAGAGTCATCTTGAAGTATTTTACCTTTTAAAGGCACTCTCAAGTATTTAAAGGTGCCTTTAGCTACAAAGATTTTTGCATGTTCTCACAAATTTATGGTATGAATTATTATAATGCAGTCCTCTTGTATAGCTCCTTTCATCATGGGATATCAAAGTGTTTTATAAGCATTAATTATAGCACCCCTCAGGGAGGCAAATGGAAGATAGACACCCATACCGGTGTGCGCTCCAGACGGGTAATAACCCAGATTTCATCTGGATCCAGCCCACGTGGCTCAGCCCTGACCATCCCTCCCTCCTGCAAGGGCTATGTTGTGACTGGGAGCTGTTGGGTGGCACAGCCCTTGCCTTGGGTCGTAGCCACTTGCCACAGCCTCTAAAGCATTGACCTCCTTCTTAGGGAGCGTCGGAGACTGGAAGATGACAGCTGGACATCTGGGTGGTGGGATATTCATCCCCCAAGTAGGCGACAGCTATCGCTGCCTCCATCACTGCTTTGGTTCAGGATGCTCCTGATGATGTTTGCGGTCGTGGTCCATGGCAAGCACGGCGGCGCCCCTGTCGTGCCAGGTCTCCGTGTTCAGGAAAACCCCAGCCAGCATCCGTGTGTGCACGCCGGGATGTACGATGCATGTCTGAATTAGTAAGATAGGAACGCTGGCTTGCTCAACTCCGCTGTGGGCTGCGCTGCCTTGTGTGACGCTAATCTAATTGTGTTGTTTTAATTAGGCTTTGATACCTTGGTGCTCGTTGAAGGCTCAATAGGAATCAATGCAGTTATGCTTTCCTATCAATAAAGACATAAACACCTTTTGCCTGCTTCACCGCCTCTGTGTAAATGGCCCTGGAGGCTTGGGAGGCCACCGGCAGGCTCACAGCCACGTGCAACGTGGCCGCTTTCACGAGCGTTGTGCAACCCTTTGTGGAAACCTCACTCGAAGCTCAGCCAGGTCGTATCGATTCTAGTTATCGGATAGCGCGAAGGGAGGCAACCGGTGCTGGATGTCCTGCAGCTAAACCGGCAGAGCCTAGCAGTAGTCAGGAGTGTTAGAGGCATCTAAGGCTCTGCAAGTCGACACCTTTCTTAGTGTGTTTGCTGTTGTTGTGTAGGCTGTGCAGGGATGGCGTCGATCGTGTTGCCTCTGTCCTGCAGAGCAAGAGGGCTGGCGTCCACCTTTGCTTCAGAGATGGGAGATGGTTGCTGTTTACCTCTTTCTGCTAATTAGGGCTCTGTGGGTAGTTGGTTCCCCTGCCCTGATTTGTCTAATCTTCAGACATCTACGTCTGAGTTAGTCACCACCTTTTGTGGCCAATGAGTCACAAGCACCCCCGAAGTCATCCCAGGAAAGTGAAGTGAGTCACCTTCTGGAGATGCCCATTTCGTTCTGGGGTACTACCTTAGGTGGCGATGTGGATTTAGGGGGGGCAATTAAATTTCAGTTTACTCTAAGCATCTCAAGAGACTTACTTTTGTCTGAGCATCGACTTCAGTGGGATTACATGTGTGACTTGTTTTGGTTAGATGCTTACATCCTTCCGCACGGGGAGCCTTATGATCAGGAGCAGTTGGCCCTTAGCCTCTTGCAAGGTGGAGCCCTGTTTAATGTTCGAGAAAGGGTACAAGCAAGACTAGTTAAAGCACTGAGTGTCCTGGCGTCAAAATAAGTCTGTTTTTTCTGGGTTTAGGCTCTGATTCTGCCTCGTAAACCCCTAACCCCTATGCCGGGATGCCATGGCAGCTAGCAGTATTGGGGGGGATGCTGTAGATCTGGGTATATACCCATGTAAATCTGGGTGTCTTGGCTGCGCATCCCACCACACTGCAGTGAGCAGCTTTCCTCTCCCTCTGGATGCAGTCCAGATCTGCAATTCAAACCCAACTTTGCATCACGACGCTAAAAGCTGAGGCTGCCAGGCCTCGCTTACTCTGCCCTAAAGCTGTCGTTGCGCGCTCAACCCTCCTGCTTCGCCGCCTTCCCCTCTTGCGTGCGGCGCAACTTCGTGACACTCCCCAGCGCTCCTTCCTCGGCAGAGAAGGGGGGGGGAGCTCGAAAGAGACCACAGCCACATTAAGTAAACATCAAAGGGGCTTTGATCAGCAGGGCTCTGCAGAGCGCAGAAGCCCCCGAGGAGCTCTGCAGGTCCACAGGCAGGCAGCATCGGGGACACGGTACCTTAATTTTCTCCACTGTGACACAGGAGAATTTGTTTGAAGAACTGGAGCTTTTTGCCACTCTGAGACACGCACAGGGAGAGCACGCGTGCACGCAACCTACTTCTGGAAAAACCCGTGCTCAGATCTCTCTCTGTTTGTTATCGATAGCCAGAAAGGCCCATTAAGAAATCAAGGCATCAAAGGCATGTGCCTCCTCAGACTCTGTCACTTTGCTGCTTGTAGGGTCACTTGTTTGCTTCTAAAGAGCAGGATGCCTCAAGCCAGGCTTATCTTCCCTCCTGAGGGCCAGTTCCCATTTTACTGTGCTGCCTGCTAAGGGAGAAAGGGATTAAAGAGTCCATATTGTTGCAGCGTGCCGGTGTGGAGGAAGATGCAGCTGATTCCCTCTGCTTAGTGTAGAGGAGCGCTTAAGAAATGGGTGAGGGAGCGGAAGGTGACCCTCCTGTCTCTAGATATACGTGGCTAAGCAGAGCAGCGGAGCAGCAGCTGGAAGCAGTTGGTTTGGGACCCCCAGCGAAGTTCAGCTGTGAGGCTGACCAAAGACTTCAGTTACGTGCCTGCCTCGCTGACTCTTTGCCTCAACAGTGTAACCGGCGGGATTTGCTCCCTGCAGCATCCCTGTGTGCTTGCTCTTGTCCCCAGCCTAGTCTAACGTCGCTCTCTCTTCTCTTGCAGAACTGGGGCTCCCAGGAAGAGGATGCTGCCTAGTACTGGGGTTCATGTACAAGGAGAAGTACCGCAGGATGACTGAAGGTGAGCGGCTTCCCCAGCTTCCATTCTTCCTTCCTCTTTAGCAGTCTCATTGTGAGGGATGTGGGTGTGCCGCTGTTAGGAATGCGCTAGGTTCTCTTTCACACCGAGGGGAAAATCCTGCTTTCCCCTCTGATCTCTGAAACGTCTTAGTGGGCACAGCTGTGGGAAGCCCCCTGCATGAAGCTGCAAGAGAAGAGCGGAAGCTTATTAGTTCCATACATCCAAAATCCACCGTCTTTTTTCCATGGAAAGGATTTGTTGCATGGGAAGCTCATCCATCAATTGCTGCATCTAGTCTTTTTATTCTAGTTGGGTGGTGGTGCCTCACCGTGACACCTTCAGGGTACCAATTTTCAGTGCCTTTGCGCTTCTCAGCACCATTCCGTCGCTTGTCAAACCCCTACACTCTGGCAGAGACCTCGCTCAAATTTCCCTATTTATATTCTAGTCATCCCCCAAGTACTTTATGAGCATTGATTAATCCATAGAAATATCATAAATAATTATGAAGCATAATAACTAAACAAAAACTATTTACGCTCGAAAGAATTGGCATCCTTGCTTCTGGTAGCTTCGTTCCTTGGCTTCCTTTTCTGGAGCGAACCCCGGTGCAGCACCATCTCTGATTAACGCTGGATCAGAGAAGGATTAAAGGTCCCAGAGCCCTGCAAGATGGGGAGGGTTCTGTGGGTGTATCAAGGAGATTCTGGCTGCTGCGAGGTTACTCTGGGGACTACAGACTCCATCCAGAGATGGATTTAGTCCTTGGTTTGGGATTTGATTGGAAATGATTTTGCCCTGCTGAGCTTCCTTTAGCTTGCGTGGGATTGCCCGGCAGTTAGCCACAGGGGTGTCTGCTCTTGCAGGGAGCCTTGTCTTCACGGGAGTAAAAGGTGCATTAGCTTTCATGGGGTAAAACTCTTTGGAGGCAAGGCTGTGGCTCAAATATCAGTTAGAAGATGAAAGGTTCCTTCAGTTCCCCAGGAGCCCTGAGACTGAGCTGCTAACGTGGGGAAAGTACTTCACAAGACTTCACCTCGTGCTTGTTAATTATCACGTGCTTTTTAAACATTGATTAGAGCATGTTTTTAACGGGAAGGGGGCTGCCCCTTGGGAGAATGGATGGCAGAGTCTTGTCTGAGCGCTGTGAGAAGGTGCAGTCTCTCTCCTGATACCTTCCTGTCCCTCGAGGCTCTTGGAGAGGCTGCCTGTGGCTGCGCTCAGACGGGCGGGAGCACCCTGGGGATGCTCACAGGGTGTCTGAGAGCCGGCAGGATAATGGGCGCACCTGGGCATCCTGCCGATCCTTTGGGAATCAGTCGTCACAGAAGCTCCTGTCCCCCCGGTAGATTCAAAGCCTGCTGTGGTGGATTCAAAGCCTGCTGTCCGCCTACGAAGTGAGCCACCTTTTCAGGCTGAACATGGCTTTGTGTGGAGAGAACAAAGAAACATGAAAGGCCAAAAGTAAAGCCTTTGTGCGGGAAAGGGAACAAAAGTGTGCCTGCCTGATGCTGTGCAGCCAGCGAGTTTCTGGCCCCTGCAGGCTGCAGGACCATTACGTTTAAAGGTACAACCTGCCAAAAACAAAGTCGGGGGATTTCCATGGCTACAAAGACCGCCTAGGACTTGTGTTGTCATCCAGAACCGCCTCTAGTGAAAACCACAGGCCTCCAACCTCCCGGGTTTGTGGTGGATTTCAGTGCAGATCCATGCTGTATGGCGCGTGAGCCAAGGGGGATTTCAGATGTCTGGTCATCTGCAGAGGTACGGCGAAGGTATTTCCTGCCCAAAGTACCTGAGCCGGACTCTTTGGGCCAGTTACCTTGCAGGGATAAGGAAAGAGACAGCTTCCCTTTTATGGCTTTTGCCAAGTGAGAGCTTTTCCTCTTTTTATTGCGCGATGGTGCTAATGAATAGCCCTATTAATAATTACAGGGTAGCTGAAGGAACTGGAAGCAGAGGTAGGCAGTGGGGCAATGCGATAATTATGAGGTGTGGGGTCTCCATCGTAGTGGAAATGGGTAATTACAGGGATCGTTAGAACCTTGCTGTCATTTCACAGAGGCATCTACAAAATGCGCTCGTAGGTAGAGAAGCACAAGAGTACTTAGACGGAGGTCTTGTCAGCATGGAGGAATCGCTTCTTGGTGGGAAAGTGCTTCTCTTGGCTATCCCTATGGAGAACATCCAGGCTGGGCACTGGCAGCCCAGCGTGGCAGGCTCTCCCAGCAGCATAAAATAAATGTTGTGGCTTACAGATGCTCTGTGGCCATGCCCAGCGAGGGTCTCTGGTAGCATTATGTTGTTTGTTTACCAGCTGGCAAGGCATGGATGGCCATTAACACAACTGATTGCAGATGCGAGCTCTTCTGGCTGAGCTGTCCTCCAGGGCAATAAGCCAAAATAAGTGTCCGAGAACTCACCTCTGTCGGTGTTAGTTAACACGTGTCAGTTCCTCATATCAACGTATATCAAGCTGTGCCGTGAAAAGACAGGTCTGGGTGAGGTGTCGGTGTCTCTCCCAGCTGTAAGGCAGCAGAGCAGCCCGGGCTGCTGGTGGCGGCGCTGGTGATGTGCAAGGCAAGAATGATCCAGGTGCTGTCGCATCAGCCAGCACTGCTGTGCCGCATCAGGTGCGATTGCCTCTTGCTGTACCACCACTGCGATGCTCCCACCAGGAAAGGTGCTGGATTTGGGCACGATTTGGGGCTGCGTATGGGCTGGGAATTGGGAAGGTGCTGCTCCAGTGTGGCTGCTATATGCTTATCCCTTTGCTGTGATTGACGATTGCCTCGTCTGCGTGCTGGGATCGCTGTTTGGTGTGCGGCTGTGAGTTGCAGGGTGAAATTAAGCTGGTGACAGTTGTAGACGGAGAGAGAGGTAGAGCTGTCTGTAATGACGGCCTTGCAATAAAGACGCTTTAGAGTTAATCCTCCACCATCTGTCTTCATTCTGCTAATAACCCACTCAATCAGATGCTGCCGACTGTTTGTTAACATTCAGAAACAGATACATAATCGGGAGGAGCGTGCTGTTTGCTCAGCAGGGGCTCAGTTCCTCCTTGGGAGCAGCTCTCCCCTGGCCACGGCAGCAGTTCAGTGGGAGCCACGGCTTGTGGACTGGGTGTCCAGAGGCACGTGCAGTGCGAGGGAGGGATGCTGAGGCTGGCAGCAAGCTGAGTTACCCTGCTTTCCCCAGGGCTTCCGCTGCCCTGGCTCAAGGTGATTTTGAAGTAGAAAGGTGGTATCTATGAGGTGGGTCACCTTAGTTCCCCCAAGGATAAGGATCTTGAACTAATCTGAAAATTGGGGCTTGTTTTTCTATTCCCTTTTCCCCTCCATGTTCAGCTCTCTTGCCTTCCCGAGGGAAGGCAAGGGGGGTGCTGTAAAATCTCTCCCCGCTAACCTATCGCGCTTGGTCCCTGCCTGTCCCATAGCTGCAGGTCCCAAGTTCAGCTTGCTCTGCTCTCCTCTGCGCTCGCCAGGTAGTCAGATGTCGATCCTGCTCCTGCTATTTTTCTTCTTCTCTCCTGCCTTTGACTTCTTGCCAGATCTAACTCGAGTCATTAGCAAGCGTCACTGCAGCAATTATGGCACTTTTTGGCTGCCATTCATAAAGCTACTAACGGGAACGATTAAGCGCTGAGAGGTGTCAGCCTTCTCCTTCACCACCTGTTCCCGCCAGCCGTCGGCTGCTGGAAGGTGCCTCCAACCATCTCCCCGCGCACCAGGGAGCAGGGCAGGGTGGCTCATGCCCTTCCTCTCGCCTCCCTTTCTAGGCACTTCACTGGCTCTCATGTCCTCCTGCACAGTGGGCGGGTGGCACCTCTGTAGGGTGGACCCAGCGCTCGGCTGTGTCACTGCGTGGAAGGGAAGGGTGGGCTTCATCTCGTGTCTGACGTTGGGTGGTGAAAGCAGGAGTGGCCGGGAAAAGGGACAGAAGAAGGACTTGGTGCAGCATCTTCCTCCTGGACCACCTAATGGTTAATGATGTGGGCTCAAGGAAGGACAAACTCCCCCTCTTCAGCTCCCTGCTTGGCTTATAGCCCTGCTTTCTGCTTTGCTCGCATCCACACCGTCAGTCAGGGACAGCACGAGGCTAAAATCTGTCCCTTAATCTGCAGGCAGTCTCCTCAGCGTCGGCCGATGTAGGTGCAACACTCGCTGGTGTGCCAGGAGAGGGGTTGGCTTGTGCCCGCGTTATCTTTGGCGGCAGCTGCCTTCCATTCGCATCGTGGCTGGGAGCAGAACCCGGTCTCTGTAGTTCTCTGCATCGGAGGTGTCTCCATTCACTCTCCAAAGCACGGCGATACCAGCAGCCATTACTGCAGAGCTGCAGCTCCACGTAGCAACGAGTGCTGCTCTGTGTTTAATTGGGAGAGGGTGTTGCTTAGCAAATCATATTTGCTGGGTAATGACTGCAGAAATGTGCTCAGATAAGGACTGTCTGAATCCGAGGCAGGAGGTTTTTTTCTAAAGGCCATGTGGGGCTGTTAGCATAAGACAAACCTTGAGTTGAGACAAACCTTGGAGCTTAAAAGTTTCACGATCTGAGCTGCAAATCTCGCCTTGGCTCTTCTGTTTGTAAGGTTTGGGATCTTATTTAAAGATCTTATTTAAAGTGACACCCAGTGACAGGACAAGGGGCAACAGGCACAAACTGGAGAATGGGAAATTCTATCTCAATGTGGAAAACTTCTTTCCTGTGAGGGTGGCAGAGCACTGTTACAGGCTGCCCAGAGAGGTGTGGAGTCATCTTCTCTGGAGATATTCCAAACCCGCCTGGATGCGTTCCTGTCCAGCCTGCTCCGGGTGAATGTGCCTGTTGGAAGGTGAGATGGAAAGTAGAGGAGGAAATGGGAATCGAAAAGAGTCTTAGTGAGAGAGAGAGAGAAGAAAAAAGGTGGTGGTGGAGGGCGGGTTGGATTAGATGATCTCCGAAGGTGCCGTCCAACCCCTACCATTCTGTGAAAGGTGCTGGGCAAAGCTCAGATGTCTCTTGTTGGGGGAAAATGGAGGTCCTAAAAGGGGCACCAACCACCTACCTCAAACGTAGGAGACACCTCAGACGTGGGACACAGGTGAGGGTTGGCCCAGAGAAGCAGTGACGATGGTGGCGTGAACTGAAAGAGAGCCACCGGCCTCATCTTCTCTTTGTGATGGCTCGTGCAGCCCTCGCAGGCTGCAACTAGTAGGGCTGATTCGCATCAGCCCCTGCCGGACTGGCAGAACTGGGCAGCTGCCTGTTTCTGGCTCATGTTATCAGCTGGGGCTTCGCGCTCCTGAACTGCGAGCAGCGTAGCTCTGGGTGAGGGGTTGGTTTTTTTCGTCTTCAACTTCAGCGTCTCTCTAGTCTGCAGATAGGTTTCAGTTCTGCGAGACGTGGGGAGAGGATTGTCTATGCATGTGAAAGCTGTTTTTATGGCTTATAATTATCTTGTACCCATCCTTAGAATAATTGTAGCTCCTCCATTATTAATAATTGGAATTCCAGTCCTTGTCATAGATCACAAAATGGAGAGGAAGCTCAACCCGGGGTTTGCATAATGTACCTTGGTCTAAATTGAATAATTGGCAAAACGGTGGAAATTGTTCGTTTTTTTCCCCCATTCCTTGGTGCTGGAATTAGTGAGATATTAGTGCAATTAGCCAGTGCTTCCATTTGAGGCTGCAGTCATTTGGTTTGTAATTTAGAATAAATGTAAAAGCCCACTTGTGCTTCTGAACGGATTATTTGTCCTGTTTAAAAGTATCTAATGGGGTGGCTGTCATCTAAGCAAGATACATTTGACCCATTTCAATTTGTTTCCCTTTTAATCTGCTATCTGTTTTCCTGGATCTTTTTTTAATAAAAACATGAAGAAGAAGTGGGCGAGAGAGACCAAAGAGGGAGAGAATAGAGGCGTTATAGATCTGGAGTTTATCATAAGCCAAAGTAACTTGAAATCAAGGCTGTTAAACTGCAGCAAGCAATAAAAAGAAAACACTATTTGGAGATCGTTTAAAGGGCCGAGTGACTTGTCAATGAAAGGTTGCTCTATCCGACTGCTTCTTAATAGCTTCTCAAAGGGAATCTGCAGCTCTTGCAAGAACGAAGGCTGCGGGTGCTTTTGCAGCAGCCCTCTGCTGTGGGAGGGAGCATTTCGGTTGGCAGGGTGCTGGGGTGCTGCGGCAGCAATGCCGAGATGGGTAAAATCCAATACCAGGAAGGAAAGGAAATGGATTGAAAACCAAAACTGGCTTTAAAACACATCCTCAATAGTGAAGCCTTGGAAATCCGGGTAGGCACAGAGGCTGGCTGCATTGCTCTTATTTGGGCTGTAGACAGATCTGGGCCCAGTTCCGTCCCACCCTGCTCCAGCCATCCCACTGTGCCCTCCTGCTTCTTCAGCAGAGAACGGGGGGTGCTCTGTGCCTTGCCCTCCCAAAAGCCAAGCATCCTTTCTACAACAGCCTGATTCAAGGCTCCGGTGCTCTGTCAGGCTCCGTCTTACTGCCTGGAGAGAAACCAGCTGGGACTCTGGGATGGGGTCCCTGCTGTTTTGGGGAAAAATGGCTTGTTCAGAGAAAGCTGGCTGTGCCCCAGCTCCAAATGGCTCTCTGCTTGAACGCCCCTTCTGCTGCCTGCCGTAGTTCAAAGCCGGCTCAGTAAACGCTTCCTGCCAGGCAAAAGTCCTATTAGAGCATGGCACTGAGACACAGTGACGTATTCATGCCACCCATTAGCAGCCCAGCAAGGCAGTTGCTGCCTCAGAATTGCTTGGATTTACGGGGACGCTTAATCTGGATCTTGCCAAGTGACTTTTACGTCTGCAGCAGCACAGGCTGAGCATGAATCTTCCTCAGTCTCAAGGATAAATCGGAGCCTGCTGTTCTTATCCCTGTAAAAAGTGACCTTTCTCCTCTACCAGGTGCCAACGGCCTCTGTGCTGCTGGGCACAGCCTGTTCTGCTGGAGAACCTCAAACTTCACTCAGTTCTCTGGCCCAACAGTGGAAAGGGTTTGTCCTTCGAGAACCAGACCTGTAACACCTTACTTGGTTTGACTTGAGCAGCGTTGGCTCTGCTCGGCCTGCTCTTGCACACAGTGGAGCTGAACAGCCCCTAAACAACTTGAGCATCTTCTTGAGCATCCCAGTATCTTCTTAGAGTTTGCCCTCTGATGCTTGGGCAAGCAGCAGGACCCGCTGGCATCGGGCTGCAACCTGGGAATGGGATTTCCGCAAAGCTTTGCTCAAAGCTCCGGGATCCCTGGCACAAAATCTACTGGGATCCACTGTAGCGGTGGGTCTGTCATTAGCCGATCTCCAAAGCTCCCCGCGGGATGCGGTGCGAACTTTGCATTTTTTAACTCTGCTGTCATAGCCAATAAAGGTGCTGTCTCCTCTGGGGCTTAGCAGCCCTGCTAGGGAAGCTCGCCTTACCCCAAGCGCTGTCACTCAACGTCTCCCCGCGAAGACACAATCACAATTGATTTGGGAAGGCATCTCCTGTATAAGCCGCACTGAGCCTTTTGTTCTTTATCTGACAAAGGCATTTGAGAAGGAAGAGGCGAGTGGATGGAGCAAGCTCCGGAGAAGTTGTTAAAGATGCATTGTTATCAGCAGAGGTCTCATTGATATTTCTGTGATGCTTTGTGTGCCTGTTAGCTAAAGAAGGCAGGGATGTAAGTGAAACCTGAGGAAAAAACAGCAAACAAGCTGCCTTTTTGTTTGGTGTCGAGGGGAGGCTTTGCCTGGGTTGGGTCAGCTGGAAATCTGGGTAAAATGTAGGACCTGGGCGGAGCAGCACACGCCACTGAGAGCCAAGTCCCTGCTGGTGAAATCCATCGTGTGCGTTTACGGGGATGCCGCCAAGGGAAGGACCTCATGTGCTCAGGACCGCTCTGTTCAGGCAGCATAGGAAACACCTTCCCATCTTACTGCTGCGCTCTGCCCCTTTGGAGAGGGGAGCAGAGTTTCATCCGTGATGCTCCAGTTGTCTACAGCAGTTGCAGTGCAGCTGAGCAACTCTGCTGGTTATAAATCTGGTAGAAAGCCTGCGAGTTTTATGGTAACGGTGTTGTTGTAGCAGTTAATGGTCTAAGGGTATAATTTTATCTATTGATTTGAGTAGCGGTCCCCTGTGGAAAGCTATCGCTGCGTGGTCTTAAATAAACGAATACAATACTTCCTCGCTCCCCGAGTACTGGCATAAGGTAATTCAGGAGCTGCTTCTCTGGCTTGTTCAGCCTGCTGGTGGCTATGGGAGAACCTGGGATCACGTAAAAGCTGTGTACTGTCCCTTTGCAGAGGCTGGAGAGCTTGCTAAAGACTCTTCAGGAGTCTTAGGCATTAATAAACATGGATCGATATCTAGAGGGGATTTAAAATACCCTGGCTACTTGAAATCCATTGCCCTTGCGCTCCCCTTTAGGTCCTAAATGGCATTTGAAATGGGATGTGCACCTATGGAACACAGCAAGGTGTGGGGGGAAAAACCAGTCCTCTAAAATGCACCTGAAAAGGGGCAGAGATAAGGTTGGGTACTTCACCCCACCCTGGCCGTCCGTCCGTCCATTTTTCAGTGTCGCTGTTTTGGGGTTTGGGCTTGGTTTATTTTTAAAGTGTATTGGGAAACAGGGGCGGGGGGCAGGGCATGAATTCAAGGAGATGCGAGGCTCCTCTCTGAAGACGGTGACTCCAGCTTTCTCATCACTGCGCTGCCTCCAGGCTACCTTCAGAATTTACCTTCAAGCGTGTGTATCTGTTGATAACTCTCCCCTCCCTGCAGAGCTGTTGCTGCAGCCCAGGGGTCTGTTACTTAGCTTTCCTCCCTCGGTGTCCACGGGGACCCCCGGCAGAAGAGGTTGCTGGCGGGCAGTATTTCAGTAGCAATACAGGTCACGCTGTTGACATGGTGACCACTAGACCAGGATCTGGACATGCAGGTCTGGCGGTGCCGTCAAATCAGGTTCTGATGATGCCATAAATCCTCCTGGCATGGACACCATAGCACGATTGTGTGGAAGCCTCCAGCTTCTCAAAGTATCTGGAGGCCATTGCTTCCAAGAAAACGATCCAGACTTTGATTTGGGAAAGGGGCAGGAGGGTGACAGTACATCCCTACCCAAGGCTGGAGAAAGAGCATCTCCTCTACTGTTTTGGGGAGTCCTCCTGGGGCGTAGTCACTACAATGCAGTGCTGCTTTCTACGAGGCACTTCAGGCCGGCCCACCGCTGCAAGGAAACACATGGCTCGTTCCTGCCTGGTCCAGATCTCCAGCCTCCCTCTCCTGGAGGCAGACGCACGTGTGTGCTCTCTGCAGGCATAGTCGGGGTTGGAGCTTCACGGACTGGAGCACTGAAACAGTACCAAGTCACTGTCGCTTAGAATATCAATTAAAACCGCTGCAGTCTTGTAAGTCGCACTCTGAGACACAGGTTCTGTATTGAGGAACAGCCAGGCTTGCCACTTAAATGGCTCTCAAGCGAGCAGGAGTAAATCTACTGTGCAATTGTGAGCAGAAACTTGCCATGGTTAGAGTATTTCCAGCTAAAGCCAGGTGGGCTTTTTTTAAAGTGGGGTGGGCGCCCAGCAAGATTGTTGTGAAGGTGAAACCCTTCTGGTGTTACAGGCGCAAGAGAGCCTGTGGCTTTGGTCTGCCATGAAAAGGCTTAAATAAATAGTTTTGAAGCTCTGTGCCCCGCTGGTTTCCCAGTGTGTCATTAGGTCACATAACGTCATTGCTGCTCCGCAGTCCCAACCTGTAAGATGGAGCTCCTTTCTTATGGGAGCAGCGCAAGACAGCTGTATTTCACAGCTATAACGACAAAGTGGAAGCAATTGTGTGTTTCGGGCCAACAAAATGAACCCGTTCCCATTTCTCACTGAAGTGGGACTTTGTCAGATTTAACTGAAAGATACTGCAAAACACCCAGCAAAGTAGCCCGCTTTGTTTGGGCTGGCTTTTTTTTTGTTTGGTTGGGTTGGGTTTTTTTTCTAAACCCTTCTAAAAATCCATTCTTATGGGAAGAAAATAGTAGAAGTATTGTTGTAAAGTATGAATGCTGCAGGTCCTGTTCTTTTTCTCCCCAAGCTGTTCGCTATAGCTGGCCAAACCCTGCCATCTGTATTCACTAAATAAAACTGAAGTCCATTAGCAGCCTTCAGGTTGAGGTTGATGAAGACGGAAAGAACAGACACGGTCAAAAACCTGAAGGATAAGTAGGGAGCATGTGTGAGGGGGAGTCCCCCAAGGGGAATTTCACCCGCAGCCAACGCGACGGGTTATTTAGTACCCAGGGCTGCTGCTGTGATCCTTCACCAAGCAATGAGCCTAAACCGCAAACCTGAACAATTTACCTCCAGTGCCGCAGCAATCTCGGGGCCTGTAGATATGTATCCTTTTATGCCCAGTATTTGCTCCCATAGGTATTTACTCAATCTATAAATATATTAATGGGGCTAATCTTAAAACGCATCCAGAGATATAACTTGAGATGGGTTTTTTCTTTCCCCTTTAACAAAGATGAAGGTTTTATATAGACGGGGGAAAGAGAAGGGAAGTGAAATGTTCGGTGACTAATGATCCTCATCAATATTCATGAGAGACGGTATGCATTTCGAGATTTAAAATAAAGGAAGGAAGAAAGAGAGAAAGGAATTGACTTCTTTAGAAGCTAAATGAAATATTTAGGTTGACCTGGAGATAAGTATGCCGGGTCTTTGTTGCCATCAGCTTAGACCAGCATTCAATCAAGGAGCTTTCAAAGAGAAGCAGGGGGAGCCAAGTTGCCGGTGGCGGTTTCTGGAGATGGTGTGTCAGGGAGGTACGAGGGCGTTGGCTCACGCGGCAGCAGAAGTCTTCAGCTGAGGGTGAAGTCCACGTTATGCCAGGTGCCGTACAAACAGGAGATGGAGGGAATCCCTAGCCCAGGAACCTGCACCCTTAGCTGACCGAAGCCGAGGGTATGGAATAGCAGCAAGGCAGGGGGGGTTGTCCGCAGCCAGCCAGTAGCAAGGCTGGGGTCAGACTTGGGCTATCCCAAATGAGTCCTTGTGTGCGCTGTCCTCGGAAGAGCTCTAGTCTCTACCATTCCCTGCTGCAAGGCTGCCCCGTTTGGGAAGTGGCAGTCCTGGAGTGGTGGCCCAGAGGATGCAGTGGATATTGATGGAGGCAAGGGGGCCATAGGGCTAAGCTGCCTGGCGAGAACTGGCCCTTGCACAAACAAATAGCTCTATCTGCCAATGTCTAGTCGGAGGAGCTGATTTATTTTTGTGGAAGATCTCTCTCTGTCCACTGTACTGTTCCTACCTGAGCGTTTTCCTTCTTTTCCTCCTTTCCTGCCTCTGTTTCCCTCTCTGCCCCTGTCTTTGCTATGGTAGAAAATCACCCCAAGCGTACCTAACTTGAAATTTTAACCCCCCCAATACTTGAAAATAGATGGGGGAACCTTGGTCCTTCCCCATTTCAGCCTTTTGTTAGCTGATGTGGGGAGGAGAAGGAAAGTCTGCAGAGAAAACACCTGAAGTACGGTTTTGCCAGAAGGATGTAGCTCTAGGCGTGCAGCAGTGATTGTGGAGGACGGAAAGATCACCAGGATCTTAATAACCAGATTTAATTGCTGAAAGAGCACGTCAGGCCTGGAAGAAAGGCTTCCCCCCCCAGCCTTCTGCATTTCTCCTCTTTTAAATCTTTTTCCTTTCTTCTTCTGCAAGTTGCCCTTGTCTCTCTCTGCTTCCAATGCTGCTCCTTTTCATTTCCGTGCCATCCCTTCCCTCCTCCGAGTGACAGCTGTCCCACCCCCGCCAAGGTCGTTTGCCCTTGAGACCATCTTTGATCTGTGCCCTGATAGAAGGGCCGAGTATTGACTTTGGCTTCGGCTTCATTAAGAGGCAGCCTCATTTGTCAACTTGTTTGTTTCGATAGCTGCTGGAGAGACGGCGGGGCCCGCAACCCCTCCTCGCCGAGCCATTATTCCAGAATTAACTCCCTTTTCAAGGGTTTGCAGGCAAGGTCGTTGCAGGTGGCCCTGCTCAGTCCTCTCCTCCTCATTAATCGATGTCACGGAGGTTTTAAGCAAGGTTAGATCCAGTCAGTTCGTGGACGGGAGACCTCTGCCAAGGCTCTGGGTGCTGTGAGAAGCTGTGTGCAGGTGCATTAATCCGCAGTGCTCCTAGCTGGAAAGGCAGGCTGCCGCGCAGAGGTCCTGTCTGCTCGTAGGGAGCTTACAGATGGGGTCTCGGACAAGCTCTTGTGGTGGGATCCTTGCAGGAGGTTCTCTAGGGCTCGTTGTATAAGCATTGCAAGTAATGAAGATTAATTTCTCTTGTCAGTTGTCATCAGGTAACGCGTCTGCCAGTAACAGCTTCTGGTTTTAATCCAGATGGTCAGATGAGGTTAATCAAATGGGTTACCCAGGGTTTTTTTTTCCCTTTGCCGTTGGTCAGTGAGTAAAGCATTGAGAAGGCGTTTGCTTGTGGCGTTTGAGCTGTTTAGGAATTACCTCCCTGTGCTGCACGTCCCCAGGGGGACTGTCCTGGAGAGCCTCTTCTGGCAGGGCTGGGACCTTTGTTGGTGGTAGGGTACAGAGCTGGCCAAGGGACTGGTGCACTCCATCTGCTGCTCCTCAGAGTGTTTTGGTGGAAATGGTCTTTCCCTAACGTCACGTGAAATGACTGAAGCTCTAGACATCGGCATTCCCAGGGTTGTTTCAGGATTTGGAGGGCGTTGGTACAACAGCCTTGGGAGGCAGAGAGGTTCATGGCAATGCAGGAGGAGTATTTCTCCCTTTGCTTAGGTTCAGAGCAAAAAGCTGCATTGCTGAGGACAGATGGCTGCAGCACAGGGCACTTCCAGCCCCGTCTGACCTTGCGCAGGAGAAGCAGATGAAGACAAAAAGCCAAACTTCACTCAACTGACAGCTGGGCTCCAGTTTCCTGGAGACCTTAAAGTCTCTCTGCCCTACTGGGGAAGGTGCTAGTGATGCTATTTCTTTACTCCTGAGAAATGCAGCAACGTGTACTGAGTCTCCGATGGCCAGACGGCGTGGAAGCATCAGCCTAGCCCTACAAAGACCAGAGGCGCTGAAGCTGGGTTGAGCTGCAGGGGTTAAAGCTGCTGGTGGTGCTGACTGTCCTGGGTACTGCTGAACTCCTGACAGCGAGGAGGGAGCATAGGGAAAGATGTTCCTGGCTGTTGCCACCGGCATTTTGCTTCGGCAGATCCCAGGGTAATAAGGCATCAGTAATTGCACAGCTCTACACGGGCTGCGATGTGACTGGCACCGGAGCGTTGTGTGCGGCGCTGGTCCTTGCAGCCCAGGGAACGTGGAGCAAAGCCGGGGAGAATACAAACTGTGGTGGCAGGAATGGCCCAGGGATTAGAGAGCAGGTTGTAAGTGGAGAGGCTGGAGGAGGTAAATTTATATAGTCTGGAGGAGGCTCAAGGGGAGACACGACCGGAGTCTATAAATACACGCAGCAATAGAAACCAAGGGAGGAAATTATTCAGAAGAAGGGAGGACGAGGAGCAGTGCCTGAAGCAAAGGCAAGAAAAGTTTATGCTGGGCCTTGCACGGCAGGAGGACAGCATCAGGCTCCTGGCTGAGATGGGGTACCGCCGCTGCCAAGCCACCTGACTGCCGCTGCGTACTCCCGATCCCCTTTGGAAGCCTCACAAAGCCATTTTACTCTCTCTCCTACACAGCTCTGCTTCGTTTTACAGCAGCCCCGCCTCGTTTCTTCCCTGCCAGCCGTTTCACACGGGCGTCTTGCACCGAGCCGCCCCAGCATGCCTTAGAAGGTTTAATAAAACAGACTGAGATGCATTTGGGCTTATGGCTTGACAACTAGTTCCCCTTGGACAGGAACATTTGCCTTCGCTGGGTGACAATGCTTTGAGCCCGTAGCCTTAGGCGCTGTGGCTCATTGCTAGTCATCTCTCCAATGAATAATACACAGGCCTGAATATCTGTCTGCATACATCTTCCTTTCCTATAGGGTAATTTAATGTTATCTTTGGGCCTCCTGCTCCTGAGATGAAGAGATTACTTCAAACCTGCAGCCCACAACCACAGCCATCGGTTTCAAACGTCATTAAGTTTCATTATAACAAATAAACACTGCAATGACATTTATAAGTTACCAGAGAGCACAGAAACACAAATATGAAGCAGATAAACTGCATTTGATCCAAATAATTACTGCAGGCAATATCGAGCTTAGGCTGAGCTGGCAGCCGGGTGCCGAGTAATTTATAGGAGTCCGTAAGGCGCTGTGTTGCACATTGCTTCTTAAAAATTATGATGATGGTTATGTGTCTCTCTCTAAAGCCTTAAACAGGTTATGTTCCTGCTTCGCTGAAGGCAGGAAGCCTTTCCTCAAGTCAGAAACGGAGGTGGTACTGGCTAAATGTGCAGCTGTTACTAGTTTGGGGACTTTTTCTGTCCCCATTACTCAGGATTTCAGCCTGAAAAGGGACCTCCATTTGAGGTTTGCTGTGGCTGAAAGTGTAAAGGAGGCATTTCTGTTTTTTTTTTCTCCCCCTGGAGGTTTCTATCCCCAGCTGTGGGCTTGTAAGGTTTCAAGAGGGGGGAATCCTTGGAGAGAGACTTCCACTGTAATAGAGCGTAATACTGTAATAGTAGTGTTCCTTTCATTTGGACTCCCAGCTTTACGCTACCTGATGTTAACCCTGGGTAGAGAGTCCTCTACCAGCGAACCAGATGGAAAAGCATCTCCCCCAGTTCCCTCCCCCCAAAAAAATTAATGAAAAGGGTTGTGGGGTTTTTTTTTGTTTGTTTCCTGTGCTGGTTGTATGAATTCTCACAAAGCTTTGCCTCCCTGCCTAAGGCCAGGGGTTTGTCTGCTCTGGAGTGAGAGAACGTCATCTCCTAAGTGAGCCACATGGAGCTTGTCACGGGATGGAAAGCTTCCTATGTCCTGCAGGCATGGAGGCTCAACCCAGGAGGGGGTTCAGAAACAGCTGGGTTTATTGATGAGCATCTCTCATTACCTGCTAATTAACTCAGCAGGCTGGAATGCGCTAATCTTCTCTTGGACTGGGGTTTTGCACAAGCAAGCCATTGACTCTGCAGTGGGGACCATTGAGAAGGAGCTAGTAACAAAACAAACAGCAAAGTCTTGTGTTTAAATACATTTGAGTCCTCTTCTGAGACGGTCCCTTCTCCTCCAGCAGAGAAGTCACCGGGTCTGTTAGCAGCAGTAAGGCACGGCCACTTCCCCGTGGCTTCTCCCAAGGATGCGCGTGGGCTGATAAAGCAGTTGCGGGGCTAAGAATATTGACTGAATTTCTGTTTCCTCTCATTTTTCGTGGCTCGTGGTTTTATTGGGTAAATCCCAGTCAAAAAGCAGGAGCCAGTTGTTGTAGGCAATGAGGCGGGTCGCTGACCTCCTCCATGACGGCTGAGCAATGGATAAAGTCTAGGCGTTTCCCTGGGACTATAGATACCGTAGCAGCGGAGGTTTTCAGGGGAGGGAAGCGTTTATTAGGTCTTCACGTATGGATAGAAAAGCCCATGAGTTTTTATGCGCCTTCCTCAGGTAATGAGGATGGGCACGTGCTTGAAATGTTTCCTTCTCAACTGATGATCTGCTCCCTGTCTGTTCATCTTAGCGTCTCTTACCTCCTCCTGTCTTTTCCCTGGCACTTTTTTTTGTGTGTATTGCATATGCTTAACTTTAGGCTGCTCATCAGAATAATTCATTTTAACTCTAAATATGAATCTTGCATGTGAAAAAAAAAAAAGAAAAAAAGAAAGTGCACATATTTACAATCATTTCCGCTTGGAAAAATCCAAACAAACAATAATTACAGCAGAAACCTGCTAATTCTCATTCCACTTCATCTTCAGACTTGATAATTCACGCAACACAACCTGAAGCAATCTCTCCCCGCTTCTCGGTTCGGCTGAACAGCAGGGAGCTGGAGCGAGTCCTCGGTCTCGGTGCATCTGTAATATCATGTAGCCAATCTGGCCGGGAGCGCCCCCCCACTCCCCCCAAGAGGCAACACGGTTGATGTTTCATGGAGACAGTGGCCTCTCAGCGTTTCAGGGCGATAGTAAGATTTGTTCTCGTGTTTTTCTGCCTCGGTACACGCGGTTCGGTACACCCCCTCGGGCATTTGGGATTCGGGGAAGGTAGCTTTTGGGGGGCAGCTTGTGTGGTGGCAATTCAGGCACCTGCAAAGCTGGAAACAAATTCTTGTAGAGAGACTTGTTTGACCACTCTTTGCATGAATTCTCCAATCTGTACGATGGGCATAATGTCTCACCAACCTATAGTGAGACTAGTTAAACTCGAAATTATTTTGAGAAGGGTATGAGTGTGTATATATGTTAAAGTTTGAGTTATTTGGGTATATTGGGTGTATTTGGATATATTTGGTCCAGCAAAGGGCTACGAAGATGATGAGGGGACTGGAGCATCTTTCTTATGAGGAAAGGCTGAGGGATTTGGGGCTTTTTAGTCTGGAGAGGGGAAGACTGAGGGGGGATCTTATCAATACTTATAAATACTTAAAGGGAGGGTACCAGGAGGATGGGACCAGTCTTTGTTCAGTGGTGCCCAGTGACAGAACAAGAGGGAATGGGCACAAACTTGAGCATAGGAAGTTCCATCTAAACCTGGGGAGGGACTTCTTTCCTTTAAGGGTGGCAGAGCACTGGCACAGGCTGACCAGAGAGGTGGGGGAGTCTCCCACTTCGGAGCCATTCCAAACCCGCCTGGATGCCGTCCTGTGCCAGTGCTGGAGGTGACCCTGCTCTGGCAGGGGGGAGGGACTGTATGAGCTCCAGAGGTCCCTTCCAACCCTGACCATTCTGTGATTCTGTGATTTTCCCATAAGCTTTGGCAGAGCCGTGTTTAAACTAGTGGAAGGCAAGGGGGACAAAAGAAAAGCTTGTTGTGCTGTGGGGTTTTCACCAGGAGTTTGGCTAGAAGGTGGAAGACAGGAGCAGAATCTTTCAGTAGTTTTAGTATTGAATATCTGCATTTTCTGTTCTGAAATGAATCTTCATTTGGATTTCTCTTTGTGACTCAAAGCGTGCGATAACAGATTTTGAATAACGAGGGTGGAAGTGAAACATGGTGCGACCCAGGGCGAGCTCTTTGGTCTAATTTTCCACCCTGTAGACAGCACAACTTCCAGTTGCTGCTTTTCCTGGGAGCAGAGCCAGACTTTGAAATCTCCAAATCGTTTGTGAAATGGATTATTCATCCTTCTCGTTTTCCTACAGACAAGCGTCCTGTGTGCCCTCTAACTCAAAGATGAGCTGAGATTTATAGGACTATATTTCAAAAGACCAGCCCTGACTTGGGAACAAAGGTTGGGCTAAGGGGGCGCACCTGCATCGAATGTAATCCAGGGCTGTGGGGGATCACCTGAGAGATTTCAAAAGGTCACAGGGGATAAAATCCTTAAGGATTTTATCCAGGAGACTTTGTGGGGGACGGACTGCTGCCCACCAGTTTGACCATCAGCTGTTATTTTAGAAGGAGAAGTTCCTTTTCCTTCTTCGTGGATTGAAGTGGGTGGTTTTAGGTCCCAGGAGTGTCTGTGCAAGACTCCTACAGCTGAAGACCCGCCGACCCCTTTGCGCTGTTTGTCAGCTACAAATAGTTAGCGTCGGGAAAGCATCTGTAGTTGCCACGGAGAAAGCCGGTTTGGCTGGAGTTACCGAAGAGTCCCCTCTTCTTCTCTCGGCTCCCTCGCGAGCCCGTCAGTCTGGCCGCCCTGGAGCCGTGCCAGGACATCTACGCCTTGACAGAAGAGCAAATGGTAATTTATTATTCTGCGACAGGTTCCTCAGGAGCGCTGATAACAAAATATTTCTTGGAGTCATTGGCAATTTTCAGGGGGAGCTGGGGCCTCCAGGTGGATCAATGCGAGGAAATCTCTTCCCCTCCGCTCACGAGAGCGAAGCATCTCCTGTCTCGAGCGAGGGATGCTGATCGGCGCCGTGCCCAGGGTTTCCATACCAAGAACAGGCATCACCCCTGTAGCCCAGGCAGCCTTGGCAGGAGGCTTAGAGCCCGACGGCCGGGTAACTGCAGCAGCCCAGGCTTTGGGATGAGGCTCCGGCCCTTGCCCGGAGTGCGAGGAAGCACACACACCTCTTCTCTCTGCCGTTAGCTTTACTAACGCAATGAGCTTTGCCTCCTGCTCACCCTTCCCTTCTGCTGCTGCCCCCCCAGTGAAGCCTCGCCTGCTTTTCCGCCGCAGGAGCAAGCCCTCATGTGCTGGCCCTGGTGGCAAAACGCCACCCGAGTCAGTTTGCTGCTTCTATCTCCAACCCAGGAAAAGTCCTATGTGCCCCAAAGCTCATCTGGTTTTTTTTTTTTCCGGTTCTGTCAGCTTGTCTAATAGAAGATAACACTGCTTCCTACGAGCCCAGCTTTATCTGGGCAGCGGGTACACGCGAGGTTGTTAAAGCAGAACGGCCAGGAGCCATCCGTCGGGTCTGAATATTCAGTGCAATCTGGTCCGTAAGGTCACTTGAACACTGCTTTTTGGGGACAGCTTATTTTTGATTCCGTGGTGCGGTACGTTAGTTTGTTTTCTATCTGTGCAGCTACCGAGAACAGGCGTTTAATCTCACAAGAGGTAATTCTCAATGCTGGGGCTGGGAGGAGGTTGCTAATAAATATCCCACAGTAAGTATACTCTTACACCTTTCCCAATTGGTAGCTAATAACAGAGCAGACGATGACATTTAAGCCCTTTCTGCATGGCTGATCAAACTACTTACAGTGACTTTGAAAGCAGTGCTGGGATTTCATGTGGGTATCAAAGCAAGTGGAATACTCGATAGTTCAGATCTCTTGCCTGTGTGACTAATAGACAAAAAGATTTCTAAAAGGTCTAATATCTCATTCAAAATTCCTCTGTCTCCCGTTTGAAGCTACTTAGTGGACACAGTGGGATGCTGGTGTTTCTTCTCTAAGCAGCGTTAGGAAAATATCTGACGTCACCGCGGGATGAGCTCCGGTGCGCGCAGGCTTGCTCGGTACGTGTCTGGGAGGCGAAGGGCTTCACAGAGGCCAAGCTTAAACTCTGCTCTGGCTGTTGGCGCTGTTTTTCTTGAGGTGGTCCCTGCACCCAGGATCGTTTTGGCTTTGGTTTCACCTAAATGTAGCCCACTTCTTCCCTTCTGTAGCTGCCCAGCTGGCCAGGGTTGATGGGGACTGCCAGGCTTTGCTTGTTGGCATGCTTCGAGGGGAAGAAGGGTCCCGTCTCCCTCTGTTTGCGGGTGAGCAAGGTACGAGCTCAGCTCCCTGCTCCGCACCTGGAGAGGGGACACCTCTGAGGCCAGGTCACACAGCTAGCTGGTCAGTGAGGAGCAGGCTACCGCTTACCTTTTCGTACAGCTGATTCATTCCTTGACTGAAGGGTGTTGCGCTTTTTTTCTTTCAAATTGGATAACTCATCAGCATCAAGCATACAGAAGCCACGTGAGCCGGAGTTGCGTAGTCAAACTAAAAAAGGCCAAACTGACATTTTTGTTCAAACAGACTTTATTCCCTCCTGCACGGAAACAAAATAAAATAATGGAAAGCTTATGCAAGGGATGAACTCAAGCTACTCTTTCTTTTTTCTTCCATGAAGCAGAAAGAAAGTGCAAGACATGGCTCTGGCCATCGCCAACAAGTGACCCTCCCTTGGGGATGCCATTCCACGTCTCCTTACTCCAGACAGCATCGCTGATGCAATTCATCTGCTCCTGTCTGGGAAGCCACAGGTTTTTCACTCCTCTGAAGGGGCAAGAAAACCTTGCCTTTGTCCTTGTCGGGAGAAATCCTTGCTGTGCCTCCGGGGACACTTGGATGTCCCTTTCCTTCCTGCTTTATGGGTGCTGTGCTCAGCCAGAGCCTTGCACGCGACCTCAAGGCTGGACTGGTGGCATCTCTCACTGGGGAGGTAACTGGGAGGCAGGCGGGCTGGGAATGAGCGGCTGGGCCACCCGCACGGCTCTTCCCTTCTCTCCCTGTTTGCGCTGTGCTTCCCCATGACTGACAATTCCAGAGAGCTTTGTAAATAATGTAACACTTTTTTCTGCTTGCTTTTCCTAGTCATTTAAAAATCAATGCGGGCGTGCGTTTTCAAGTGTGATGGGCCTTATGCAGGGAGCTCGTTGTCCTTGGCTTGGAGAAGAGGACCCATTTGAATGAGCACTGAGAACCAGCCCATTTGTCACGGGATCGATAGCAGAAGCTGCACGGGGTGGCGCGGAGACAAGCCCTCGTCTATCGGGAAAGTGTGGGCACGCAGCCATCTCTGCCCTCCCTCCCTGGTCCTCTCCATGGTCAAGAGATGGCTCCATCTCCAGGCATCACATAATGAGAAACCAACCCTGAGCTGGGCTGAAATGCTATGACTTTACAACAGGGCACGTGGTGGTGCCATCTGCTTGGTCTGAAGAGGGACCCTTCTCGGATGGTCTGTAGACTGAGGTTATCATGCCACAGCCCCTTGAGCATCCTCCTACCACATGTGGAGGCCAGCAGGTCAAGGGAGAAGATTCTGCCTCTCTGCTCTGGGGAGACCCCCCTGCAGTGCTGCCTCCAGCTCAGGGGCCACCAACATCAGAAGGACATGGACATGTTGGAACGGGGCCACAGGAGGGCCACAAAGATGCTGTGAGGGCTGGAGCCCCTCTGCTGGGAGGACAGGCTGAGAGAGTTGGGGGTGTTCAGCCTGGAGAAGAGAAGGCTCCGGGGAGACCTTATTGTGTCCTTCCAGTCCCTAAAGGGGCTCCAGGAAAGCTGGGGAGGGACTCTTGATCAGGGAGGGGAGCCATAGGATGAGGGGGAATGTCTTCAAACTGGAAGAGGGGAGATTTAGATGAGTTATGAGGAGGAAATTCTCTCCTGTGAGGGTGGTGAGCCCCTGGCACAAGTTGCCCCGAGAAGCTGTGGCTGCCCCATCCCTGGAGGTGTTCAAGGCCAGGTTGGACGGGGCTTGGAGCAACCTGGGCTGGGGGGAGGTGTCCCTGCCCAGGGCAGGGGGGTTGGAACAAGGTGATCTTTAAGGTCCCTTCCAACCTAAACCGTTCTATAATTCTATGTCATGCTGGCTCTGAGTTGAGGGAAGGATTAGCTCTCCGCATCGAGGGACAAGGAAAACGTCCCACTGCTCTTAATCACTGGGCCTTTCATTTCGAAACAGTAATATTTTTACAAGGAGCTTCATAGTCCTCCTTTGCCACTTCTGTCCTCTCCTCAACAAAAAGGACTAATTCTTTTCAGAACACAATGGAAATTCAAAGCTCCACTTACATAAAAGGAGCCACAGTGTCTCCATTTCTAATGAGTCATTGTTCCCTCTGTAAGTCCCTTGCTTCTTACTACAATACTCGCTTCTCTTGGGTAATGAAAATTTAACTATCTGCTGTTCCCGCTTGCCTCTTCTTGCAGCAAGTTGTCTGCAGGCAGGCTGGTTTTTACACAGGAGGCTGCAAGCTGAAATAATTCAGACAAGAACTCGTGCAAACAGATTTCAGTCTTCAGAGAGCTTTGAAAGCCGGTTGCTGATTCGGGCTTTGGCGATGGAAGGAGCTTCAAGGTCCTGTTGCGTCACAGACGCCCTCCGTGACCTTGGCAACATCGTCGTGTAGGTGCCTCCCTCCGTTTTCTGGGTTGTAAAATGGGATTTTTGGTCCTTCTCACCATGCGTGGGTGTTGGGACTTCTTTGAAAAGGAATGCCATGGAGCTGGCGGCGTGATTTCCCTTGGAAGTCACAAACATAGCCTTTGTTTGAAAGAACAAGGCAACATTACAGAGAAACACTAGAAAACAGGAGCCACAGGTGCAAAATCCATTAAGGAAATATAAAGAGTTCTAAAGCGCTTCTCTCTTTTCTTCCTCTTTTTTTTCTTACACTTTTATGACATGCTTGTGACTTCATAAGGATCCTGCCTGTGATTTTTTGAAAGCAGGGTTAGCGTTATTGCCTGCTTGCTGTTCACGGCGGGTCCTTTATTCTCCCATTTTGTTCCTGCCGTTTAGGATTTCAATAGCTGCTCAAAGTGCCCCCCGCTTTTGTTTTAGAGAGACTTCCTCCAGGAAGACAGGAGATCGCGGGGCCAGAAAACGGGTCACGCAGTCGTCTGGCAGTGTAAATAGCTCCTCGGGGAGCATAGCAAAGCCAGCAACCAGGAGAAGATGAGGCTCTGAGATGAAGAGCCTCTTGCATCTCCTCTGACACCAAAGCCCCCATCTACAATAGCAGGTTGACCCGCAGCTGACAACCCATGTTCAGCAGAAGGGCAGCTTGAGAGCGCAGATAGGACTTTGCCATCGTGCTGGAACATGGCCAAGAGGCATGGTTAGCATCTCATTTACATATCTATGTGCTTTAAAAAAAAAAAAAATCAACAATTAATTCAGAGTCCTAATATTTATTTGCTTCTGCTTGGTGCGTCTCCTCTGGGCTGGGAAAACAGAAGATACTCGCATGGATGCTCTTGGGGGGCAGAGCCGGTGCCGAGCGGTTTCCAGCAAAGGTTGCAGGAAGTCAAGCGTCAATTGGGTTCATTCTTTCTTTGAAGGTACGCCAAGCCTTTATGCTTGACAAGAAGAAAAATGGGGTGTGGAAGAGGACTACACTTGGGTGGGGGGACTTGTACACGTTGGTGCATCTCCCCAGTGTTTACGATTGCTGCCCCAGGACAGAGGAGCGCTTCCCAAAACCAGAGCCTGGGTTCCCTTCATGTGGCAGGAAGGTGCTGTAGGAGGTGACAGGGAGGTGGTACCTTGTGTGGGTACCTACCCTGGAGTCTTGGTTGGGCCCATGTGGCCTAAACTCCATTCTCTGCAAGGATTTGGATTTGGAAAGCCGGGTTATAATTAAAACCGGATGGGGTTTTTTGGCTAATGGCCTATTTGGTGGAAGGGAAGAGAATGGGAAACTTCTGGTTGACCGACAGCATCTTGTGTGATCATTGAAGTGCTTGTTTTGGTTTGTCCCTCAGAGTCAAACCACCCTGCTTGGAAGCCAAAGCACCATTTTGTAATAATGTTGTAAACGTTCAAGGGAAAAATACCCAATTGACATGTTTCAGCCCATTTTCTTGTAGCTGAAACTGTTCAACCTGCATTTGTAAATCGCCCTCTCCCAATCTCCCCATTTTCCGTTATTTTCTGTCAAATATCTTATCTCCCTTAAAACTTTTCTGCAAATTACTTGTTCCTTTGACATTAAGACATAAGACAGCTGAAAGCTGTAACGTGGCCGGGCCTCTGATCTTCCAAACCCAGTTAAACCCAGTAATCAGACTTTAAGCTGATTTGAAAGGTAGTTGAGCTCTGCCTTCAGTACTTTTTTTATTTTTTTGCTTCTTTATCTGTGATTTCGGGAGAGATGATCCCGCTGTGGAGCATTACCTGTGTGGCCCAGGTAATGCTCTTGAGGTCCTTACCCCCGTCTCTCCTCTCGTGTGAGTTCAGTCGGAGCTATTTGTAGCTGAGGTGGAGCCTTGGACAAAAAAAAAAAAAAAAAAAAAAAAAAAAAAAAATGGTTTCAAGTGACAATTTTTCACACTGAACAAACAGAGGGAAGGAAAAGACAGGAGACATATGCCATGTTTCTGCTCTGATTTTCCACGGCCATCAGCTGCTCTCTAAAACAAATCAAGAAAAAAAAAAAAACAACCCTAAAAAGGGCTTCATTTCCAACAGCAATTACCAAATGAAGCCTCTGCTTAATGGACATTTTCAGAGGGCATGGACACCACTTTGTGCTTCTGCTTTCTCATTACGACTCTTGCAGCTCCCAGCTGACAACCTGATAATTCTCGCCGATAAAACAATCTTTTGGGGTTATTGCTGCGTTCCAGCGCTGTCCCCGCTTGCCTGGCTTGCCTTGAGAATTGTCAAGATTACGGAGTGAGCCATGAAAACGTAGTTAGCGGGTGGAAAATATATATATAAAAAAAAAAAAAAAAAAAAAAAAAAAAAAAAAACAAAGCAAAATGCTCACTTTTTTCCTCCTTCCTTTGCTAATTTTCTCTCTCATCCCCACTTTTGCCTAGTATCTTAGCAGTGCTTGTCCTTTATGAGTCCGAATAAAATACAAAGCTGATTAATATTCCCTTTGAAACCAAATTTCTGAATCTTCCTTCAGCGTAGCAAGGGTTTCTGCTGGTATCAGAGCCTACCGTGTCTTCCAGCAAGTCTCTCCCAGCAGAAAGAGCTGGAATCTCCTCTGGCGTGAACCTGTGCTGCTGTGCATGCAGCACCGCACTGAGAGCCACCACCGTGGCCTTCTGGAGCACCCGCGATGAAAATCCGATTTCCTCGCAAATACATGGGTGCTGGGAGAGCCAGGACCTTTAAATTACCCGGGAATAGGGTGCTCGAGGTGCGCCTGGACTCTGCAGGGAGATTTGCAAAAATTTCAGGAAGGCTTTTTTAACCTGACGTATGTAAACCAGTAGGAATCTAGAAAGGATGGCTCTGCTCTTCCCCGTGCATCTTTAGCTAGCTAAGAGCAAGTTTAAGTTAAGCCGCACTAAATTAAATTGAAATATAAGCATTCACATGGGGGCTTGCGTTGGTTTAACTGCACGAGTTAGAAAATGATTGAGCTTTGTAGCTTTGCCCTGTAGGCAAGGGCCAACAACTCATTTGGAAACAAGTTTAGTTGCAAGAACTTGTGTCACGCTTAACCTTGGTTTAGGATTAATCATCAGTCAATGATTAAATTGAGTTAATGTAAATTAGGATTGAATTGATTTAGGGTGGTTCACGTGGAGACTGTCCTGGTTTAACAAATTGATTTAAAGAGAAACTTTTTCTTCAGCCCGGTACGCTTCTGCGTATTGAACTGACATTCAGCTGAGGGGTGTGGGCTTTCCGTTCTGTGCCTGTTGAGGGCGATAATTCACACGCAGCAAGGCTCCTGATCTTTCAAACCCCACGGGTAATATAGCGAGTCACAATCCAGTCGTTCGGCCTTTCTCCCAACTTCTCTCTTTTTCAGCTCTCTCCTATACCCACGGTAAGAGCAAGACTTCAAGTACTGGCAAAGCCGCTATTCGGATGCTCTACCAATAACTCACACAAAGGACCGCGCTCACAAGGTGTCCAGATATCAGCAGATCAGCCTGAAATGGCTTTACATTTAAGATTTCCCAGCACTACCTACATGTGCTAGCTTGTAGCACAACGAGCCATCTAAGATATCCAGAGGTTTATGTGGTACAGGGTTGCTTTGTTAGCGTTTCTTCTTGCTTTTACTCTTTTCTTTACAAGGAAGAAGGGGATTGATCTGGCACCGTGTGCTGCCACGTGCCCCGATCTCCGTTGAACCACGGGGGTGTGCTGCATGAGCATCCCAGATTCCCACCTTGCATAATTGAAACCCAGAGCACTCATTTTAGGAAGGAAAAACCAGAAGGAGTTAACACTTTGAATGTTTCCCAGTTGTGGCAAAGCCAAAGAACGATGATGTATTTCAAAGAGTGAAAATAAAACGTAATGCCAGTGCTGAGCAAACCCTGATGTGAAAGAGGTTATGCTCCATCAGAGTACTTTCTGTTGGAAATTAGAAGTTTCACCTCACACCTGAGGTGTGAGACATCTCACCATGGCAGGAGATGACGATGACCTGAGGGCTTGGAATTGTTATTGCAGCATTCAGGGTGGGGAAGGGTGAGGAGAGAGGTGATAAACCACCACACGTGGTCCACCTGTGTCAACCAAGGTGATAGGTGTCATGCTTAAGAGCTTGGCTCGTTAGGGTTGGATGGTTTCTGAGTTTGATGATGAAACTTTGGTCAAAGGCAGTGCTGAACCAAGGCTGTTGCTTCCTTTCATCTCCAGATGCGTGCGAAGCTCCCAGTAAAGACCAGTAGGTTACGCTCTGGGAGAACAGCAGCAGTCAGTTCTCCTGCGTGTTTTGTTGTGGGTTCTCAACTGTGTGTCCCGATTTAAGGCAGCAGGTGAGGTGGGAGTGAGATTCAGAAGCAGAGTACCGACGTCCCCTTGTATTAGGTGTAACATAAAATATTACTGCTTCCTGAAAGCCGGCTGGTTTTCTGTACATCCATCCCGATGGCTACAACACCAGCACCACAATCTGGGATAAAATAACTAAAGGAAACGCCTGCCACCTCTCTGCTGTATCCTTTTTCCCCCCCCAGGGAGGGAAAAGGTTGCAAATTTTTGTCTGGGGTGGGGGGGCAATAAGTAATCATGTAATTAAGAGCTGCAGCAATCGGCCTCAGGTTTGTGCTGTGGCGGGAGCATCTCGGGCTGTTGCATCCCAAGGCGCTGCATCACGCGTAAAACAGCCTGAGAACTGATGGCCTCCTCTTTTCTGTTCCCCTTTCCAGGTCAAGCATCCTCCTTCACGCAGCAGCCCCAGGACCAGGTGGTGATCGCCGGGCAGCCCGTGACGCTGCTGTGCGCCATTCCTGAGTATAATGGCATTGTGCTGTGGATTAAAGACGGGCTCGCCCTTGGAGTCGGACGGGATCTCTCCAGTAAGTCGTGATACTCCCCTACCTAAACAGGGAAAACTGGAGCTCTCCCTGCCCAGCAGTGTAGGTGCAGCCACAGTGTTTTGAGAATAACGAGGGTTTTCATTTCACCTAAAAAAAACCTTCCAGCCTGCCCAAACATAAGCATTGAAAGTTGGAATAAACCGATTTTTTCACTCTGACTTGAAAGAAAACAGTCGGTTTCCCACAGGTGTGACCCGACCCTTTGGAAAGCCTTGCTTTGGTTTGGGATGACTTTTGCAAACAAATGTCATGTTTCCAAAATGCAGGCTGAAATGTTTAGTAAATGTTGAAAGTGCCCGTTTTGACATTCTCAGGGAAAAAAAAAAAAAGTCTCTGTATGCTTCGGATAAATGTGTGTATTGCAATCCAGCGGAATCCACAAGTACTTGTGGCTTCCTTAAACTTGTACTTTTGGCAAATTATAGTTTGGTAATAAAATTCCCCAGACTTCTTACTTAATCCCACGCATGCATTGTGATTGAGGGTTTATTGCAACTGGCGAAGACTCTGGAACAAATAGTGGAGAAGCTATACAGTTTATGCTATATATTTAGCTGGAAAACACTAATTTTTTAGTGAAATATTTCACGTGACTAAGGGAGAGTGTTTGCTTGAAAACCAGAAGCCTGGGAGGGCGCTGAGCCTTGTCCCCCTGCGCGCAGCCGAGTTTGTACACTCGTGACGTTGCCGCTGCTCCACTTCTGCAGAGCACAGGAGACCTGAGAGGGGTTTTCTCCGAGTCAGGCAGCAGCATTCAGAAACCATTCATGTTTCTTGCTCTCTAGGGACCCTGCCTTTCTCTCAAGTGCAATGCCTGTTTTTTCTTTTCCTCTGTTTTTTAATACATGTAATTACTCATTTCTCAGACTTGTCTGAGTGAGCAGTCCCCTCTTCAACTGTTTTTCAAAGCTCTGTGCCACAACTTTTACATATATTAGAGAGCTGAGCTTTCCATACAAGACCTTGCAACACAAACGGGTAACAACAGCTCCACTGAAGTATGTAGCTGATGTGAATGACTTCCACAATTAATGGAGCTGGGGCTGCTTTAAGCAAGAGGAACTGCCAGCTCGCGTGATACCAGCTCAGCCAGTCATCTAATTAGCTAAATACAAACAAACCCATCATTTGTATTTCTTGCGGTTCAGGAGAGCAAATCCTGCTGTTGATAGCTTGCGAAACAACAAAAACACAAGTGTGCGCCAGGCTGCCTGCATTACACAGTGCATTAATCACCAGCGCAGGGAAGGATGGGGTGATGGCAGCCTTCCTTCGTGGTGCTTCAGATGTCTCCAAACGCAGGGCAGGCCGATCAGGGCCGTCAGTACCCCCGCAGACTCCTGCCCAAACCTTTACGCAGACCTAATAGTGGAAGTATTCAGGGTTTCACCCTAAGCCACATGCACAGCTGGCTTAAGGAGTTAAGGAAATCCCATGACAGGTCTCAGAGCAGCCGGAGGTGGCGGGTTTCCTGGTGGAAGGGCTCATCCCTTTTCCTAGGGATTTCAGTAAATTCTCCTTCATCAGCACTTCTGTTTTGAACTCTTAGGGCGAAACCTGCAGTCTCTTTCCTCTCTCTCTTTTTGGGCAGGCTGACAAGGAGGGGAAGAAGCCGTCTGGCTCCTGGACATTTGCTGTGGGGTGGCTGCAGCTCTGGACCCATGCTGGCTACTCTTCATCCTTGGGCTCATGGCTCTAGCTGCCTCCTGACTCGTTCTTTGCGTTCTGCAGGTTATCCGCGCTATCTGGTCGTAGGAGACCATCTGTCCGGAGAGCATCACTTGAAAATCCTGAGAGCTGATCTCCAAGATGACGCCGTCTACGAATGTCAGGCCATTCAAGCGGCCATCCGATCCAGACCTGCCCGGCTGACTGTTCTCGGTAAGTCCCATCTCCCCGTCGTATTGGCGGTTATTTGCTTTTTTTTGTTTTGTCGTTGCGGTTGCAGAGAGCAGCTTTTTGACAAAATGTTTTGTTGCTAAATCAAGAGGACTGGAAACGAATCCATCGTGAGAGCGTTGGGGGTGCGTCTTGTTCCCAACTGCAGTAGGAAAGGAAGCTGGTTAGGAAGCAGAGAAATGCTGGGATGAATAATACAGTCACAAAATGTTTGGTACTTCAGCTCTACAAATACATGTGCAATTTCAAGAGTGGATGTGCATAAATTTAAGGATATGAAGAGTGTCAGTGCCATCACTGCTATATGCGTTACCCTTGCTGCGGTGCTGTTCTGTGGCTGGACCAGGAGGACTATACTGCTTGGGAAAAGGCCGATCTTCATCTCTGTCTTCATCTCTATCTTTTAGTATTGTGTGTTTCTCGGTAATTAATGTTTCCCACGAGCAACACAGGAGGACATTGCGTGGGACTGCAAAGAGGAGACTGCTCCCAGCATCTTGTAAAGACCATTTTTTTGGGTGGGAGATGGTAAAGGGCTTTGTTGTCAGGCTGGCAAGATGGTTGTGGGTGCTTAACAGGAGAGCTGGGAAAAGGCAGGCTGGATCAGTGAGACTTCCCAGTTATGGATGTGGCTTCAGAGAAGTTAATGAAAACAGTATTTCTTGAAAAGCTTGGGCAAAAAACAGTCTGCATTGCTCCCAGGTATGTCCTGATTATTCAAACCCCAAAGTGAAACTCTTTACATATTGAAGTTTGTTTAAATTAAAGTTTGGATTTGTTTGGGGTTTTTTTTGTTGTTTTTTTTTTCCTATTAAATTTCAGGGAGAAAAAAAAAATCTTAAAAAAAGATGCAAACCAGTTTAGTGCTTTTAATCAGATCAATGCTAATTAGTCTTAAACAGCCAAGAAAGTGAATTAAGGAACTTGTTCTGGTTGAAGGTGCGCCTCACCGCAGTCTGCGCACCACCATGACAATGAGTTCTAACTTCTGGTTTGTAATTTCCCCTGCGTTTGTTTTTCTCTTTCTGCAACCCTACAAGTACCCTACCCCCAAACTTACACAACTGCCATCCCTTCCTTCCCTGACCCCGAAGATAATGATGATTTTCTTTTGATCCATCCTTCTGCTCAATCAACCCTTTGCAGCAGCTCCTAGCTCTGACGTGTGCCCATACATGAAAGAAGCCTGCAAATGAATCGGAAAGCAGAACGCGGCTGTCAGGGGGGCTTTCTCGCTTACCGACAACCTCTGCAAGCTGGGTCGCTTTCCCCTCCTTCGCCTGGGCTCCCTCCTTCTGTTGTGAAGGCAGAATACGTTGCTGGAGCCAGACAAAAGAAATAATGTTATTTAATTAGAGCTAAAGATTTCAAAACTAATTTAGTCCCAGGGCGCATGGGTGTACGTCAGAGCCGCTGCAAAGCGTTGATTGAGCAGAGAGATGTTTTTATGGATCAAAAGGAAATCGTTATTATCTTTGGGGTTATGGAATGTGTTGAATAGATGGTAGTTAATGTTTATGTGAATATACATGGTAGTTGCTAATTGGTACATTTACCTAAGATGTTCAGCAACTTATATTTGCAGAGTGTTTTCCTTTTAAGAAAATTAAAGTTATAGCACATTCATCTTAAGCCCTATCGATCAGAAAATGGGGTTTTGCAATGCGTCAGTAGCACATCTTTCACTTTAGATGTATTTATGCAGATGTCCTGGGGCAATTTAAGGCTGGTTGGGGAGGCATGAGTGATAATCCACACCCTTGGAAAGGGACTGGAAGGTTGTTAGCAGCTCGCACTTTGATACCTTTGCAGTAGGATGGTGTGTCCTGCCCCACCGGCAGCCGTTGCTGTGGGTGGTCTGCGGTCTCCATTTTAGCCAGTCAAATGGAGGGGAAAATGGCACATTAAGAGTAGTTGTCTCCAACACCCTGTGTGTTCAGAGCTGGCGCTGGCTCCTGACAGCCGGTTACAGCGTGCAATGTGTCAAGCTAAACTTACCTTAGGGAGGCAAAGCGCCTGTTTGTACGGAAAAATGGAGAGACGTTTTTGGTGGTTACAGATGTGTAACGCCACCAGCTGTGCAGCCATTTCTCCTCTTCGGATCCGGTGCGTGCTGACTCACCTGGTATTCTGTGACACTGAGGTGCTGGAGCGTGTCCAGAGAAGGGCAGCCAAGCTGGTGAGGCACAAGTCTTCTGAGAAGCGGCTGAGGGAACTGGGGTTGTTCAGCCTGGAGAAAAGGAGGCTGACGGGAGACCTTATCGCTCTCTACAGCTCCCTGAAAGGAAGGTGTAGTGAGCGGGAACTGGTCTCTTCTCCCAAGTAACAAGTGATAGGACAAGAGGGAACGGCCTCAAGGTGAGCCAGGGGAGGTTTAGGATGGATATTAGGAAAAATTTATTCACTGAAAAGGTTCTCAAGCACTGGAACAGGCTGCCCAGGGAAGTGCTGGAGTCGCCATCCCTGAAGGTGTTTAAAAGAGGTGTAGACGTGGTGCTGAGGGACATGGGTTAGTGGTAACTTGGCAGTGTTGTGTTAGTGGTTGAACTCGATGATCTTAAAGGTCCCTTCCAACCAAAGTGATTCTATGACTCAGCGAGCCTGCTTTAGTCATGAGCTAAGCAGTCGTCTCTGGAGGGACGTGGAGCTCCTAAATTTCATCTTGCTGGGTTAGGAAGGGATGTAGACAGGCTGCCTCATTTGAAGATGCTTGCGGGACATTCCTTCATCCCAGTCTGGCCAGCTTCACCTGAGGCTGCAGGCATCACCAAGGCAGGAGAGAATCCCTACACCATCCCTAAATCTGCGTGCAAACTTTGCAGCTCTCAAGGAAATGATTTGTCACAGCCAAGAGCAGAGCTGGGAGGCTCTCGTGGCTGGGAGCCCAAAGGGGGCTGCTGGGTTTGCCAACGACTCAAGCGGCTCATCGGCCGGCTGGGGATGTCTGGGGGCAGTTCTGGGGAACCCCATCCCGCTCTATCGCCTCCCTGCCTTGCTTCTGAAAAATACCTTACCTGTTGGGTTTGGTTTTTTTGCATGGGTTGGTGCTGCCTTGTCCATTCTTGCCAGCTTTTCCGCTTTCTTGGTATCAAGAAATCCCCTAATGCCTCCCAATTCAGTTTCCAACTCCTGTCATTCATGTCTGACAACAGCTTTACGGGGCTGATGCCTCCTACTTCCCTGCTCAGACGCAGAGCTACACCATATTTTAATTAAATATTTAAGGTTTTGTCACATTGTTTTCAAATCTACATGGTTAAATGCAGTGGAACAGATCATTCCACAATCTTGGAAGTCCAAACACTCAAACAGATGAGCCTATTAGTGTCATCAGCATTGGAGGAAGTCTTTTATTTGTAGAGTCTCAGGGACAAATGTTGCTCAGGAACCCATAAAACGCATCCCAAAGCTGAAGGACCCCCCTTCTCCAGGTCTCCTTCACCTTCCCTCCTACCGTGGCTCAAATTGTCCAGGGAAGGAGCCGCTGCTGGCTCTCCTGGGGCTGTCTACCCTGGCAGGGAAGGCAGCAGCAGATACAAGCTGATGAGATGGGATTTGGGAGACACAGAGGCATCCACGCTTTTCACGAGCAAAGGATGTCAGGGCAGGAGTTTGGCAGGCTTTGGGAAGCCACTGGAGGGCTATTTGCTACCTGGTACATCTTTAATGGCAGGGCTTCTTAATTTATGATCTATTTAACTAAGCTGGGGTATTAATTAAATAAAGTAAGAGCCTGATTAGGACTTGGAGAAATTTAAAAATAAAATCAGACAGCAATTGAGCGAAATTGCAAAGCAAACACTTTGGCTGTAACCACTGGAGAGTTCCCTCCGGTCTTCCATCAAAGCTCGGAGCAGGGAGGGCAAATACGAGAGATTATATAGCCAACAGATGTGTGTTGTTGAAATATGCATCTGCCAGCCGTGTAGTTTAAGGAGCCAGAGGGCTCGCTCGTGGATCCTTCTGCACTCGGGGGACCGTGAATGAATTCGAGGCCCCGCCAGCCGAGCTGGGATTTGCAGACACGTTAATTAGTGTTGAGTTCCCAGATCTCGAAGGCAGCCAAGCGAGGAGAAACTTTGAAGAGAGCATTGGCTTCCCTGGGAGGGAGGAGAGGGGAGGGGAAGGGGGGAGCCCTGGCTCGCGGTGCCAATCTGGCAGTGGCGTTGCGAAGCCTCAGCCCACGATGGCCAGGGGTAGGCAGGACCAGCGGCGCCAGGAGAGTGGTCAAGCAAAGCACGGCGAGATGGTGCAGAAGCTGGATGGTACCGTGGTTGCTCATCTTCACTGGCGTCTTGGCTGGAGCATCCCAAGCCCATCCTGATCTGTGGTCCTCGCCAGCACGAGACGTGATGCCTCCAGCCCTGTCTTGTACCACGGGCTGTCCCGGCAAGCTCCTCTACACTGCAGCTCGGCACAGGGGGAAGGGCTGGTCCCAGAGAGATGCTGGTGGGAACTTGGTGACAACCAGGACAAGGGGACCGTGGGGGTGTGAGGAGGGAGGCAGAGGAACTACTTCCAGAGACTTAAGGTGAATAATTGATAGGCAATTAACTTGTACATTCACCTTTTATAGTCTAATTCCCTGTCTCCTCCCCCTCCATGGCCTCTTCTAATATTAACTCTGCCTTCATGTGTGTCCCATTAGAAATAAAGCTTTCTTAAATCAACATGAATTATTTAACACTACAGATTAAGTTAATTTGAAGTGAGAGCTCCTGTCTTTTAAGATGGCACAAACCAGGGCCAGGAGAAGAGGAGGGTCACCTAGGTGGCAAGTGCGTTCACGTTCAATCACAACCCTTCTCCTCTTTTTATTTTTTATTTTATTTTTTATTTTATTCCAATCCTCTTTCTGGCTGAGTCTTTCCAGTCCTTCCCTGCAGAGTAAAGTAAGTTATTTCCATTACTAAAATGATCGCTGGCAGCTTGAGACAGCTGCATTTCCCAGATTTCTTGCTCCTTAGTGGAGTTTGATCAGAAAATAAGGAGGCTATGGCCTGAGAAAGGCCATTTTTCAGTACGTATGTAATGCTGAGCTGCAATGCGAAAATGCGGACTAGGTCATGCTTCAAATCCAGAAACAGTTCAGCTTGGAACCATCTCAAGCATTTTTCCATACTTCTTAGCAGAATTCAATTCTCTGAATGCAAAATTCAGCCTAAACCAGCATGTAGAGTCAGGATGTCAATTCAAGTCAAAAAAAGAAGTGATGAAAACATGATCATTTTCTTCCAGTCTCTTCTCCAGGAAAATGTTTGGGTCTTCACGAAGCTGCATTTTCTGCTGGGATTTTTTTCAGTGACAAAATAGCAACCAGGTCTACTGAGAATGAAACAGAAACATCAAACAATTGAGCACAAATCCCAAATAACCTAAATATTTGATGTCATGTCTGAGCAGCTTAAATTTACAGTGCTCTGAGCTGGTTCCTTTTGATTGTGGTGGGTGGACGGGTTTCCTTGCTGGCATCCCTGCGTGGCTTCTGGGGTGGGAAGGTATCTCCATGGGCTTCACCGTACCCAGCCGGTCCAACCCAGGGGCTCGGAGGGGCTCGGCGCTGTACAAATTCAGGGGGAAAGGCAACCTCTGCCTTGTGCAGTCTATAGCTGGAAAAATAAATCCAAGAGAGGTACCGTATATTAAAAACCGGGCTCTAGAGATGGGTCTTCCCAAGCTGAGTTTCACCTTGGTGTTGGGAAGTGCTCTTCTTTCCCCATTTCAGAGAGGTTTGTGCCCTGCCTGTTTGGAGGAGGAGGAGGAAGGCAAGGCAGCATCCACGTGAGCTCTGCTCTCCTTGCTTTGAAGGAGACAAGCAAAATTGATTCACTTCCATCCCAATTAAGCATGTTTTAGCTGGCTGCGCGGTGCTAGGGTGAAATGCTGTATGGGACTCGTCCACCGGCCTCAGGCTCTGCCGACTTCGTTGCTGTAGAGTAACGACTTTCCGATTGCACAAATATGGGGAGAAGAAAGCTAAGAAAAGGGTTTGTTTCACATTAAATACATACCTGCCTTTCTGCTGCTTTTGCCGTGCCATTGTAGAGCTGCTAAGATAGGGAGAAGCTCAGTGAAGATGTGAGAAGCCCCTTCCCTAAGGATCCCGGAGGTAGTTTCCCAGTAGTCACTGGGAAACCTGGAGCTTTTGCAAAGACAGCCCAGTTTGCACCCTGATGGGCATCAAGCCTGGCCCAGTCCAGCAGGCACAGTTAATACGCCACTGTGTGACCAGGACATTTTTAAAAAAAAAAATACATATATTCATCAAATGCATTAAAAATGCTAAGTATATTCCTTCCCAGTAGGACAGGGCTGTATCTGAGCAGCGGCGGGTGTTTAATCGCGTGGAGGGAAGCTCATCTGGGCCGGGCCAGCACTAAGCGGATGCTGCCTCCGCTCCCTCAAACCGTGGTCCAGTGTTATCGGCTCACACCGTTTTATGAGCAGCCTTGCAAAATTCATGTTTTCTTAGAGCCAAGGGCTCCAGGGTTAGATGGTACCATGAAAGTCGTCTTGTTCTGTACGTAAATTAACGGCTAGCCTTCGGCACCGCAAAGCCAGGCTTGAATACTGCAAGAAGATTTGTGTGCCTGGAAGGCCATCTGTTTTCTTTGAACTGTATCACTTGGTCTACCAGCAGATACCACCTCTCCCATCAAACTTCACCTTGCTTACCTCCTCAGAGCCGCAACAGCGTTCCTACCTGAATGCTGAAGACCGAAGGACCACAGAGTAAATAGGAAGAGACATGGTTAGAAATGATTAATGTTCGGGTTCTTGCGCCGATCTGTGATTTCTTGTCTTGATGCAGGGAGGGCCTGACCCGGGTTTTTATCGAGCACAAAGCATTTGGCTTCTCTACGCAGAGTCTGCTGGTCTGTACCAAACTGATGGATGCAAAGCACACAGAGCTGATAAAAAGCCTTCCTGATTCTCTGTCATCCCTTCAGATGCAGTGGTGGCTGCATCCCTTTACCCTCTTCCCCCCTTGCTGGCTCTGCCTGCATCCCTGCCCCTCGCAGAAGCGCCGTGAGTGCTACGACAGCCACGAAGTTGCCATGAAATGATTGCAAGGGAGGGGGTGTTTGCTGTGTGTCAAAATCCCTCCATCCAGCTGTGCTCATCACTCGTACTGCTGTGGCTGTGCCACCTCTTGCTCTGGGCACAAACCTCTCTGCGTCTCAGCCCCAAATCCTCCCCAATTTGTGTACGGCATCCGGGAGCCAGCGCTCCCTCTGCATCCCACGAGCCTTTCCCCTTTGCGTCCTACACGTAGCTCCTGCTCCATGCAGTGCATGTGGACAGGGGAGATTATTCTGCTTTATGCCCGTTCTGGATCACTGACACCTTACGTCCTGCATCACACAAGCAAACCCCGTGCACGTGCAAATCTCTCTTTGCCTTGCACACCTACGTGCATTTCTCCCTCTTGCCAATCAAGACAGAACTCCTTGCCTGTATCCTGCCCGCTCTCCTCTGTATCTGCGTTATACATACACGCAGCAGCTCTTTTTGTGCCTCTCATGCATGCACACACGGACGCGCTATAGATTGCAGCGCGCTGCGTTCATTGGCCGCTCAGCCGGGGGATCCGTCACCGCTGGGAACTTGGTGGGCTGTTAGTGACCTGACAAAAGTATCGACTCCCGCTCCTCTCATCAGCTGGCGGAGAAGAATGAGGCCCTCGAAGCGTGACATCACCTGAGCGACAGCCCCCGCTTTCTTATCGATCCCCCCGCCCTAATGAAAAATGAACGCAGGGCTCGGCAGGGCCAGCCACAAAAGCAGAGAAAACGCTTCAGGAGAGGATGTCGAGGCGTTCCTGCTTGGAGGGTGCCTGCCCAGCTCAGCTCTGTGCTTCTGGCCAGCCTGGAGGGATGTGTTTCCTTGCGTCTGAGAGCTTGGCCAGCACTACCCTGGGTTGCTTTTCCCATATCTTGCATTTCCCCGCCTTCCTTGAAGCGTTGTCCAGCCTTGTACCCGCCGGGCCAGTTCCTGAGCTGCTTCGCTAGCCGTGAGGGGGTTCGGGCTTCCTAGCACAGCTCCCAGCTGCAACCAGCAGCCTCCCCAGGTCATGGAGGAGAAGAAGGGGTTGGTGAACCCTGTGATGCATCTCTCTCCTTGTTGCAAATGCGTCGCAATGCTAGCTGTTCCTGGTGTTTCCGAGCGGCGTTTGCTTTTGAAGCACCTGGCAGCATGTCTGATGGATGTCAGCTTCCCATCCGATGGTAGGACAGGGATGGCTTTGGGGTTGTGGCATTCCTTTTCACTCAACTTGGCCTTCAAAACTGCATAGCTGCATCTTAATGATTGACCTGTGGGTGTCCTTTGTAATTAATGAGCAAACCACCTCCCCTGTCCCAGGATATTCATCTCATGCGAAGGCAGAGGTTGGACAAATGGCCCTCTGGAAGGGGCTATTACTCTTTTTTGACGTTAAAAGGTACCTGGTGTGCTCAAATTAGGAGCTGACCATTCAGACATCTCAAGTTTGTTTGGGACGCCAGCAACCACCCTGCTGCTTCCCAAGAGCCTTGCCTTGGGCTGCTGCTTCCTTACTGGGGCGTGCAAAGAGTTTTGGCTGCGGGCTCCACGTGGTCCCTGCCAAGGCTGGCATTGGAAGCTGCTGTGAGACGAGTGGTTTCATAATTCGGTAGTAGGTGGCTTGGTTTTGCAGTACTGGGCAATGATGTGGGCGCTGAGCTACAGCAGGGTGTAGGAGGCAGTACCCCAGACGCTGCAGAAAATGCACGGTGCCTACAGGGATCACTTCAGGTGATAAATCACAATCGAGGGACCGCTTTAGGTGGCAAAGAGAGGTGGGCCAGCATGGTTATGGCATTGAATCACCCATCCAGGACCCCTCTCTCGGGAATTAGGCTGAGGTTTTCCCCCCCGGCGGGCCAGGCATGAAGCCACGCTATCGGATTCTTCTAACGTGCTCAACTCTGACCTCCACAAAGAGAGGCAAGGGATTCACAGCAAGTTACGGGTTTAACACCTATGATGAATCTCCATTACAGCATGAAATGAGAAAGGAAAATAGCTAAATGGAAGATCTCCCCTGGGCAGCAGCAACTTATGAGAGGCTGGGGAAAATAGAAAAGAAAAAAAAAAAAGAGGGAAAAAAATCAGGAACTAGGAAAAACCTTGTTCCTTTAACTAAATACTGCAAAACTTTTGCAAGCCACTGCTTGCAGGTTAGTAGGGACATAGATTAAAGGCCAGGGCACACCCCATGACACATCAGAGGTTTCCAACTCTTTCCCTTCTGCTTGTTGTGACACGGGGAAATGAAATATTGTTGATTACTGGCCCGTGGCGTGCTCGGGACAGCCGGTCCCCAGCACCTGAGACCAGGACCTTCCCTTCATCACAGCGCCGAGCGTAGCCTGGTCCTGCATCAGTCATCTCCCTCTGGGAAACGCCAGTGGAGCATCCTTCCCCAGCAAGTACCCTGATGGCTTTCAGCTTAGACTCTGCTCCTGACTCCCAAACACGTGGCTCCTGGGGTCCCACCACCATAGCACCCACCCCACGCTACCCACTGCTTCAGTGACTGCTTCCATAGGGTTAATCCCTCTCCCGAGGCATCAGTCCAGCCAGCTTTTGGGCAGCGGCAGCGACCCAAGAAGCGACTGATATTTCCAAGGCTCCTGTTGAGCTGGGTGCAGGAAACAGAAACTGGAGTGGAAGGATCTCACTGCAGCTGGAGGTTAATTCCCACCAGGAGGAGCTGTCGGTAGCTAGGAGCCGGGTGGCTTTGCCGGAGATGCAGGAAGGAAGATGAGCTTTAGTGACAAAATATGGGCTTTGCACTGGTGGGAAAACCAAGGGAGGGGCAGCCAGCGTGCTCCCTGCTTGGTTTGTCCTCCTGGCTGTATGGGCAGAAAGGGAATACGGGGGGTTGGATGGAGACAGGCGAGTCCCAGGTTCATTTCTGTGCTGCCAAAGCCTCCATGCGTGACCTTGAGTGAGTCCTCCAGGCTCAGATCCCTCCCCTACAGAAAAGAAGAACCAGGATGAAGCAGAATCAGGAAACTGAGTTATAAACATGATCTGCCGTGTACCCTGCGTTCACTGCGGTTACGGCTGCGATGTGGATGACATCCAAGTGGTTTTGTGCAGTCAGTTATTTCTGGGGTTGGGCAGCGGCTGAGCAGAAATGCTGCAGAGTCATACTTTTGGAGACAAGTGTCTATATTCTCCTTTGAGTCATAAATCATGTAGGAACTGAACTCTTCTCCCTATGACCTAGCAGCACATGGGGGATCCTCAACTCACAGGGATGCAGTGGGGACGTACACCCGGGTTTGGCTAATCCAGGGAGCATCTGCGTACCCGAGGTGGCTGTTTCTCATTCAGGTTGTTGCTAGGGAAGTCTGCAGAGATTTCTCATAGTGGGTGAGAAGTGACTTTCAAATCAGAGGCAGCATGAAAAATTGCAAGGGGAAAAATAAAGTCTTTCGTGATATCACATTTAATTGCTAACAAAGACAAAAATCACACCTCGCGCATTTGGTTCACCAGCGAAAGCCCAGATACCAGCTGCCCCATTATGTGTTTGATTCCAACTGGTAGGTTTAAAAGATGCAGAAGGTATTTAATGATAATGATAATGATTTACATTTATATAGTGTCTTGTATCCACTGGGATCACAAAGTGCTTTATATATCTATGGATAAAAATATACTGGATAACAAGCACTCCATCCATCACCAAATCACAGCTACTTCCCCAGCGAGGCAGCAAGCTGTTCGGGAAAGAGTTGCTGCATTTCCAGAGCCGCTCTCCCTCCTCGCTGCTGTGGCACTTGGGGTGCTGTACGGTAATTTTGTAATAAAACCAGGTGATAAAAACACTTTAAAAACAACAATGTCATAAAAAGGAGAACCCTCACTGTCATAAAACTGCATGCAGCAGAACAGGAGGGGAAACTTGAAAGGGAGAAGGTTATAAATAGGGACTGTCGCCGTCGCAGAAATGAACTCTGGAGGAGAGGTGTCTTACAGCTGCTCTGTGTCGGAAGGTAAGGAGCTTGGCCAGCACCAGCGTCTCCAAAGGGCAGGGACCATCAAAGCTCTGGCGGGTAGAGAAGGATCTCCCAAGCTTAGTTTGGAGGTGGCAACGCAGGGGAAAATCCCAACACGTGAGGCCTGGAAGATGCTTCTGCCTCCATGCCCCGCTTCGGCCTGCTCTGGAGCAGGTCTCCCATGGGTTGGGTGCAATCCAGCCACCTTCCGCCTCAAGCGGGCAAGCGCTGCCGGCAGCACCGTGCTGAATGCTGGTGTCTCTCTTAGGAGGCATCGAGCCTCGCTAGCCCAACCTCCACCCCCTGAAAGGAGCCCTTCGGTAGCAGCATCTGGCTCAGCTGGGTCTGGGAGGCAGGGGAGGGGAGGGGAGGAAGGAAGGGAGAGAGAAATTGAGGCTCTTAGAGATCTTCATTCAAAATTCATAGGCGCAAAATTGCAGTCTGCATGGATTTGTTTCCTTTTGGAAATTACAGGAAACTACAGGCACCAACAACTGTTATTCAAATAGCCACTTTAGATGATTAGGATGGCAGGAGGCTGTACTTACACATGCAGACCCAATATAATCAGACGCGAGGCAGGGCGGGAAGGCAAGGCCGGGCAAAGGGAAGCTGAAGGAGCTCGTAAGCGTAAGCAGGCAGCAGGGTGGCTCTGCAGGAAGAGGCGCGGGGCCGAATCCAGCCCCGCTGGTGTGGTCTGAAGCAGGAGCATCCTATTAGCTTCCCCTGGGTTGGAGAAGCCGGCAGGTTTGGGATGATAAGGGAGAGCGTGGAGCTGGGCGGTGATTCCTGGAGGAGGTTTCTCACCCCTCGCAAGCTGGCAGGCTGCAGGCAGGTAGCGCTGAGGTACAAGCAGCCTTCCCTCCTCTCGTCTGCACGTGCATCACGGCCCAGAAACTCCCCTACTCTCTTGCCTTCTTGCACAAGCGTGCGTGATCGCTCCCCAGCCCATTGTAAATCAAGAAAGAGGGAAAGTTTTTACCCACCCTGAATTTATTTAGGGAATAAAAAAAAAAAAAAAAAGGAAAAAAAAAGCCACACGTGCAAAACCCTGAGCAAATATTTTTTTGAGGATTGGCCTGAGGGTCAGCAACAAAATGCAGGCAAAACATCTGAGCCACTGAAGGGTGGAAATTGTATAATAAAAACAGATCCTGCAGTACAAGAAGAGAATCCCATCTTTTTATCCGGAGAGCTGTTTCTTTTACTTTTCAAATGTTTCTCTGGGGTACCAGTGGTGTCATGCGGGGCAGAGCGGCCAAGAGAACCTCATCCTCTCCCTCGCCACTTGTGGCAGCGTCTCCCGCTCAACCAAACCCTCTCTCCATGCTGCTGAGCCTCCTTCCTGCGGATGGACAGCTTCCAGCAACCTGCCGCGTCTTCACGAGTTGCTCAAGGTGTTTGTAAATGTTTGCACACAGGCAAGCATCCCATCTGCAGGCGTGTTGGGCACGCGTTGGCAGCCGTGAACACGTGGCTTGGCAAGGGTTTTCGCTGGAAGCGCCTGCAGCGAGCGGCAGGCATGCAGCATCCAGCATTTCGCTGCAGGGCTGGACCCGAACACAAACCCTCCGGGGCCCATAGCTTGCCAGACCCACATCCTCAGCGATGTGAGAGCTCTTCCCTGTACTTAGCTCCTTTCCCTGGCTGCGAGGTCACGGGAGACTTTAGGTACTATTAAGCTATTTTCCTGGCTCGTCCTGGCAAGCGAGCCTTGTTCTAAAGCACCTGGGTGATGGACAAATCTGGATGCGCACGTCTTGGAAGGAAGGGAGACCTAAAAGGAGAGAGCAGGAGATCTCAGAGGGGCTAAATTTCAAGCACAGCCAACTCAGAAGGAAGCTTTGACACCTTGCATGGGTAAGGAGACCTTCCCAAAACCTGTAGGCTCTCCTTAAATGTGGGCAGCAATCAGCTAGACCCCTGCTTCTCCCTCCGTGGTGCTTTTTGGGGTGACCTTGAGCGTGTATTGCCCAGACACGGATGCTGACGAGCTGCTTTGCACACTCCGGCTTCCCTTTCTTGTTTTTACAAGTGCTTTTCTCTTATCCGGTAGTATTTTGCAAAACTTCATGAGCTTTTAGTGGCAAGAATTTTGCTAAGAGGCTGTTGATAAATCTGGAGTAGACGGCAGGAAGGCTTTAGTGCTGTATTCTCTTCCTTTCCATTGGAAAAAGTGGCTTATCTGCTTCGGAGAATACAGGTTCTTCCTCCTTATCCGGGCTGAAATCTTATCTAAACTGGTTCAGGTGGCGGAGTTGAGAGAAGGAAATAATTAAGCAAGAGACAGGTGAAATGCTGACATTATTATTACTTAAATGGCCCAAACCTTTTACCTCATGTGTTGGTTTTTTTTTTATTTTACTTTTTTTACTGCTGGTGACACGTAACAAGGGAGAAATGGGTTTTTCCAGGTTATCTTACCCATCCACACACACGCAACTTGGCCCCCCTCCTCCCCACCCAAATATAAATCTCGTTTAACTGGTACTGTTGGCAAGACAGAGAAATAATTAAGGCGAAGGTGGCTGAAATGTTGATGTTATTACTGTAATGCAGCAGCCTGTTTAGTTTCTTTGCCGATGAAATGCAACCAGGGGAAAATCAGTTTTAAAGATTACCTCCCAGAGATGCAAATTGAGGAGCGGAAACCATGTAGTCAGGAAGAAATGGTCTCAAACTAGGAAACATTTCAAAGTCTGTGACAGTCTCTTAGGGGCTTTTAAGACCACAATTTACCTTTTGACTGCATTCTATTTTCTCTGAAATCCTTTATTTCCCTCTTATTTATTGACTGGAGAGACAGCACAAAAACGAGAAAGTGATTCTGCAGCCGCTGGTCTTAAAAATCCATAGAAGAAAATTATTCTCAAGAGGGCGTTTTTTTTATTGTTGTTGGGCTCTTTTTTTTTTTACCTCATCCCTTATTTTTTAGCACTCTCTGTGAACCAGGGCTTAATTGAATCACTTTGCCATAGAGGGGCCTCGAACTGGAAGGTATGAAGGTCAGCGCCGTCTCGGAGTGAGAAGCCCTGATTAGAGAGGTGGGAACCGTGGCAATAGCGTGGCGGGATGCGGGGCGCCTCCAAGATGGCAATGAACATGTCACGAACCGGCGGCTGAATCGCAGTGATGTGCTCCGGACGAGCTCGCTCTCGTTTCGGGGATGGCACTCCAGATTAAGAAAATGTGCATCTAGGCTGCTTGGATGAGCATCACGCTCTAGGATGAGCGTAGCGCTGTTGGATGAGCATCGTGCTCTCGGATGAGCATCGCGCTTTCGGATTAGCATCTCTCTGTCGCAGTGACAGTAGGGGATTGATGAGCCTCCGTGCCTCGCTTTGCGATCCACGCTGTTAACATGCACTCCCCTTCCTCCCGTACGCATCTCAGGGTAGCGATTGAGTCGCTCACTCGCTGCCAGAGTGAGAAAGCCCTCTGCTTGCAGCGGAGAGGCATGCTTCGCCTTGGGATGGGGAGCCAGGCTGGCCGGCGTGTGGTCCCTTCCCAGCAGGTCAGCTCAGGGATCTGCAAAGCGCCGGTTCGGTAAGGGATGCTATTCAGCAACCCTAGAGGTTACCAACCAACCATCCTTCACCCACTCCTTCACGGCTCTCTCCAAGGCGACCTTCCTCCTAGGAGCACATGCATCTCCATCCTTGTTTCCCTTCCAGCTGGCTTTAGCTGCAAACCCAGAGCCTGGTCCCAGTTTGGTACCAGCATCACATCCCCTTGGCCTTGCCCCTGCCCTGGTGGCATCCCACTCCCTCTTGCTCCTCACACGGTGGTTTTCCACCCCCCTGCCCCCCACGCGTGTCGCGCGCACGTTTCTGTCTACGGGTGGTCCCTGCCGGGAATGATACTGAGACATGCAGGAAAAAAAACCCATAAATCATAAAGATGTCCCGCAGTGCTGGCCTAGTTAGACCGTACCCAGCTGTGAGCTAACTCTGCTGCCCAAGCGAGCCCCCCGGAGACAGCTCTGCTTGAGAGGAAATAACTAGATTAAAAAACAGTGCATCAGCTTAGGCTAATATGGGTCAGAATCGGTGCAGCGCAGTAATTAGAACCTAGATTTCAGAGATGAAATCCTTTTCGGCCATTCAGTCCGTCTTTCAGCTAGCTGTGTTTAATTACTCCTCTCCTAGCTCCTCTCAGCCTTGCCTTCGCAGGCAGGACGGCGTTAGGACATCTCCCACTCCTCCGTCGCTAAGGTTGCCCGCTTGTCGATACTTTTCCCCTTAGTTTCTGAGGTTGCGCCAAAAAAAATGTGGGCGGGTCTGCAGCAAAGTCACGCCTGACCGTGCTGCAAGGGTCGAGCTGTGCATCTCCTCCTTCCTTCCTCCGAAGGACTTTGGGTGGCATCAGGGCTTCGGTCCTTGACAGGCAGCACAAGGATGTCCACAGCGGGATGGCGGTGGGGTGGGGAGGACAGGGAGCACCCACGGCTCTGGTTGATGCCTCTGGGAGAGCTGCAAAGGGGGTTACAGGCTCAGGAAAGTGCCCGTTAGATCTGGAGCAAGGATTTCTGTGCACAGGCTGCTCCATTTTCTGGCTCTGTGGCTTTCTGTCTCAGCTCCCCAGGCAGGACTTGGAGGTACTTTGCTTCCTAGTGCTGCTGTTCAGAGGTACCTTTGACTGGTGCAAAGGCAGCAAGAATGATGGAAGGGTAAAATTGCAGAGGTTTGAAAAGTTTCCCTTTTGGAATGGCGGATTTTTCTACAATTGAACTGAAAAAAAGTCTGATTTGGGCAAGATGTCCACCAGAACGAAACCGTTTCTTTCAAGCCCGCCTGCCTTGAAAATTGCCACTCTGGGTCTGCATGTCCCCATTTGCCTCCCTGGACTTAGACATCTCCTGTTCTGCTGTGTGGCGTCTCTCATGATGTGCTGCCGTATGTGTGGGTGGCTGGGAGCCCCAGGCTCTCTCCTGGAGGCAGGAGCTGTATCACAGGAGAGGTTTGGGGGGGG
>VZSZ01006630.1:280615-336566 GCA_013398815.1 Ibidorhyncha struthersii
CTCCCGCTCAGGCACACACACACTGAGGTGCCACAAGACAAATAGGACCGAGAAAGAGATGCACTATTTAAACTTTCATCACTATTTTTCTCCCTGCTCCCCTTGTTTCTTTTGATTTATTTTTTAGCGTGTTTTCCCCAGGCTGTGCTGTTTTGCCTGCATCTGTTTCCTCTCCTTCACTCGGCGGCAGCCAGGCACCTTTCCAAGGGCTGCCCTGCATTTTTCAGGCTGTCCAGGCTCAGCTCCCTCGGGTCTGCGAGAAGAACAGGGCAGCAGAGCAACATCAGGCTGGGGTAGACACAGGCTGGACGCTGAGGCACAACAGAGGACCTCTAGACGTGACATCCCCCTTTTGCTATCCATCCCTGGCCAAGCAAGGACTCTGGGGCAGTTTGTTAAGACTTTGCATTCCACAAACCACGCAATTGCTGTACGAGAGCCCCATCCCATCGCCAGCCTTCCCAGGCTGGGTGACCCTGCCAGGACTTGGCATGGGAGAGATGCGGGAAGGGTGCCGGTCACGCGGGCATCCTCCAAACGCCCAGCCTTCCATCCCATGCCAATCTCAGCAGGACCAGTGGCTGGCAGCCCACGGGTGGGGGGCTGTATGCTTTGAAGCTGCGCCAGCGTTGGCACCGTAGCCTCTGTAAATTGACAGCGCGCAACGCGGAGTGAGGGTTTTTTCAGCCTGCCTTATGTAGGGAAGGAGGACGCAGGCAGCTTCGCCGATTTGTTTTCCTTGCAGAAGAGCTGAGCCTCATCCTGCTGAGCAGCCTGACCAGACACGGTCTCCAGGTTTCAGATAGAATCATAGAATTGTTAAGGTTGGAAGGGACCTTTAAGATCATCGAGTCCAACCATTAACCTAACCTGACAAAAACCACTTCTAAACCATATCCCCAAGTACCACGTCTACCCTTTTTTGAAACACCTCCAGGGATGGCAAATCCACCACCTCCCTGGGCAGCCTATTCCAATGCTGGATAACCCTTGCAGCGAATTTTTCCTAATATCCAACCTAAACCTCGCCTGCCTTAACTTGAACCCATTTCCTCTCGTCCTGTCACTTGTCACTAGGCAGAAGAGGTCAGCTCCCACCTCTCTACAACCTCCTTTCAGGTACTTGAAGAGAGTGATAAGGTCTCCCCTCAGCCTCCTCTTCTCCAGGCTAAACACCCCCAGTTTCCTCAGCCATTCCTCACAAGACTTGTCCTCCAGACCACTCAGCAGCTTCGTTGCCCTTCTCCGGACACGCTCCAGCACCTCAGTGTCTTTCTTGTAGCAAGGGGCCCAGAACTGAACACAGCACTCGAGGTGATGTCTCACCAGTGCCCAGTACAGGGGGATGATCACTTCCTGAGTCCTGCTCACCACGCTATTCCTGATACAGGCCAGGATGCCGTTGGCCTTCTTGGCCACCTGGGCACACTGCTGGCTCATATTCAGCTGGCTGTCCACCAACACCCCCAGCTCCTCCACTGGGCAGCTTTTGAGCCACTCTGCCCCACACCTGTAGCATCCACGGGGTGGTTGTGACCCAAGTGCAGGACCCGGCACTTGGCCTTGTTGAACCTCATCCCATTGGCCTCAGCCCATCGGTCCAGCCTCTCCAGATCCCTCTGGAGAGCCATCCTACCCTCAAGCAGATGTGGGATGTAAAGGAAAATGTGGTCGGTCATGCTTGGATGGGGGAATATTCTGAGTCAGAGTCAGGGCTCTCAGCCCTGCGACTGTCCCCATTTGCGAACTCAGACCACTTGCTCTGTACTGTCCCTTTTTCCTTACCTGCCAAAGCTCTTCATCTGCAAAGGGATTGCAATCCTAATTGCATCGGGAAGGGGAGAGGTGGACTGGATGCACGTCAAGATGGTTGAGGGGAAGATGCTATTGCAGTCCAGGATTAGGTTTCCTCCAGAGCTCGGGTCGCCGAGCCCCACAGGCTTGCTGCAAGTCTCCGGTTAGTGCTGTCCTGAAAAACATAACCCGTGACAGCACTCTGACACAGCAAAATCTCAGCCTTTAAAGTGTCGGACAAAACCTAAGAGCCTGTTTATAGCCTTCCTAGCTCTGAAGAGCTGCTGGAAATCTGAATCCTAAATGTGTAAAGTCCTGATAAATGAAAAGCTAAACGTTCATGTAGTGTAAGCTGCTCTGCAGTGGTTTAGGCCCTCACAATTTGCAGCCTTCAGGCTTGATAATACAGTGAGACCCTGGACAGCCTGCTGGGAAGCTACTGCCAGGAACACAATCCCTGTAAGGGGATTCTCTTATCCGTTGTAGCAAGCTCCATCCTAAAATCAGTTTTGTTTGAGCCCCTTTTCCTCCTCTTGGGAAGCTATCCTAGATACTTGATGAAACAGAGAACCTCCTTCCTTCCCCAGTCTCCAAGTTTTCCTGCTTTTTCCTTGTATTCTCCCAACCTTCCCCCGGTTCTTTCACTGCAAGCTTTCATAGTCTCCCGACCTTCATTTTTATCAAATTAAACAAGCCAATCTTCTGATCTCACCTGGTGGGAAAGCTGCTCTTTTTCCTTTCATCAGCTCCACAGCCTTTCTCTGTGCCTGTCCCAAACAGAGTTCAACATCCATGAGTGCGGCCAAGCCCCGTCTCCCGAGCGCCTTGCAGAGCAACACCACTGGCCTCGGCGAAACACCCCCAGGGCTGGCGGGGAAAGCAGCCATCGGCTTCAAAGAGGAGGCGGTTCCCTGCAGTTATCAAGCAGAGAAAAAGATGTGCCAGTCCCAAGCGGAGCACAAAAGTGATACAGCAGCTAATTAACTCGTCATTTTGCTGAACGTCATTAACACCAAGCTTATTGTCAAAGTCACACCCCGCCACTCTCGCTAGGTTAACCACTTGCAGGGGGTGAGTGCCTGCTCCTTCTTGGATCTTCCTGGGGAGGTAAGGAGACCACAGAGGCTGCAGGTTGGGTCCTGCTCCTTTCGCAAAGGCCTTGCCAGCCAGCAAACCTGGACTCGGGATGCCCCAGCACGGAGCAGAGATTGGATTTGCAAAAGAAAAACATTCTTTGCAGGGTACGTATTGCAAGAACTGCCGCACAGCGAGTGGCTGTATGCAGATCAGGGCGGCGCCTGGGTACAGTCACCCAGAGCAAGTGTACTATGATGCCCTCATAAGCTTGACTTGTCTACAAGAGACAAACATGCCTCTTTGACACGCCTGCGATGCGACGTCTGAATGCACAAACACTTCGCCGCACCAGAGCAAAGCTTCCAGATCGATCCTCACTGCACGAGAGGGCCAGCTGAATCCCTCCAGGCCGTCTCCCTGGGGCTCCCTGCGCTTTTCCTTACTGTAGAGACAAACTACAGGAGCAAACATACCCTTGTTCAGCTTGGCTTCATCATCTCCATGTGGCCTCGTGTTTGCAGAGAGCTGTCTTGCTGGAAGGCAGCTGGCCCACCAAGTGCTGTCAGGACCGAGGATGTTTCTGGGCTATGCTTAGACTCAGCTTTGGGGCTGGGAAACATCTCCCAACGGTTTGCGATCACCAAGAGCATCTTCTGGTCACTGTTATTTGTTTTACACGCGTGCAACATGAGCCCAGAGTGCCACAGATCCCCTCGGGAAGATGAGTAATGCATCAGCGATGCCTTACCCAAGGGGTCTCGTTCCTCACAGGGACACTTGTGCCGAGTCTCACATCAGCTGAACGTGACTTGGAGATAACACGGCTCAGTGCAGTCCTCAGGGGCTGGTCCATATCTGCTTCTCCAGCCCAGCAGCTGGGTGGCCCTTCCCCACTGGTGAGCATTTGGGGTTGAATCTCTTAACGCTGTCCCAAGAAGAGGAGGCTCCTTACACAAACCCAACAAGCGAAGAAGTACCAGCCACAACAACAGGAAAAGAAAAAAAAAGCAGTCAGTGTTAATTAGGAAGAAGCACTGGTGGCTGGAAGGCTTTTTGCTTTCTCTGCTTCCAGGAGCTGACTTCTGCCTGGAGGATCCTGTTATCTCCATAAATATTGTTGATAATTGAGGCTCTGTCTGCTCACCACAACACTGTCCAGCTGACCGGCAGCATTTAGAGACGTCTATGTTCTCTCTTAGTCAAAGCTGCAGTGTTAGCCTGGGGTATTAGTTCAGCACTGAATAATTCTGCGTGGTCTCATTGATTAAGTATATAGTTAAGGCTCACAGGGCGGGACACCGCATGCAGGAAAGTCTCTAACTAGCCAGCTAATTTAAGAAGTTGCTGAATGCACAGCCCAAGAGCAACACTCATTTATTTGTGTTTCTTTATGCTGATGTGCTGTAAAATGGGCTTTTCCCAAAGCGCACTCCACAGGGCAAGGAGCAAAGACCCTAAGCTGTCCTTCCTTATCCAAGCAGCTCACAGCTATGGAGAACAGATTAATGCCTGTCCAAGGTTGGTTTAATAATATTCAGCAAGCCTTGTGTTTTGACAGAAAATCAGGGGTTTGATGGGGAGAAGCTTGTCACGGTTTCTTCAGAAAGTTTTATCTGCAGTGAAGAGAAGAGTTCTCCAGCTGAGGTCCCGAGTGCACTGGGAGGAACAGGAGACCTTCTGCTGGGATGTTTCACCTCCCACCCCAGAAGGTCTCAGTGTAATGTCCATTTGGGGAGTGGACTCCCACCTCACAAGCAGCTGCATGTCATCCATCTCTCTGGCTTGTTCCTGCTCTTGTGGAGTTGAGCCATCATGGATCCCTTCTCTTTCATTCTCTTTTTAAACTTTCCAGGCGTGTAAAGGTTAACTCCATTTTCTTTGCTGTCAGGAATAAACCCCGACACACAACCCCAAACAACTCTTCCTATTTATATCCTTGTATTAATCAGAAAGGCTAGCACTTCTACCGTCTACGTGATTAAAAATTAGGAGACCGGATTCTGTAGTGGTGCCTTGTAATAATAACCAATCCTGGGAGCACAGTGGATGAATAATGGATCATGGCTCCATGCTACTGGCTTCTTGCTTTACCTTCTTTCTTCTCTTTATCTTTCATGCTTCTCTTCCTCCTTTCCCAGGCCAGAGTTTGAGTGTGGAAGCAATACCCCCACCCTTCATTTTGCAGAAGTTAGAGCTGTTGAGAGACATTGCCGATTCCTATTCATCAGACCCTCTCCTCCCCAACCAGATCCCCTGGTTAGTGAGCCCGGAGACCATCAGTAATTCGTGGCTACATGAATAACTGGGGAATGGTAACCACTTACTTGGGAAGACATAATCAGGACCCATTCTCTCTCCTTCTCCTTAAGCAGCTCCCCAAGTCTTGCTGCTCATCCGATAGAGGGAAACGGGAGCGAAACAGTAGGTTAGAAAACAAGGTTTTCTGGCACAAGGGAAGACAAGTGGTTCCATACATGAGGTTGTCACCCCGTCCCATGACGTCCCCGAGGTCTCATGGGCAGTTAAGGGACAGGCTGCTTTGAGGGGGTAATGTTAAGCCAGCGACTGCAAAAAAAAAAAAGAAAAAAATCTTCAGATGTCAGCCAGTGGGAAAGGACACCAGTCAGGAATATTAAACAACCCACCGTAAAAGTCCCTTCATTTCATTCCAAGATGCTCTTCAGAAAAAAGCTTGTGGGTTGGGTTCCCCCCCCTGCCCCGCGCTCCACAAGATGAATTTCCAATATTTTACAAGCTGAGGTCAAATTCAATTAATAGCTTCAGTGAGGGGGAAAAAAAACCCTACTGAAAAATATCAGGTTTCTTTTTTTAAACAGTATTAACTCAACCAATGAAAGGGTTGTTTTTTAAAAAGTGAAAAGAAATACTTTCTTAATAGTTAAATAGCATCAGAATGAAGCAGAATTTTCCACATTTTCATATTTCAGAGGCTGACGTATTTCAACTAACCCAAACCATAGGTTTTCACAGCTTTTTCACTCCTGTAGCCTGAAAAAAATGTACATTTTGGATCCATGTAGAAAAGCTTTTTTCCCCCCAGTCCCTGGGTTCCACCCGTTGAGCTGAAAAATCCCATTACTCACAGCGTTTGGCAGATGCGTATGTGACCAGCGTTGTGTGCAACCAGCACATCTGCCTTGCCTACAAATCCTGTGCTGATGCGGGCAGCCACCTTTGAATTGTCAGAGAACATAATCCCTTTCCATTTCCCAAATTCAGCCCAGCGCTGGAGGAGCCAGCGAGGAGTTTTTCGATATTTCTCAGCCAGCTAAAATGCTGGGGCAGCTCAGGAGCAGACGCAGAGCCATACTTGGGGATTTCAAAGAGGTCTTTGGCCAACTTTGACATTCACTTTGCATGGCTCAGCCCGGCGCCAGCCAGCTTGAGGAGGGGGAAACAGCACTGACTTGTAACAAAAGCAGCTTCGCTTTGGTGGAAAATTGGCAGGTTTCCCCAGCAAGGATGCGGAAGGGTTAGGAGGCTTTTGCTAACTGGTCCTGAGTTGGGAGTGAAGCAGCAATTTCATCCTACACCCATCGCTAGCATGAGCTCTTCTGCTTGGGCAAGAGGGGCTGCAACGGGAATGCCTTTCCACTGTGTCCTCCAGATTTCTGCTGGCTTCCCAATGCTGCGTCAGCCCCAAGAGCTCCCGAGACTGGCCATGAGGTGGCTGGGCAACGTGTCTATATGTAGAAGACCTGCATTTGGTTGCCCAAAGGGTCTGGTTAGGAAGAGCTAGACTGACAGCTGTACAGACCTCTCCACCTTCAGAGCAGGTCTTGTCCCGATCGTAGAATAGTTTGAGTTGGAAGGCACCCTTTAATGGTCATCCAACCTCCCCTGCAGTGAGCAGGGACATCTTCAACTCAGTCAGGTTGCTCAGGGCCCCATCCAACCTGACCTTGAATGTTTCCAAGGATGGGGCATCCACCACCTCTCTGGGAAACCTGGGCCAGAGTCAGGGTAACAGAGATGAAAGGTCCTCTCCGCAGAATGAAAGGGCACCCCCTCTCTCCAGCTGAATTTCCCATCTCTTACCATGCTGGGGGTGTTCAGAGATGCCAGCCTTCCAGAGCGAGTCACAAAAGATGAGACCATGCTCAGGTGCCCCTCCTCTCCTGCTTATTTCCATCCCTCCTTGTCTCTGGCATGAAGTGCTTCCCAACACAAGAAAGAGAGATGCCCGGGGGCTGTGTGATACCAGCAAAGCCACGTCCTGTAATGAGGACGCAGCTTCACACAGGCTGTCAGGCTGAGGTGGTTTCAAAGGAAAGGTGAGATCTTAAATGTCTCCTTGACACCACCGGCAAAATCTGCTTTCACAGAGGGAGTCGCTTAAAAGATTCACCATGGTGAGAGGGAGTCTGACCAAATGAGAGAGTTTCACAACCTTTTGTGCGGTGAGACAGCAGCACAGACGATGAGCAAAAGTGACAGGGAAATCAAAGCAGGGTGAGGGAGCGCTCAGGGTTCCTCCGTCCCTCTGTGATGGAGGGCTCGCAAGGGAACCCTCTTCAAAGGCAGGCGGTCTGGAAACCACGCTCCCAATGCCCATAATAAGCTGTTCCCCCAGCGAGTGCAATAGGTAACGGTCTAAACCCAGCTCTGCTGCCCTTCTCCTCTAAATGATGCTCACCTACCTTCCAATTTGCCGTCAGAGGAACAGGGGTCAGAGCAAAGACCCTCCGAACCCCATATCCTGTGTCCAGCAGCAGCCAGTTATAGTTGCCCAGGGAGGAATAGAAAAGCAGGGATAGTTCCTACAAATAGTCTCCATCCTCCCACAGTTTGCAGCTTGGGACATCCTGGGCCAGAAGTGCTTCTAAATATTTAGTAGCCCTTGGTGGATTTCTCTACCTCAGGCTTGATCGTTCATACTACTGCAAAGCTCAGGTGACCACCTGACCCATGTCCCCTCTAAAACTTCAGCCAGTTTCTGCTGCTGTAGTTGAAGTCTGGGGCACAGCTTTTACACAAGCCAGCTGCAACATGGTGGGATGGGGTTGCATGCTGCCACAGCCCCCATCAAAGCCAGCTGCAGAGATTTGAGAGGTCACAGTCCAGAGCCCGCCGGTAACAGCAGGAAGGTTGGTTTAATGCTAGCAAGTGACGTTTGTCTCCTCTGTGCCATTCCCTTGCAGTTCCTCCAGACGATCCTGTCATTATGGGGGGACCTATCATCAGCCTGAGAGCAGGAGACCCCCTCAACCTGACCTGCCACGCAGACAACGCCAAGCCAGCAGCCTCCATCATCTGGATGCGGAAAGGAGAAGTCATCAACGGAGCCACCTACTCCAAGGTGAGGCAGGATGGGGCTGGGGACAAGGGCTGTGCTCTTCCCTTGCTTCAGAAAGGTGTACCAGGCCTGACACTGCTCTTCACACAGCCCGAAAACATCTAGGGCAGCGCCTTCAGCGCTGCAGAGCTGAGACTCTCACCCTACATCACCCCATACAACCTCCCCAATGGAGAGACTGGGAGGCAAACAGGGGGGTGCAAGCAAGAAACCACAAACTGTCACCAAAATGGTCTCTGCTTTGAATTTGCCTGGCTTTTTGTCCCCTCTCACAGCTCATAAATCACCTGGTGTGCCCACTTCTCCCCCCAAAAAATCCCACCTGGGCATGGTGTTCATATTGTGTAGAGCAACACACAGCCAGCACTGACTTGGCCCTGGCTGTAGCAGAAGGTCTGGATCAAAAGGCGGTTGCAGTGACATATGTCCCCTCCTCCAACTGCAATTTTCCATGAAGAATTGTCAGGGTTGTTGGCATTTTTTAATTTAAACAGAAAGCCTTTATTGGGTCATAAAAGGAAACATCAAAGAGCAATCAACAGTGTACTCGGAATGGGTACCCACATGTTCTCCTGTTTATAGATGCCTGATGTCTGGTAAGTGCTAAAGATTCAGTAACACTTGACGTTTCTAATGAAAATTTCTAAAGAACAAGATTTCAGACATAAAATGGGTCAGTTTGCAGCCATTTGTAATGCAAGCAAACTTCAAAGTCAGGAGTCAAAGGCATCCTTCTCAAGCTCTTGAAGATCTTTTAATAAACGTTTCACCCTCTGCTACCACTGTGAAGCCTCCGCCCAGCTTCGTTCCAGCAACATCCCAATCCGCTTGGAAAAGCGGAGGAGCCAAAGCACCCTCCTCTCCTGCTCCCTGTCACCCTGCGGAGCACACAGATGTCTCAGCTGAAGCTGAGCTCCTTCCTTCTAGCTGATGGGTGTGAAGAGAGGGGGCAAATTGCCCCATCTCCCTGTGTGCAATGCAAGAGGCAGCACTAATTAAAGACAGAGAGAACTGACCTCTCCCTCTCTCAAATCAAGTGGAATTAATTAAAATCCAGGCCATTGACATGCAGTTGTTTATAACTTATTCTGCTCACCCTAAGCCTTCCTCTCCACTGCAGACTGCTCAGTCCTGGCCCTGGGGAGCCAGCACTGAAGCCCTTTCCCTTTCAGACCCACAAGTAATGTGTAGCAGAGAAGAAAGAATCCCCCTCCTTTATTTTTCTTTAAAATAATTCCAACAAAAAAAAAAAAAGCCTTCTGAAGCAGAGCTTCCAGGCTGCAGCTCCGTCTCACATGCGGTACAGAGATTTCCATGGCATTTTAAGCAGCTGTCAGGGATGGTCTGGGAGGGGAGTCCTGCTCTGCATGGGAGAAGCATCTTCCTCTTCTCCTGGGGTCTGGAGAACCTCAGTTTCTGAGGCTGAACTTCAGTATCTCCTGACTTACTGGAGGTTTCCATGAGGCTCTTCCACAAACACATCATCCCTGCCACAGGCTGGGAAAAGCGACGCTCCAGGGCCAGGCGTGCACAGGGGTGGTCAGCCAGCACCCCCTAACTTAACCATTTTTGTGATTGTCTTCACCTTGTGAGAGGTTAAAAAAGACAGACACCCTTCAGAAAAACTAACAGCCAATTTTAGTGCCTTTTTTTTTTTGAATGGGAGGGTTTGATTTTGGGGGTCTGCAAAGCCTGTCCCTTTTGAGGCTCCCTTTAAAATCATGCCTCATTTTTTTTTCTGCTCTAGATATTCCAGTCAACCAAGAAAAAACACTGTTTGGGTTACTGATTGCCTGAAACTGTTTCTACTAAGGGATAACTTCTTTGTGTCTCTGAATTTAAAATCTACCACCTGATTAATACACAGCCCCCCTGTAATCACAGCAGACTAGAAACCCCCATACTTACCCTGATCCCCATCAAAGGGGACACAGACTGGTCCCTATAGCCGTAGGGGGTATTACAGGATCCTGCAGGGTTTGGAGGATAACCCAGGGCTCAGGGGCACCATGGTGGGGGAAGGTACTGCACAACCAGGACCCATGATGCTCAGTTTAGGGGTCACCACATCCTCAGCACCAAAGGTGGGGCTGTTCCCCAGGGGAAGGGCCCACAGGGTGACAACAAAGCAAGCAGAGGGCAACATCCTTACTACCAGGGGAGGTACAAGAGGAGCAGCATCCTTACCACCAAGGCACAAGAGGAGCAGAGTAGGCTTAGGTGGTCATAGCAGGGTCAACCACAGCACAGCAGTCTCCAGAGTGATGGAGAAGCTCTGAAGCTAAGCCCAGAAACCCAACCTACATCACCACACCTACAGCAGAACCTGAGCTAGAGCTGGAGCTTAAATACAACTCCTGCGCCTATGGGTGAAGAGCTCTTGTGTAGAGTCCCCAGATGAGGTTCGTCAGGGAAATTAAGCACTGTGGGTGCCCTCAGGCCCTGGCAATCACGTACTAATAGGTCTTGGTCCTGCTTCTCCCCAACTTCTGGGCTGATCGTGGTGACGATTTCTCAGCATTGTTCCTTGTCTAGTGTGCCTGAGAGGCACAAACCTGTGCGTGTGAAGGCTGTGTCAGGATCAACCCAGGCGGTGAAGGAATTAGTCTTGCTGCCATATGGTTATAATGCAGTAAAGCACTTGTCTTACATTGTGAAGAGGAAACTTGGAAGGATACAGATTTAGAGAGAAAAACTGCCTGGCAGGGTCCAGAATACGTAGTTATTGGACGAGTATATCCGTGGACATTTACCACTATAATCAACAGGTGGGAAAAGCTGTTTCTGGCCTTTCTGGTCCCCAGAGGATGTTGATAAACTGGAGGGAGGTCAGAGGAAAGCCCAGAGAATGAGTAAAAGATTGAAAACCATGCAACATCTTGAGAGCCTCCAAGGGCTCAATCAGCTTAGTTCACCAAAGCCAGGGCTACAGGGTGACATGACCACAGTCTGTAAGAACTTTCAGGAGGATTAAGAGTTTGATAACTCCCAGGGCTCGCCGATAAAGGCACGGCAGGGCACCATGGCTGGAAGTCGAAGTCAGATAAGTCCAAGGAAGAAACAAGGTGCTGAGACCGAGCAGATAGAGCTGGTTAAGCACTGCTGTACCAGGCTTGAGGTTTTGGATCTCCGGCATCCTCAGGTCTCCATCACAGCGATCTCCAGCACGAGGCGAGCCAGAGTGGTGGTGATTTATGGGCTGGGCTGCGTGGCAGCTGGGGACCCGTGGCCGGGATCAGTCCCATGCTGCTGCCAGCCGGCGTCACCACTCATTGCTGTGCAAAGCGGCCCAGGCAGGTTTTCGCGCTTGCCTGGCATAGGCACAGAAGGTGACAACAGGGTCAAGAAGCTGATTCCCCTATCTGTCCCCATCTCCCTCTTTCCTGGGTGGGTGGGTGACATGGATCTCGCTGGAACTGTGATTCCCAGGTCTAGGCACGCAGGGCTGGAGGGAAGCAGATGGGAGTTAAGTGCCCAATTCCCAGGGAAGTGCAGTGAAATTTGTCTGTGCTATTCCCCGAAGGCTTCTTGGCAGATTCCAGCCAGAGGAACTGTTATTGCAGAGCGAGCTGCTTGGCTGAGAAACTCGTAGGAGCGCGGGCTTAGCTGTGTGTGCACAGAGCCTGGCACGACCCTCGGCCGGGGGAAGGGCCCCCCTCCTACAGGAAACTGCCTTTTCTCATCTTCATTTCTCTTCCCACAGACGCTTCTCCGCGACGGCAAGAGGGAGAGTATCATGAGCACCCTTTTCATCGCCCCCTCTGACATTGAGAACGGGGAGAGCATCGTCTGCCGTGCCACCAACAAAGCCATTCCCAGCGGGAAGGAGACCTCCGTCACCATTGATATCCAGCGTGAGTACACGGCCGGCCGAGCTAGCTCTGGGGACTGTGTGATCTCAGCCTCCCCACTCTCTCCATTGCTGCCCGCATGGGTCTGACTCCAATCAGGGGCGGGGTGCTGGGGTTTGGGGGTTTCCATTTACTGGGATTTACTGGTACATTAACACAGTGGAGTCAGAGACAGGAGTTTTCATCTGCCCTGAACTCCCTGGGGTACCAGACGGACACAAACACCCGGGGGACAGGCTGCTTCCCAGCTTTTGTGTCTTGTGTCCGTGGTTTTGAGTGAAAGCAGCACCAGCTGCCGTGCTCTGGGTGGCCGGTCGGCACTGCATGTGGATGGAATGCGTGCCCTGATCCAGACCTCTGGGATCTCTGGAGCAGGGATGGATCCCAAATGGTTTTGACTGAGCAAGCAGCATCCCCGGACACGGCCAGTAGCAGAGATAACGTCCATTAAGGTTTCTGGTACAAAACCACACATTTCCAGTCTTACAGGCTGTTCAACAGGAAGTTTTTTGTATTGCTCTCCACTGAGATAGCATGTTGGACACCTAATCGGTGGGAAGTCTCCCTCCTGTGAAATACAGCTACTGTCAATCACCATCTGATGGGGGCAGGTGTGGAGAGCCATATCGTTTACCCTTCACTGTAAATCCATGAAGCAACATCTTCCTCCCTCAACGATTCTCTTCCTTTCTCCTCTGCGATAGCTGTTGCTCTCGGGCTCATCTTGACCTCCCTCCAGCCGGGCTTCATTTGCACACACAATTCCTGCAGCTGTATTTACCAACAATTTGCAAATGCAGGGTGTTCAATATTAGCATGCCAGCTGCTTTCCAGAGTCCAATTAAAACTGGCTGAACAAACTCAAGCACAGCAGAAAATTCACCATTTAAGACTTCCAGCTTTTGCTGCCGGAAGACTAACAGGCTCTTGGGTCGCTGGATAGCATGTCCTGACAGAACCGGCCAGATAAAATGAGATAATAGCATGGGTTATTTCACAGCCGGCAAACAGTTACAATAGCTGGAGACGCACATGCGTTCTCACAAACAACGCAAAGCCGGAGACATCATTACACTGTGCTGTACAGTGCGGGGCAGGAGACGTGAGCTGAATCCCTGAGCCTGATGGAATCTGCTTTGAAAAGAGAAAGACCCAATAAAGAACACCAATTTCCACTCCGAGCCATTAAATACTCCATGCTGTGAAAGTAATAATAATAATATCCTATCCAGCTATTAAAAGTATGTTGTTCTTAATGGGGTCTAATGAGGATATCAATTTCCCAGTGCTGGATGGGTGATGGAGGGATAGAAAAATACCAAGATGGATTAACCAGGCTGCACTGGGGTGGATTTTGTCCCGGATGGAAGAGCCTGCTCTAGCTGCTGCCCAGTCCATTAGGTTTCACTCCCGACCTGGTAGGCAACTGGATGCTTTCATTTTGTGAAGAGCTAAAGGTGCTTTTCTTAAGCAAAAATCATCCGGGCCATTCGTTTCTCCTGGGAAACTGTCCTGGGCAAGGCGAGCTGCGAAGGCAAGGTAGACGGCGTAGCCCTCTGCACTGCCCCAGCGATAAAAGGAGGTCCTTCCCCGTGGGTCTTTTCCAACCTCTAGCAGAGAAGCAGAACCTTGGTGGTGGGAAAATAGGTGGTTTCTGCAAGGGTAAGGAGGTAGGCAGCAGGTTTGGGCCGGTGAGCTTTCCCCAGCCCGGCACAACCCGCTGGAGCCTGCGCATCTCTGCCTCCACTCTTCCCACCATAGCAAACATTGCCCAGCTGCACGGTTAGAAAGAGGCGGCCTTGCAAAATAATCCCAGGGAACCAAAAATAATCCCTCCCAGGAAGCAGCAGCCTGGTAAATCACTCCTCCTGCCTTCATTTTCTTTTGCAATTCAAAAGAGCATCAAAAATGCTCCCACTCAGCAAAGAAACGCCAGGGTGGGGGTTATTTCCTGCGCCTGGTTGGTGTGAATATCCTCTTTCAGCTGATGGAAAGTTGAAGTTTGGCTCCCATCAATCTCACGTAGGCACTGCCTGCCCATCTTAGCAGCAATGAAATAGCTGAGTCATAAAACCCTCCCCTTAAAAAAAAAAAAAAGAAAGAGGTGGGGGGAAGGAACTGAAAAAAAGAAACCCGGAGCAGGGTCTGTAATGGAAACACTAAGCGACTCCAGCTGGAACATCTGTTCAATGTGATTTCCGTTCCACCAGCCACATCAAAGTCAGCCTCCTGTGAGTTATGCGCCGAACATCACAAGTGGGATTAAAATCATGTTTAATAGTTTGATATGCCATAAACTATTTATACTGCCAGAGCCCGGTGGCTCTATGGAAATGCACATCCAGCGTGCCGGGATGGGGAGGAGCGGGGTTATTGCTTATCCAAAGCCATTTGCTCCAAGCCTCTGCACACACATATGCAGTTGCTCATTTTTACACCTTTTTTTTCACGGCAAGAAGGGATTTGACTGCATCTGTAGTTTTTGCAGGAGGTGGGAGTAGGAGAAAGAAAGTGGAGGCTCTGTAGACCAGAGTGGTGAGCAAACCGAGGGCCGCGTCGCTGTGTTGGAGGGTCTCCTGCTGTGTTTATCCTTGTAGCACTGGAGTATTTTATTCCCTTTTGTGCTTCCCGCTGGGGAGTGTGGAAGCCTAAGATGCTGAAGAGGCATCTTAGTTTGCTTCCAGCTCCTCAATTCCTCCTCATTTGGCCCACAGGCTGCTTTCGGAGTCAAGGTGGAGGTTTGGAAGGGCTTGTCTGGGGCTCTGGAGGGGAGAGGAGCACGGAGAGGGCTCTGCATCTGGCCGGGCAGGAGCCAGCCCGGTGCCTGCAGCCCCTGGAGCTCAGCCCGTGACCCCATAGATCATTTCCCAGGGGCTAATTTAAAAGAGCGGGAGCTGAGGGGTTTGCTCAGGTGGCTGCATGGCTGGTGAGGAGCGATGGTGGCCCCCGGTGCCAGCGTGCTCGTGGGGATCCGTGGTACCTGGGCTGCGAGCATTTGCATGCATGCTCTCCTCCCAGCTGCCTGTAGGCTGGCTCTATCTGATTCCATCATTCAAATTAATTACAAGAAGCCAGGCAGGAATTATAATTGTAACCGAGTGGAATTACATTCTGATGAGTTACAATTTGTCTCTCCCCCCCGCCCTTTAAAATACCCCAAAACACACTCGCACACACAAACCCACGCTATCCGCGGCACCCGCCGCCTCGTGGGGAAGCTACCGCAATATTAGAAAGCCCAATCCCATTTGTGAAAGGCAAGATCAAAGACTTTAATTCGTTTCCTTTGCTCCTTTTTTTTTTTTTCTTTTTTTTTTTTTTTCCTTTTTTATCTTTCCTTTTTTTTTTTTTTTTTTTTTTATTATTTTGCGTGCAGGCGGAAGCCAGGCTCATTTTAATACAAAGAGGCTCCTCTGTAAATCGTAGGCATAGCTACTAAACCATCAAACAATGGGGAAGCTACTAAAGAGAAGTGTGATTCATACTTAACAAAGGAAGGTGATTAGCTGTTGTTGTATAACAATAGGGAAGTGTCAGGATGCCTGCAAATGAATTAGGAGCCCACTATATATCTCTGGGCTGTTATGTTAGGGAAGCTCATTTATATTCCCAACTGCGCCCATCTTTATTGTCATTTGAATTGCACATTTTAAAATGAGATTAGGGTAAATTGAAAATACCTATAATTTCCCCGTCATAATTTCCCATTGAGAAGGCAGGTGGCTTTGCTCGCAACAAAGCTGGGCTCTGGCTGGGTAAATACCACGGGGCCTAATGAGGTGGGGACGCAGAGGAGGAGGAGGAGGAGGAGGAGGAGGCACTGCAGCACAACGCCGGCTCGCTGCTTTTCCCTCTCCCAGCCAAAGTCACTGCCCAGGCCACTGCGGAGACTCCCCTTTCATCCCCAGCTGGTGGCCTTGCTGCAAGGATGATCCCAACCCAGCCCACGCCGGGCAGGGAGAGACAGGCTGGAATAACGCAGGGTTGCTTTGGATGCTGTCCTGCTTTCCCGGCACACGGACAGACTTTCTGCTTTCCGCTCCTCCCCTGCAGCTCTGCCCATGCCAACCCTTCCCATTGCCTTTGCGGACAGCATCGCTTTTTCCTCCGCAGATCCTCATATGTGTGAGATTTCCCCCGATGCCATTACCTTTGCAAAGTGGTACCCAGAAGAGAGGTGGCAGCTAAGCTGTTGTCTCATCATTACGCCCCGTTAGAGCCCGTACCCTCCAGCAAAGGCGTTGAGCAGTTTCCAGAGAGCCAGGTCTCTCCGGACAGCCCCTGATCTGTGTATGATGGAGGAAGCTGGTGGAAGGAGAAGCCAGCAAGGAAGCTTTCATCTCCTTGAGCTTGCATTAGAGCCATGGTTTCATGATTTCACAGCATCCGAGCAGTAAATTGAGCATCATAGGAATCATGGAATTATTCAGGTTAAGATCCTCAAGTCCAACCGTTAACCTAGCACTGCCAAGTCCGCCACTAAACCATGTCCCTAAGGCACTAAACGATGTCCCTCGTGCCACCTTCAGCCCTGCGATGCTGAGCCCCTTCTCCAGCGCTGGGCTCCGGGGTGCCCACCTGCACATGATGCTAAGGGACGTCCCCTGGGCCAGTGAGTACCAACCAGCTTCGCTTCCCTCAGGCCAGCAGGGCTGACCCCCATGCTCCAGCTGGGAAGGATGTTGCTGAGATACTTAAGAAGAGGAGAGAGAGAGAGCAGGTAGAGGTGAACACCTAGCACATCCTATTTTAGGATTTATTTTTGCATATGCTGCATCAGACTCCTACTTTAAGGCCCCTTAGCTGGCTCGACGACCTGGCCTCAGCTCCTCTCCTCAGCCACAATGTAGTCTCCAGCAGGACAGCTGGTTCTTCAGGCACCTAGAAAACCTCTCTGCGAGGCCGTTTTTTTCTGCCTTTTCCCTCACGTGAGGTCCCATCCTTAAAACCTAAAGCTGGAGGTCTGACACCTCCTCTCAGACATCACGAAAAATAAAAACAACTCTGGATATTCTTATTCCCCATCTAAACGTTGCACCCTTTTCTCTTCCCACTTGCTTTCTTCGGTTCTCTCCCAAGTTTTGTTTGCTGCTAAAGTGTTTAGATGCTTATCATGTAAAAAGAAGAGAAACCGAGCACCAGTTGGAAGAACCGAAAGGCCTGTGACACCAGTAAGTGCTTGGCAGAGATGATTAGGCTGATGAAAGAGCAGAAATGCCACTTTCAAGTCAGCGGAGAGACAAAAGATCGTCATTACACAGCGCGATATTAAACGGGAGCTTTTCAAAGAGGCAAGTTTATTTCCTTAAACGGGAATCAGAGCTGGCATTAACATTTTTGAAGTGAAATGCCACATCGGATGGTGTACGTGGCTCCCCTTTCTGTCTTACTTAGTGAAGCCCTCTGAGACAAGAGCTGTGTGCATGACATGAGCCTGTCTTACAAAGCCCTAAACGTTCTATCACAGCGTCAAGGAGTCGCAAGGCTTTTGCCATGTTTTCTCACAACCGAGTTTTGCTTTCCAGGCTCAAAAGCCTGGCAGGCAGCGGGCAAGGGGATGCTGTGCCACGTCTTCCGCTCGCTCATGGGCTTGTCCCTCTCTCTTTGCAGACCCACCCCTGGTGAACTTGTCCGTGGAGCCGCAGCCGGTCCTAGAGGATAACACTGTCAAGTTCCACTGCTCCGCCAAGGCCAACCCTGCTGTTACCCAGTACAGGTAAGGTGGCTGCCCCGCTCGCTGGCACCACGCGTCTCACTCCAGTCCTCCACTGAGAGCTTCTCACGTTCCCCACCATGCAAAGTTATTTCCTCCAGGTGACCCAAGAGCACTCAGCAGCTCTGGCTGCGGTTTCTTGTGGCTATTCCACTTACTCCCGTGTTTATCGGGGCTTGATGGTTGTTGTAGCTCATCCCCATGGTCTCTGCTGTCCTCGGGCCGGGCGGTGGTTGGAACCAGACACAGTACCTGATCCCTGAAGAGCAGCAGAGACCTGCTGTGGCGCAGTCCTCTTCCCAGCATCCCCGCTCCGATGGCTCCCTGATGCCGCTCTTGCCTTGATGATGTTGTTACATGCTGAGAGGCTCCAATTGCCTCCGCGTTAGGCTGTCTGCTACGTTTTGCTGCGTGCAGCAAGTCCTCGGTCAGAGATTCATTGGCGCTTTGGAGTGGATTAAGAGGCCTGGCACCGAGCTGGTGGAGCCATCTGTTTGGGGACATAACAAGCAAAGCACGCCGAGTGAAAAGTCTATTATGGGAAAATTCCTTTTTTTTTTGCATACTCTTTTATGCTTTGAATAATACAACTCCGTTGCCATCTCTGCGTAACCCTTAAGCAACCGCCGTAAGCCTCTCTAACCCCAGCAACGTGGAGCAGAGCTCAGAAGGCACCAGAGCAAAGGTGCCTGAGATGGAGACATGGGGGGACATAGGGGATGGGCTCTCCTTGAGTGGGACATTCTCCTTGAGTGGGTAGGGTCGTCGTTACCACCTGGGATCTTCATTAAGTGCTCCACTGAGCTTGGAGCAGGGCGCGAGCAGTTGAGGGGCTCATTTTGGCACTGATGAGGCTGTTGCAGGAGGAGAAATTGCATCACTTGCAACTGCAAGTTGCAACATCGGTTGGGCTCGATGATCTTAAAGGTCTCTTCCAACCAAAACAATGCAGTAGGTCTGGGATGAAGGCAGTGCGTGGGGCTCCCTGCCTGCACCCCTGCACCGAGGTGATCCCAACCTTCCCTTGATCACTAGTCATCAAGATACTGCAGGGTTGGATGAGCGGGACTGCAACCATGGCTGTACCCTGCAGCCGCGAGGCTCATTGCTCACTGTGTTGCATTCAGTTGGTCTCGTTCCCTGCCGAAGGTGAGCAGATGGCTCTGCGCCAAGCGGAGTCGCTGCTGTGAGCTCTTGGGTGTATGGGTATGGTTATGGGTGCTGCTAGCGTTAGAAAACACCCCTTCTCTCAGTTGTTTGTCGGTCTAAGCAGAGAAAAATATGGGTATGGAAAGTGGAGTGGGTTGTCATCACCCTTAGGGAGAAGAAAGCATCGTGCTCAGCCTCCTGGCTCCAGCTCTTGGCCAGGAGGGCCCGTGTCTGAGCCAACGCGGAGACATTTCACAGCAAGCAGGTAGACCCCCGTCCCACCGCTGCAATCAGCCGCTCGTCACTCCTGCCTTGAAGTTATGAGCATGCACACGCAGGCGTGCAATCAGTTCTGGTTTTGCAACAGCGTCAGTTGATAATAACAGAGGAGGCACCTCCGGGGACAGGTTACCATGACCCGCCTCCTGTTAGGCTCGTACAGCTTAATTAGTACAATCGAGTTTGCTGGTAGGAACGATTCCTTCCGGCTGGATATGTGCTATCAGCACAACAAAGCAATAATTGCATTCCTAGTTACACAGAAGAGTTATTAATTTGAGAAGTCAATTAATGTCAAAGATACAAATAGCCTTGCTTTCATATTTACAGTTAGAAGGAAAACGGAGTGCGTGACAATCTGGGGAAGGATCTGGGCGAACATCCCACGTGGGTCTTACACCGTGATTGATTCTGGTACAGTCGAAGGCAAAACAACCGCCTTTGGCCAAGGAACCAGACGGTGGCAAGAGCCTGGCAAAATTTCTGCGCCGAAGACAGAGCACCTGGCCTGATCCTCAGCAATCGGGGCTTTCACATCGTCCCTGAACCCACCCTGGGCTGATCCCCCGTATGGCGCAGCAGCCTTGAAGGCTCCCATCTGGGTTTTCTCCTTCCTCTTGGGTGTTTCCACCCTCTGGGTCCATGATTCTCCCTGGCCTTCTCCAGTGATGCTGGATTGCTTTTCTCCACCAAATAGCAGATGGACCCACCACTCTCTTCCCGTCTTTGGTGCCCTCTCGTTCGCGCAGGGTTTTTGCTGTCCCCTGGAGCGGCAAGTGCTGCTCGCAGGCCTCTTCTTTCCTTCTCGCCCATCCCAAGGCCACGTGTCTCATCACCCGCCCTGTTGCCTGAGCTTTGGGATTTCTGCTTTGCTGCAAAGTGCTTCATGATTCGCTTCATGATAGACTTTGCTGTCAAAACTAATTGCACTTTTTTTTTAGGTTAAGCTTTCTTATAAAACGGATTTTTTCTGGGAGGGGAAGAGGCGTGACAAATCCAAGCACTTTGGGTTTCTCATTTCTTAAGTTCCCTTAACACGTTAACAACACATAAGGCTTTTTCCCTACCACTGTGAGAAGCGAACAGGATTCAGCAGCGCTCGGCAGGACTTCCTTCCACTTAATGGCTCTGATTGATTGAGGGGGGATTCATTTCCCTTCCAAAAGATCCCAAAGCTCTTCACTAACTATGTAAAGACGGCAGATGTTTTGGCACCGAAGCTTGGAGTCCTCCAGAGTGGGACGTCTGAGCTAGGAGCCCCCTGCACCTCGCCACTGTCTAGGAGGGATGGTAGGTAAAGGGGTGAGACGTGTAAAGCCCCAGGACTGAGATACCTACAGGTGTGAAAAGGCAGAACATGAGCTCGGTGTCATCCCCAGGGCCACTCGGGACCCGGTCACTAGTGAAAAAGAACTTATTCTGCCTTAAAACCAAACAATAGAGAAAAAGCGTGGGGGGTGTTTATTCTCTGCTGGGAGAGAACCTCTCTAATATATCTCCTATGTCTTCCCTCATCCTCAGATAGAGATACCAGATCTTGGTCTTCAGCCGACGTTTATTTTTAATACCTCCCAATATGTTTGTCAGTAAGCAGTTCTGAACACAAAGGAAAAATGTCTAAACAACATAAATCCCCTTTTCTGGGCATAAATCCACAGGCAGCTCCGCAGGGCCATCCCTGCTTTGAATACAGGAGCAAGCCGTCACCTTCCTTGGATTTCCAAGGGGCGGTAAGTTTTGCATGGGGTTTACACCCCGGGTTTTTCTGGCTGGGAAAAGCCAGCGAGGTCGAGCACCTCACCCAAAGATGCTCAGCTGAGAAGCATCTGTGAACCGTGCTGCTCGTTAGCGATAAGCCGCTCAGCCAGTCCTGGGCTCTTAAGCACAGACCCCTCACTCTCTTCGTCAGGGTGGTAAGAAGCAAAATTCAGCAAAATTTCCCAGGAGACGAAAATTGCCTTCTGCCCCCACCCAAACCCCCCCGTAGAGAATGTAGCTTTGATGAAATCAAGGCAGCTGCTTTGTCCTTGAGAGGTTTTCTTCCTCCTCTCTTATATAATACATCACATAGGTGTGGGTTTTAATGCAAGGAAAACCTGGTTAGAAAGGAGCCCTTGGAGCGATCTGATCCCAGAGCCTGCGCCACACCTTCTCTTCTTGGGGGGGGACTTAATGACATTTTGTCAAAATTGTCAGGTTTCCGCGAAATGTTTGGCCTCAGTGATGTTTTCTAACGGAAGGAAAAGCCAGAACCCCTCTGCCTTAAAATTCGCTGGCTCCTCATGATGCTGGGGGGCAGGCAGGGCTGGGGCAGGGGGGTCCTTTGCAGGAGACACGGTTCCTCTGCTCCTTTTCTTAGCTGAGGGTACCCGGCAGCTGAAGCTGGAGCTGAAATTCCAATCCTCTTCCCTCGCTGGCAGCAGTGATTCCTTGACACTGAAAAGATTCCATCTTTTTTCCCCAGGGGCTTTTGTTCGCCCACGATGTCACCTGGGCTGTCACTCGTTTTTGGTCGCGGGACAGGCTGATGTCACCAAAAGCAAGCGGGGGGAGTCGGGCAGAGGGCTGGCGAGGTGTCGCAGTGAGGCGTGAGTGGGGTGTTTTTGGCATAGGGATGAATTAACCCTGGCAGCAAGGTTTTTGCTCGTTTGCATGTTTTCCCTCTCACCATATAGAGCAATCTTTGCACAGACATATCCTCTGGCCTCTATAGGGTCTTATACCCCATCTGGCCTGGGTTTACGCCATCTCCACCTGGGATCGCATTCCCTTTGCAGCTAAAGAGCAGCTCAGGCCACAGAAACGCTGCTCCGCAGCTCCTCGCTGCAGCCTCTTCTGCTCGAGAAAGGCTCAAGGGGACCCAGGCTGCTTGGCAGCGCCTCCGCAGATGTGTCCCCGGCTGCTTTAGCACCGCGGCCATGGGGCTGGAAGCCCAAAGAGGCTCCCTGGTGTCCCAGCGATGCTGGGGGAAAGCTGCCCCTTCCTCCCCCCTTGGCTGGAGCTGCTGCCTGCCTCTGCCAGCTCGTTTGCAGGCGGAGCGTCACGTAGCCCCGGTGCCAGGCTGGAGGAGCAGCGGCAGCAAACGGCTCCACCAGGCAGCGAGCATATGTGCGGGCAAATTGCACCGCCTCGTCTTCCTCTAGTAACGCGCTTCCCACGCGCCTCTGCCTCTCGGTGGACAATTCTGGGATGGGGAGCAGGGAAGGGGGGGGAGGAATTTGGGAATTTACTGACTTTCTTTCGCTGCAAGCAAACGGGCAAGAAAGGGAAAGCGAGAGAGAGTAATTAGCTGTCGCCGTTGTTCTGCCACCTGTGATGGCGGGTAAAATTAATGGAAAGCAACAGAAGTCGGGGCTACGTGAACCGACTCACAACCAGGCGTCCTCTTTGCTCACTTCAGATCTCTCTATTTGCCAATCTTCTCTTGGCTTTTGATGTCTGTTGTGTGTCTGTGGGGTGTTTTTTTGCTGTTATTATTTATCACTCCCAGTAAGAAAGAGAATCTTTAAAGTGGCAGAAGAAAATGGGAAAGTTTAATATTGCAAGAGGCAGAGTCCCTCAGCCTTTTGGGCTCCTCCGATGATGATTATTTTTGCAGAGCGATGGGGAGTTGGTGCAGGCAGGGCAATCATACATATCTCACTCTGGTGCATTGATACAGTGCTCTCACCCCCAAGGCTAGCAGAGACCTTTGCAAATAATGTCTTTGTAGTCACGGAGTGGTGGAGGGGGGACATTTTGAGCCACCCTCCAGCATCAGCTGCAGTTCTGAGGACCACTGCGCTTCCAAAACAAGGCGTGGGACTGGCGGACAAACAGACAGAGAGGGAAAGAGAGAACTATCCGTCCCCAACTGCTGCAAGGCGTCTGGCTTGGGCGTTGAGTACGGCAGCTGTGAACAACATGCATAACTCTCAGTAATTGTGTGGGACATAGCAGAAGATCCAGCTGATGCCGCAGCAGAAGCAGAGGTCAGGAGGAGCTGGGAAGCATTTATTTAACAACCACCCAGGGGATGGTGCTACACCAGTTCTTTCCCCTCCTACAGCAAAAGGGGGGGTCGCATTTTGTGCGGTCCAAGCAAGATCCACCAACCCTTGTTGGGCTGAAGCTGAAGGTGCCGCCTGCCCAAATATTGGTGATGTTCCTGCATCAACCAGCTTGGTGAACTGCACCCGCAGGTCAGGGCTTGAGCCACACCATCTTCCCAGATCACAGGGTGCCCGGTCAGGCCGTGCCAGAGCTCCGAGCCAACCCACAGCGTCCCTCTGTCCTCAGCCCCACTGTCATCACCGACACACCGCATGGCTTGGCTTGCGGCAGGAGCGTTGTTTGTTTGTTCACTCAGTGGGCTCTGGTCTGTAGAAAAGACCTTCTTGTTTGGTAAACACTGTTTTATCTTTGAACCAACAGCATGCTGTCACTCATCAAATATTAATCCAAACTCAACTGCTTCTTAAAGAGGTTTTTCTTTAGAGGTGGTGGGGCTCGAATGCAACTGATGGGAGACAGTGTCCTCACCTCCCTCTGCCTTTGCACAGGGGAAAACACAAAGATGTGACTTGTTGCTGTTGGAAAGGAGCAACAACAGGGAAGAGGTCCAGTGCCAGGCCCGTTCCTCCAGCCTGCTCCACGCAGTCGTGGCTCTGGTTGGAATGCAGGGTGGGCATTTCCCACCCAGCCTCAGGGAGACGTGTGGATGAAGAGCCCAAGCACCTTCAGTAGATTTGCTGCCTCCAAGAATCGTATGTCATGTCTAAGTACAGATCTGTGAGTGTTTTGGCAGCTGGTCTTGGGGGAGAAAGTGGCAGGTTTGTTGGGGTTCAGGTATATATGGAAAAACTGCACCTGATATCAAGGAGAAAATAATGCTACACCTCAGCTGTGCTTTGGCCTGTCTGCCTTACACTGTGCCATCTCGGAGGCTTTCATTCCCTGGAGATGCATTCCCACATTTTGTTTTAACAAACCTAGAGAAGTTACAACTCCACAGGGCATTGCTGCTCTTTTTAGTTTGGGTCTCGTCTGCCCGGTTCTGGGACCTGCTGGCATCTTGCCAGACTTATTCATGAGAAGCTTCAGGCTGCCACGGAGAAGTCAAGTTCTCCAAGAGTGTGTGCCCTGTGTCCTGCTGGAAACAGCACCGCTGCGGCTTGAAAGTTTACTCAGACACTTGAACCAACTCCCTCGTGTCTCTGCTTTGCTACATGATAAAGAACCAGTCGATAACAGTGTGTGCTGCTGCTCACCCAGCACTGGGTGGAAGAGAAGCAAAGCCAAGAGCATTACAAAACTGGGAGAGCCTTATCAAAGGGATGGGGAATGGAGAAGGGGATGAGCAGATGGCCAGCAGATGACTTGCATGACCTGTTGCACCTTTACTGCTCCAGTAAACGTGGCTGGCTGGACCATCCATCAGTCCGTCATGGGCTCAACGTAGACCCAACTTCTCCAAAACAGCTCGCCAAGGCAAGAGAGCAGAGACAGCCCCTACCCTGGGCATGTGGTTATAGCAGAGGAGGAAGCCCAGAGCGAAGGTCAGCAAGTCACCGATTCGTGTGCGGTACCCGGGGTTTCCCATCCCTAATTCCCCACGCTCACTCCTCAGGGATCAGACCTCTTTGGATGGGGTCCCCCATGCCAGAGTGCTGCCCCCGGGGATGCGTCTGAAACGGGATTCAAGTAAAGGGAGTCAACCCCTGTGTCCAGGCAGTGAGCAGAGCTGGGCTGATAGATGGATGCATCTTATTTCATCTGATCATAATGAAGCCACATACCTCATCTATAGAGCCGAGGAATTCAGGTCTTAGGGAAGGAAGAGTCTTGGGAATTGTTTCCTGCTGCCAGGACCATTGGGCAGAAGGCGAAATGACCCCAGGCACCAGGAGCAAATCTCTCTTCCCGCTAGCTCTCCGTAGTTCCTTCACTTGGTCAGCTGGGCTTCTGGATGTGCACAACATCGCTGGTCCCAGGAAAGGCACGTTTGAAGTTTTAACGCTTTTCCGTGACACCAAAGCTGTCCCTGCCTCTTCCATTTAGCTGCTGCAGAACATGTTCACAGATCTGTACACTGTAAAGGCCAGAAGGGATTATTGGATCGTGGGAAGCTGATGCAGAGATTCAGGGCGATGCATTTCATTGGCAACTTTTGATGGAGAAGTGGCAAATGACCCGTTTAATGGGCACGCCTGGCGCTGCCTGCAGCCAAGCCCCAGCAGTGGCCGGTTTCCTTATTCTGGCACTATAAGACCTGAATATATTTCGATGTGAAATTCAGATGGCTTTGAAAAATGTCTCCTGGGAGTTGGTGTGTTTGGTACGTTGCTTACTTTCTTCTGCCCATTCGCGAAAGGCCCAGAATAAAAGTGAACGTCCCCCCTGTAGCCTGCATCCCCCAGAGCTTCTGGTCCCTGAGACCACTACCTAATTGGCACAATTTTTTGTCTCCCCAGCAGACTCTGCCAGGGAAGGGGGATCTGCAATATTAAGCTGTTATTAAATGACAATCACATCTCTATTAATATTTAAAAGGGACTGTCAAGGATTTGAAACACACTGCAGAGCAGCCAGTGACCGCAGAGGAGGTGTGAAGTCTGTGGGCGTGTGGCCACGCTCCCCCACGTCCGTCAGGCTCAGTGTCACGCTCACAGGGGAAAAGTACCCAAACGCCTCCACTGGGGACTGCAAGGGGACCTGGGGCAGCCCCGCATGGTCCTGCAGAGCCTCGGGGGTCCCTGCTGACCAGGAGGCTGCAGAGAGGGGATGTGGGGAGCAGCTCACCAGACGTCTGGTCCAGGCAAGAGGCATCTCGGCATCTTCAGGTGGAACAGTCACTCTGGTTTTGCAGCCATTTCTTGGCACGCTTAGGACCTTCTCCCCCCAAACCAGCTCCCTCCTTCAGCCCAGCTTGGGAAAAGCGCTTATTTACGCCACTGTGCAGGCTCTCCTTGGTTTCATTGCCTTCCTCCCCCCTGCTCCCATCTGCTCCCGCCTCCTCCGACGGCCGAGGCTGCCGTCTGTCCAGCGGCAGGACGCTGCGAGTCCATATGCCGTCCCTCTGCAGGGCTGTCACCTCTCCCGCTGCCTCCCGCAGCCAGACTCGGCAAGGGAGGCAAGAGAAGCCGGAGCGGCGAAGGGGCCCGCAGGCATTTCACAGCAGCAACGGAATAAATCTAATTTATAGACATAACAAAATGCAGCTAAAGCGGGAGTTGAAATGAATGCAAAGCACACAGAGGTCTCAAGTTATCAGCACTGTAACATTTTTCCTGACTATCTCTGTTTTCCTGCCCGGGTTTGTCTTTGTAGCTTCCTCCCAGACAACTGGACCTTTGCTCTGAAGTGAAAATGAAAGCTGGGGAAAGAAAAAAATAACGGGAAATGAATTCTTCAGATCTCCTTCATGACGCATCAGCCCCATCTGCCAGCTCCCTCTGACAGGGAGCAAAGCATGGCTGGGTGGCAGGCGGAGAGGGGAAGACAGGCTTTAAAAAGAAAAAAAAAAAAAAAAAGAAGAAGTAAAATAAAAAGGCACAACTATCCCTGCAGCCGGGAAGCGAGGCTGGGCTGCTGGGAGGGGGGGCTCCGCCAAGGCACGCGGCTCCAGGTGAGACCGGAGAGATGAGGTTGGGAGAGCCTCCCTTCGCTCACGGAGGTGTGAGGACAGGGAGATTTGTCTTCCCGTTCCCTGGCTTGTCAGGGTAATGGGAACAAGCGGGTGGGAGATGTTCGGAGGCAGCTCCAACTAATTAGGAGAGAGCGTAGAGGAGAGTCAGATGGCTGGAAAGGGAAAAAAGAAAAGGGGGGAGGGGAAGGAAAGCGCTTTGTACTCTCGAGCAGCGCTCCCCGATGTAGAAAAGATTAAAGGTACCAAATGAAATGGGTGATGAAGCAGCCAGCCCAAACCGCTGCGTTGGATGGAGGCTCTCCAGCGGGAGCGGATGGCGGAGTGCTTTGCTGGCGTGACTGAGAGCTCACTAAAACATGGGGTTCACCATGGTGGTGGCCATCCCCATCCTGGTCAGGAGCACCAGCATCCCGTTGGCAGCCTCACATGCCTTACGGACTTTGCTCATGCGCTGCAGAAAACTGCAGTTTCCCAACACTGGATTGAACCTGTTGCCAAAACCTCTAATTTCCAGCAAACTTTGTGCCCAGATCCCTGGGCGTTAGCAAAGATCTCACGGTTTGCTACCAAGCAAAGCTGCTAACGCTTCTTTCAAACATCCTTAGGGCTTACGGAGATCTGAGTTGTGTTTTCCCAGACTCGTTGGTCACCTTTCCTTCAAGGCAGGCTCGTGGTGACTGGGAAGGTGACCGGGAAGGGAGCATCGTCTAGCCAGATCTCCTCTGCCTTTGCAAGGAAAGGTGGCAGCTTCTCAAGCCTAATTTAGCAGTCTTTAATCTGAGTTATTCCAAACCACACTTGCCACTTCCTTCATGCGTTCCCGCAGGATGATGGGCTGATTTCACAGAACGAAAAGCCTTAAGCAAATCTTGTCACACAAGAAAATTGATTTTTCAAAACTGACTTTTACAAGATTACTGGCGTTTTTTTCCCCTCATCTTTCTTCTATATCGTTCCCTTCCAGTCTCACGAGGTGGCTTCAGATCTAAGGAAATTAGAGATGCTGTGACTAAATTGAAAATGTAAAAAGGGGGAGAAGGAGGGGAAAAAAAAAAAAAAAAGACACCCAGCACTCAGCACCTCCTCTCCTGCTGCCTCTGAAGGACATGGCCGCATGTGCTTGTACTTGAGAAGCAGCAGAGATGCCTCCTTCACCTCTCCTCCTGCCATGCGATGTCAGGAAGGAGTCTGTCGAAGGGTTATGCCACCTGATGGGTGTTCCTTGGTGATCCCAAAGCTGGATCACATGGTTTTTTTTCTTTCTCTCCCTCAACCCCTCCATTTTATTTTCTCTTTTGGAAGAAAAAGAGAGTTTCCTCCTGCTGCTCGATTTGGAGACATCTCAATGTATTTAGTCAAAAAAAAAAGAAGAGAGAGGAACAGTTGCCTTGAAGTCGTTTCAGTCAGCTTAGAATATGCTAAGCTTTTGTGTTTCTGCGATATAAATAATGAATCCTCTTACAGCTTCCGAGCTGGGAAAGACATTGATTTAAGAGGCCTTCAGCTCTGTTTGAGGTTTTTCTGCTTTCATGCCAGAGGGTGGGATACGTGGCCGGGGACAAGCAAGGTGTGAACGAGGAGGCAGGGTGTGCAAGAAGCACCCGGGACGGGGGACAGGGCTTGCACCCACCTCAGCCCTGCAGGCGGTTTGCTGAAGGATTTCATTTCTTGATTTCTTCTTTGCTCCTTTATTGCAGTTCTCAGGGGTCAGAGGGGGGGTTAAATGGAGGACGAAGCTGTTAGCATCTACCATCACCGTCTCTGCTCCGGTAAACCGCTGGTGACTTGATGATTGCAGTCGGTCTCAGTTATTGTTCATTTGGCTAATTCCCCAAGCAGCACCCTTGGAAATGTCTCTGCTTAAAAGAACTGTCAGGATAGCTACCAAATGTAGGCCAACACGCACGGCATGAGTATAAGAAAACCTGGTGGACGCTGGCATCCCAAAATAAACCCATTGGGTCCTGCTTGCCCCCCAGGAACACGTGTCCCAGTAATTTCCGAGTACGTGACTGGTCTTGGCCACTGGCAACTGGAGGGCTCATCCTGCCGTATGTAGGTTTTTGGCATGCGGATCCGCTGCTGAGCTTGGGCAAATGTCGCACAGGCTTCCTCGGCTGGGAAGTCAGGCTGGGGTCGTTGGGAAACAGCAAATCCAGGGGAAAGCAAGCGAAAAGCTGGCACAAGCTGAGCTGGGGCAGTTTCCAGCAGGAGAGCCTTTCCTCCCCAAACCTGGATGATGTTGGTAGCTGTGGCGAGGACGTGCCGTGCATCCTGCTCTCTGCCTGGCATGAAGTTGTGCCGGCGTGCTTGTTTGCTGTAGACAGCACCTAGCCCTGCAAAGCCCATCCCAGAAAGACCCAAAAAGAGATTTTGGTCTCATCCAGTGTCAGATCATGGACTAACTCTCTTAACTCCAGGTCATGAAGTTATCCCTGGGGTTGTGTTCCTATGCAAACTCTCTCTGGAAGCTGTTGGCAAATATTAAAGCAAAGGAAGAACGCAAGCTGTTGGCTCTGGATTAGAAGACCATTTCTCTGTAAAGCATCAAGCAATGCTTATTGCTCAGCTCTGCTTTGCTATTGAAGTGTGTAATTAAGGACTTAATGGTTTTTACTTTTGGAGACTTTTTTTTTTTTAATGCTGTTTCTTGTTGTTTTATACAGAAGTCGATAGATAATCACATAGCTCTTACGGGTCAGTCTGTTGTAGCGGTACGCAACCACGTTTGATTATTTTCTCGGGACGTGGCTGAGAAGAGCAGCATTGTTACCAGGATGGTCTAAGGGGATTCAAGAGGCTTGGCCAAGAATAGTGACTTGGGCATAAGTTTGGGGAGGGAGGGAGGGAGGGATGGATGAATTTATGGATTTATGGATTTCATAATGAAAAGACGAACAGATCTTTTGGTGAGCTTGCAACTTTATTCTTCTTCTCTACCATTATGTTGCCTGTATGTTTGCATTAGCACAACGGGAATGCATTTCTGGATATGTCATTTACTATTCCTCCTTATGAATTGCCAGATCCCCAAGTTACTCACAGTTCAGCCAGTGGGAGCCCATGTTGGATTACAAAGAAATTGCTGCCCTTGGCATCTTCTGCGAGAAGATTCCCGCGTAATTAGGACTCAGCCCATCTTCACCTGGGGTGTGCGCCTCTGAGCACAGTTGCCTCTGTTGATAATCCTAACTTGAATCATTTGATCTAGACACAGTTCAGCCCTGAATAATTAACTGTTCTGGCAGGACCGGCCAAGGAACCTGCCAGAGAAGGAGCTGTGCCTCACACCAACCTGAGGACGTGCCAGAATTCAGACAGATAGAGCCTAAAACACGAGCCTGAACGATGGGATGGCAACAGCAGCTGTCATGGGAAGGAGGGGCTTTAGGGGGACTCGGTGAGTTTGCTCGGAGCTGGGGCTGGAAAGTCAGAGGGAGCTGGGTGAGGCTGGTGGGCACCGTGTCCAAACCAGCGTCGGTCACCCTCCTTGAAGACTTAATCTAAACCTGTCCTGAGGTTTGTCTCCTCTCTCTATGCCAGCAAGAGGTCAACCTGGTGCATGCTGAAGCCCTCTTGCACTACAGCAATCAAATCACAAAGCCCTTGAAAACATCCCAAAATCAAACCCAGATCAAAACCTCGGAGGAGCTTTAGGAGTCAGCCAAGAAAGAGAAAACCCTTTGAAAAGCCTCAGCTACCCAACAGGTCTCTGGCCACGCATGAAGCCGGTGTTCAGGAAGGCAAGAGCCATTCCTGCCTGTGTGCCCATCACTTCTGCCCTGAAGCATGAAGATTAGGTAGCTTCAGTGATCCGCAACGTGCGGTCTCAGCCCAGTGCCGGCTCCAAGAAACCCCTGGCAGCGGATTTCTCATGCTGATGAAGGGCTGGGATTTTCTGTCTCCATTTACCGCTGGGTTTTTTTTTTTCCGCAAACCCCAAAGGAATTGCACGGCAAGGTGTAAAGTTGTAAAGGCCACAAGCACGGGTGATGTTTTTTAGGTGAAAAATAAGAGCTGTAGTAGAGGGAAAGGCAAGTTTGAACAGTTTCACAGCACAGATTCACTTTGCGCTAAGCAGGAGGATAAACACGGCGGCGAATTAGCGCTTCGACGTGCCAGCATCCATAAATCTGGCTAAAGAAATTCTGCTACGGGGGTGGAGTGGGGTAGGAAGACCCCAGAAAGGACTAATCCCGTTAAACGACTTGAGGAAACATAAACCACGTGATGAAATTGGATTACCCGATCTGCACAAGAAATAATAGTTAAGCTATTAGTCATGTCTATTGTGTGGTGGGATAAGTCAAGACGATGTAGGCAGGAGAAATGAAATGCATCATCGCTGCCGAAGGGGTGAAATCCCCCCAGGAGAGGTGACACCTCCAAGCTCATCCAGGACTTGGGGGTGACTCACATCCCCAGTATTTCCCCAGGATAAGCAGTTTTGGCAGCTGGCTGTCATAGCCTGCTTCTTCAGACCCATCTGAATGGTTTTAAACTGTCTCTGCACCTAGAAAAAACAGGGAATTGATGTTAGTAATTTAACTCGGGGAAAAAAAGTACGATTTTCATATGATCCTGTGACCCTGGGGCGAAGGCGAGAGGAGTTATCGCAAGAGGGTAGACCTGTGAAAGGGGAGGGGAAGAAAAGCATCTGTCGCAGCAAGAGAAGCACCAAAAGAGGGATTAATGGGGACAGGTTTGGTGTACAGCCCTCTCGTGTGAGGGGGTGGAGGAGGAGGGGGGATTTTAAACAGCGGGATTAAAAGAGCGCCAGATCTAAAGCGTCTGCATTTTGGTTTGATCTGTCAAGGAAACAGCTCGATTTACAGAAGGAATCACCCAGCCAGTGAAGTTTTGTGCTTTTCTTTTGAAATAGTAATGGCTTTTCCACCAGCGCACCTCCGGTTTTGCTTCCGGAGGGGATGAGCATCCCTACCAGCCCCTTGCGCTGGGAAAGGAGTCGGGGGAGCGCGATGGGACATGCTTCGGCCAACACCTCACTGCTGCAAAAAAACAGTGTCTGTAATCCTCTACAGTCTGCACCGCCGTGCTGCGACTATCAGGGGCTCAGGCACGTGGTCCAGCATGGGATGCACGTGCACTGGGCGGGTATTATTTCTCACTGTCCCCCAGCCAAGCCCCCCATGGGGTCCATGGCCACCTTGCATCTCTGGCGTCAGCAGAGGTCCATGTGGCACGCTCCTGGCTGGATCTTCTGCAGCTCCAGCTGCAAACCCCGGTCGTGCCCGGTCCTGGGGCTGCGGTGCATAGCGTTACGCCATTGATTATCTGCACGGCTCATCAGCCGGCTTTAACTATTTACAACGGTTGATCAGTCAAGTCATTGACAAGTTAACAGCTTTGTTTACTTCTTCCCCTCCACTTCTGCGGCCAATTTGTTCTGATCACTGTGCTAAGCAAAAGGCTATTTTGATTGTTTTCTCACCAAAATGAACCGTGTCTTGTACAGGCTGTACTGGTGACACAGCTTTAATTGTGCCGTCTGGGAGAGAGAAACCTTCTCACTCTGGTTTCTCCAGGCTCCCGTGCCATGGGCAGCACAGACCTGGCCCTCGGGTGGTCCTGCCCCTCTCTGCTCCGGGTACCCTGACGCTCTCTGGAGAGCTGGACTCCCATTGCACATCTTCAGGCATGATTTGGGGAACTCTAAGGAGCCCCTCACTGATTTTTCCCACTCTCAGGACCTGCTGATGGCAAGGAGGAGATGCAAAACCTGGGCACCGAAGACAGGCACCTCCCTTAAAGACTGCGGTTTGATGAGCAATCAGGCTCATCGCCGGCCTCCTGGCTTGGCAGGAGGGGGAACGCCGAAGCTGAGATTAGATAGGAAATCAAGCCAGAGGTTTCTTCTGCACAGCGAGGTGTTATTATTATCATCAAAACCCCAGAGTGTTTAAAAACAATCAAACCCCAGTAGCGGCAACTGGTGTATCACAGCAAGCGCAATCAGACACCAAACATGACCTTGTCTGGGATTCAAGTCTGAATTCTTGAAATTCCGGAAAAGGGTTGCAGTCTTTCTCTCTGTTTATTTGTTTCTGAAGAAAAGCCACGTGGGAGAAAAAAAAAATAGGCAGAAGGAGATTAGCAAGGCTGGCATGCTCCAAGGTGCAGCATCTCCACCGTTAGGACCTGGGGTTCACTTCGCGGTAGAGCCTATGCCACGTCAGGGATGGAGGGGTTTGGGAAGAGGCCCTTGTTGCAGCAGCCATCCATGGATGGAGGTTCATCAGGACAGGGGCCGGAGACTTGGAAGCCTTTCCTTGAGCGTCCCATCTCCTGGGTGGGGGGTAACCACTGGTGGCCTCCCCCAGGAGCGTGGCTCCCTGGTGGGTGCCATCACCTTTGCTCCGCCAACCCGCGTGCTCGAGGACTGGCCAGCCATTGGCAAAGATGCTCAGTGCTTTGCTCAAGGCTCTGCCCTCCTGAACTTGATTAAAGCCCAAGTTGGAAGACCCAGCCTTGTAATTTAGATGGCGGAGAGATTACCTATCGCCTGCGCTGGCTGATAAATGAACCCGCTGCATCAGCGTGGAGGGAGGACGGCAGACATGCGGCTGAGGAACCACACAGGGCCCACACGTCTTCATTAGGGAAGGAGCAGGCAGGAGAAGAGGAATAACCCCATAGATCACCATTATGGAAATTTAGTCTTAATAAAGAAATAATTTGCGCGATGCATCACACCGGAGCTATGCAGGGGGGTAGCGTGACACTGCTCAGGCTGTGTTCCTCACTCAATCATTTCTCACAAGACTGTCACTCACGGGAGATGCTCTGCAAACATGAAGCCGCCAACGTGAGCCCTCCGCTGTCTTTGCCTTGGACCTCCGAGGGATGCCAGCACATCGTCCATGAAACACCATCCTCCTCCATCAGCTCCTCCCCGTGGGGGACGCCAGGGCTATGGGGTACACCCCAACAGCAGCGGAGGGATGCAGGGTGGTGCTCGCAGCATCCCGCTGGCAGCCATCACGTACGGGGACGGCTCTTGTCTGAGGATGAGAGGGGACTGCCACATTCCGGCACTAGGAATCGAAGGTACTGCTGGCAATAAAGCAACAAAACCCATTCTCCGAGCAATTTGTAGCAATTAATAGCCATTCCCAGGAATGAAATGTTAATTAATTCATTCCGTGAGCCATGCATTTATTTAAGGTATTTGTGGGTGTTCTTGGTACTTTTATTGAGCAATTAAAATGCGTCCAAGAAAATATTTATCTATTTTAAGTCATTCTTAGTAAACACAATTTATATGGCAAGCAACTGCTTTATTTTGCATTGTTAATTAAAAATTACGATACACTCCACTTCCCCGGGTTGTACGCCATCAGAGCAGCCGATCTGCCGGGAGGTCTGGTTCAAGGAGCGCGCGTGCTGCTGGCAACTGCAAAAAACCTCCCTAGGAGCCTGCAGTGTGGATTTAAGTAGTGCTTGATGGGGCATTATAGAGTTCAGAGAGCCCCAGTATCCCTGTGCTGCGGGGTGGGCGCTAGTGATGCCCTCCAGTTGTTCCTGCACTGCCGGAGACAGCCGTGGCCCCATGAGGAGCTTTATAAAGAAGAGTATGTATGAGTCCTGCAGCCTTCCCAGGGCTGTAAAGTAAATAGCTTGTTCACGCAAGCCGTTTGTTGAAGAATTACAAGTCCTTGTGCCGCAGACAGAGGAGTTTATTTGTTACGGCGAGCTTGGGCAGCGCTCAGGCAGATGAAGTGCCCGCTGGCGATGCTTCTCTATGTACCGACACTCTGTAGGGCATGTCATACTCTTGTTGCGAATGCGGTTAGGTCTTTATGGGCTCCACATGCCTGGAAGCCCAGCCAGAAGTGGGATCCCTGGGGATAAGTGACGGAACTGCTGGGTAAAAACCCCTCATGCAGAAGAAAACTCAGCTGGGCATCTTCCACTGAGACCCAGGGAGGAAGCACGGGTGCTTCGTCCTGGCTTTCGGCAGGTTTCCTTCGGAAACCAGAGCAGGCCGCTGAAGAAACACTGACATATGAAAACCGAAACAAAGCCACGGCGTTGCTTGTGAGCTAACATATCCCAAACTGTCCTGTCTTATTTGTTTCTGTGCACTCTTGGGTGGGAAGCAATCGATGGAGTCAGAAAAATGCGATTTCCTTGGAGAATGTCTCCTTAGAAAAGTCCCCCCCTCCCTCCTATCTTTAAGTGTTAAAAGGACCCAGTGCAGGTGTGGGGTTTTTTTATTCTTTAATCACTGTTTTTTCATTGCTGTCTGTAATAATCCCTTTGAAGCTTGGATCGAAATATTTGTTTTCCTCCATCACCTGGGCCGATTCAATTTCCAGAAGACACTGAATTGGGAGGCACTGGGTATTCCCTCCAGAGAGGCCAGAGGAAAACAAATGCAGGTTAGAAATATGGGGAAGGAAATAACAAAATAAAACTCAGCCCAGAGGGGAAGGAACGCCCAGCTGGGGAAACAGGCTGAGATGGTGCTTGGCGAAGAGAAAGGAAGACGAGAAAATGTGCAAAGCCCAAGGGGATGAGGGACAGCAACAGATAGGATGTGTTGGCCATAGGACATGGGATACTGGGGAGATGCGGTGAGTTTGGAGCTGGGTCCTCGAAAGGCTCCTGTCGGTGGTAGAGAGCGGGCAGTGAAGGCATCTCACTGTGATGCTGCCACTGTCACCCTGTGGGGACCACCCGAGAAGCATGGGAGACCGGCATGGATCCCATGGTGTCCCCTCTGCTGTGCCAACCTTTGAGTCCTTCCCTGCAACGTGGCAAGCCCAAGCAAATCGTTGGAACAGTCCTTTGGGCAGGATCCCCGAGGGCAGACCCTCACTGCTCTCCTGCAGCAATATCGGCACGGGGGGGACACAACGATGCTGCTGTCCCTACAGCCCCTGCAATATGGTTTGGCTTAGGAAGAAAACCAGCAGCAAAAAAATGACAGGCGAGTTAGCGGCTAAGTCATACGAGAAGAGACGAAAGGAGGTAAATTTATATAGTCTGGAAAAGACCCTGGGCGACACGTTTGCAATCTATAAATACCTTCAAGGTAACAATATAAATGAAAGAAACCCCTGCTCTCAAGGGTGGTAGGACAAGGAGCTCTGGCTGGGAGCCAGGCTCGATGTAATAAGGCTGGTGAGACATTAGGAAGAAATCGGGAAGAGCCAAAGCGGTGGAGGTGGTGGATGAGGCTGCCGGAGCATCCTCCGCATCTTCTCGGCTCCGTTTTATTCAGATTCTATTTATAAATAATTACGGAGAGGTTAGTAGGTGAGTAAGGCATGTTACGGGCTTGTCAAAAACATGCGTAACTTGCCTTCTGGCTGTCCACGAGCACATCATGGGATGCTTTACAAGAGGGTTATCAGCTGTCGTTATTAAAAACCAATTTGACATTATAAAAGATCTATACTGCTTGTTCAGCCACATTGATTTAGCAGTGTTAAGCCTTGGAAAACTGGAGCAAGAACCTTGATCTCTGCTGAAGCACGAAAAATTGCTGTTTGTGACACGTCTCCGCTCTCGGGAAATCCAGTTCTGCGGAAGCGATCGGTTTTGAACAAATAGATAAAGCACCGTGCCACAGTTGTTGGCGTGCGTTTTCCCAAGCCTCTGCAAACTCAACCAACTCTTGGAAACTTTGCCCTCCATTTTGCTTTCTTTAGCAATGTCCAGGAGGATCTCACCTGAAGTCTGCCCAGCTCGGACCCACCTCCTGACACTTCTCCGTCTGGTTTCCAAGCCCCGATGCCCTCCCTGTCTCTGCTGGGAGGAGGATATGCAGGCAGGCTGCGAGGACATGACTCAGAGAGCTCACAAGTCGCTTTTATCCTCATCTTGAAACCTCCTTCTTCTCCTTGGGAAGATGGTTTTGTTCAAAACAACTGGGCAATTGCCAGGCACAAGAGAAGCGCCGGATTCCCCCACGGGTTTGGTGCCACACTCGCCCCAGCCCATCGACTGCTGCAAGGAAATGGCTTCGTGTACCTGGTGCCTCCCTTGAGCACCTGAGTAGCAGAAGAGGACCCTTCAGAGGTTGGAAATCTGCTCGTGGCTGCGAGCCTCTGTGGGGACAAAGTTGTAAAAGGAGCTTAACAGAGCAGAAATACTCCTGAGCATCCCCAAGGGACAAGCCGCTGCCGCAGAGCTGGCAGATGCTCTCCGCGATGGGCAGCGTCGTTCCTGCGGCAGGGAGGCAGCAGGGCAAGGCAGATCCCATCAGGAGGCAGGGAAGCGTGATGCTGGCCGAGCCCTGGCAAGCCCCTTGGCTTGGGTTGGAGTTCCCTCTGGAAGGAGAAAGGCGTCACCAAAGCATCGTTGGACCATTCAAACCGTTGGAGCAGCACCTGGACCGTGTCGCTTGTGCTGGTTTTTCCATACAAGGAACCACCCTCATTAAGACACGAAGCGCAGCCCTAGAAATAAAAGCAGCGTCTCCTGATTAATTATTGAAGGGGGAGTCCGGGGAGGAAGGGAGGGTAGGGAAGCTGAAGTGGCCAGTCAGCATCTGTTAGAGGTGCAAAGATAAATGAAATGAGAGAGCAGATAAGTGCATACAAATCAGCTCACATCTGTACCGCTAATACATCTCTTTCAAAACGCTTGTGTCATCAGATGGTGGGTGAAGCCTTGCAGGTCAGCTGTCCTGATTCAATTAGGTTCACGTTAGCAGGCGCCGGGGGAATTCGCTCTAGCAGCACTGTCGGAGCGTTTTCCAGCCTGCTGTGGACTAGCGTTTCGCTCGCTCCAGCCCCGCGGAGGCACTTGGGGAATCCATCTGTGCCTACAGCCCCTCTGTGTGAGTTCACTGTAGCTCCAGTTGTACCTGGTTGTCTTTGGGGCAGCACGAGTCTGGCGTTAAAGGAAGGGGAACTCCTAGCAGAGCAGTGGGGATGAGCAGAGGAGAGCAGGAAAGGCGGGAGGAGGAGACCCACGGGAGGACCACGAGCAGATGCTGTTTGCCTTGAAGGGGGCAGCTTCCCCAAAACGACCCCGTCAGCCCTGCGTTGGGAAGCAGCATCCGTGTCTCATCCCTCCCGCGCCTGATGGGGCGAGCCCAACTCCCAGCGCCTGCATCTTTCCCCAACCCAAACATCCCCATCCATTCAGCGCAACCAGAGGAGGGCAGCCCCGAGACAACAGGGGGAGAGGTTCCTCGGGGAGACATTCCTCAAGGAAATCCTCTTCCCTCTAATTTACCTGTCAGTTATTTTGGGAGGATTATTATTTATTTTTTTTCCCCAGGCTGCTGCCTGCGCTTTCTTTCCCTGCCCCCAAAGAGCGAGCAGAGTTTCACACCGCCTGACAGCATCTCCTGTCTTTCCCACCCGCTCCAGAGTGGCAGGTTGCCAGATGGTGCCCCATTAGGTCACATTTGCTCATTGTTTGGCAAACAGCGGCTTAATTCAAGTGCTGAGTTGACAGCTTGTTCTCCAAGACAATTTGCAAGTTGCAGTGTTGCAAATGCCAGCTTGGCTTTTCAGGGTAATGTTATTTCAGCTGCCTTAAAGGGATAAAGTTCCCTTTGATTGGAAAAAAAAAATAAGAAAAGGGTGAAAGCGGGGGGAAGCTGAAAAGGTTTTTAGTGGTTTTGATGTAGGAGGACCAGCAGTGTTCCTTGGCAAGCGCTGAGAAAGGCACTGCTCTCCTGGCACCGTGGTTCTCCATCAGAGGCTCTCCATGTCCCATCCCTCCTGTCATTGAGGTCTTCCACCCATGCCCCACGATCCTAAGGAATGAGGTGTATTTCCAGGGATACAGGCTTTCGCAGGGAAAGTAGGGATATACGTATACATTGCTTTGGTGTCACCTCCAAAACCTGCAGTTAAACCCCATACATCCTGGGGTATGATGTAAAGATGATGCGAATGATGCTGAGGACAAGTACGTGTCCCTCCTAAAGTCAAGGGCAGCAGCAGACACCCTATGGCCCGCTGCTCCTCAGCTCTACGAGCTGTGTGCTGGGTGAGCGAGTCCACACCATCACACACGTGTGAATGGCAAGCGACACCAAACAGCACCACCACGATGATCTTTCTTCTTCAACAGGTGGGCAAAAAAAGGCCAGGTTATAAAGGAAGCATCCGGTGACTTCTACGAAACCATCGTGGACCACACCTTCTTCTTCGAGCCTGTCTCCTGCGAGGTCACCAATGCACTGGGCAGCACAAACATCAGCAGGACTGTGGACGTCTACTGTAAGTAATCTGTCAGCTCGACTTCAGCTGGCTTCCCAGGGCTAAGTAGGGCCAGCAGAGCTGCTAAAAATTAACAGGAAGGGGACACAGCTAGATCTGACTTGTCCGGGATGACCACGGCTTGCTGGGCTCTCCTGCAGCTCAGACTTTGTAAATATTTTGGTGGTGGGACCCATAATTTCCTCCTGCTTTACAAGCAGGAGCTTTTTGGTGGTGGTCTTTGGGGAGCTGGTCATTCTGGGGTTGCAGCAGGCACCTGTCTCAGGCTCTTTTCTTTATTTGAGGGTCTTATGTGGCTGTGACCCATAAGTCCATCAAGACCTACCACTGCTTCCTCTGACACAATGGACTCTCTGGTTTGAGGGTTTCTGGTTGACACAGCCCATCCCTGGGAATAATTCCAGTCTCCTCTGTGCAGTTGGGCCCAGGATGGCGACAGAACCTCAGTCCCTCCTCGTTGACCTGGGCTCGGACGCGGTCTTCAACTGTGCCTGGACTGGGAACCCATCTCTCACCATCGTCTGGATGAAGCGAGGCTCAGGCGTGGTAAGAATCACTGCTGGGGCGGTGGGGAATGGTACATTTGGGGCATGAAACACTGCGTGAAGCTCCCCATCTGGGAGGAAAGCCCATACCTACGGGCTGGGAGCTCCTGGCTGGACAAACACTGGACCTACGAGGCTCCTCCAAATGCAGGGGACAACGTGGCGTTGCAGAGCAGTGAATCCCACGCTGTGTGGGTCTACAAGGCTGCGGTGAGTGTCCCCCAGTTAGTCCAGAGAAGTGCATTAAGCAATAAAGGCTTTAATGCTTTTTTAGTATTTTGGATGAAAGCATGTGTGAACCCGCGAGGCATTTGGATGGCAAGGCCGGAATGTCGGGCCTGGAGTCCCGTTTGGGAGAGTCAAAGGGAAAACCAGACTCCTGAAAATCAGTGCCATCGCTGCCGCAGAGGAATCGAGGCAGCGAGTTGTCTCTGACCCTGCCCCATCAAGTCCTAGCGGAGTCACCTTCCAGAGCGCACGCAGCTCTTGCCCGCAGGAGGTGGTTGCAAGGGGGTCCTAATAGAAGGAGAATCGGTTCCCATGATGATGAGCAGAAGGGTTGAACAGAGGCCAGAGCATCGCTTAACCTCTCGCTGACGGGTAGCGCTTCTGCAAATCGCCTGCGTGTGGTCCTTTCTGGGAATGTCCTTTTTGGCCTCCAGAGCTGTGAGCTCTCATCCAAAAGTGTTCACCCCAGCTCCCCCTCTTCTGTGGGCTGGAGGCCGCTCAAGGTGGGGGGAGGCTGGATCTGGCCCCGCAGACGTCTCCACGTCTCTTTTGTCCTGAAAAGCGTAAGGAGCTTTGCAAATATTAATCGTGGCTCAGTCAGCGCAGGGAGGCGTGAGACACTCTGATCCCCTCTTTACAGACAGGAGGGCTGAGCAAAGCCACGTTAAGAAGCTAAAGGAGGGCTGAGACGTGAAACTCTCAGGTTTGAGTTTGAAAAGCATCTTTCAGCTTCATCTAGGCAGATGCGTCCTGAAATCAATGAGGCAACGCTGACTTACGCAGCTCAAGATGAGTCGTCATCAGAGAGCTGGACTCACACGGGAGTGAGATGAACGGGCCGAGTGGCTCTCCTCACCTCCGCTCCCCAGGCACAGACCGAGGAGGGGAGCGGACATTGAGGCATTAACTGCTGGGGTATTTTTTCCAAACCATAATGACCTCAGTGAAGGCCCTCTCCTGGGAAGTAATTATAGACTTGGGAGAGCTGATGGCGCGAATCAGCTAAGGAATCCCAGTGGGTCAATAATCCCTGGGTGGTTTCCCATCCCGCAGCTGCGGTTGTTGTTTCTTTGGGACATTATCATTAGAGGCAACGCTCTCACACTGTAGACTGCTATTTCATTTTCTCAAAGCCGCTGGAGCGTGCAGGGGTGGTTGAAAGGAGCCATGCACAGCGAGGACGAGGGCTTCCAGACCTTCGCGGTCCAGCCCAAGCCAGCGTCAGGGCTTGCTTTCCCTAACCGGCAGCACACAGGCAGAGCAGCCTTCTCCCTTTTTATTTGGCTCCCTCTAGCTGACTTAGAGCATCTCAGGGCTCAGGACAGACCCGCCGGCTGGTTTAACCCAGCCGAGATGCTTGTGCTGGCCAGCAGAGCCACCTCCATCTACCCCGAAGGGTGCTGGCAGGGGATGCTGCTTTGTAAAGCCCCTCAGCGCCAAGTCGTGGCGGTGGGATGTGGGATCAGGGCTGCTTTTTTCCCCAATCCCTCTGCTTTCGGAGCCAGGTCAGGCTCCCACAAAGATTATCTTCTTTCCTCCTACTTTCCCGGAGGAAACAAATCAGACACGAGAGAGGATGAGGCCAAGTAATCAAAGGCATTTGCATGGAAATCTTCACAATCGATGCTAAAACAGTGGGTTTAAAAGGGATCTGAAGCTTGATGTCTCTGTCTCATGCCAGGTTAGGGGTGAGACCCCCATCTTCTTAGAATCATAGAATCATAGAATTGTCTAGGTTGGAAGAGACCCTTGGGATCATCGAGTCCAACCATCTACCCTACTCTACAAAGTTCTCCCCTACACCATATCCGCCAACACCACATCTAAACGTCTCTTAAACACATCCAGGGATGGTGACTCAACCACCTCCCTGGGCAGTCTATTCCAATGCCCAACCACCCTTTCTGTGAAAAATTCTTTCCTAATGTTCAGTCTAAACCTACCCTGTTGGAGCTTGAAGCCATTCCCTCTTGTTCTGTCTTGTTCTTGCTATAGGGAAACCCAGATCCATGTCCAACCACCGCTCGGGGCTTTGCATGAGCACTAGTTCCCGGAGGCATCAGCTGTGGGAGCAGCAATCAGCAGAGCCGGGGGCTCACCGAGCAAGTGGGTGCTGGGAGGAAGGAGAGGTGATGGACCAGCCCCTGCCTGCAGAGTCCTGGGAGAGAGAGGGCAAGGGCAAGCGGGAGGGATTAGCCACCAGGCAGGGGTCTGCAGCACGGAAACGCATTGCTCCGAAAGCCGCTATTTATTTTTAGGCCGGCCACCTTTTTTTATATACCACCAGTGCTGGGCTTCTGCTGACAGCCTCAGCCAGATTCCTCTGCTTCAGCAATTTTCAAGGTTTAATAAAGCTGCTAATTGCACTGCCGGGGCAGGAGGGCAGCGTGGCTGATAACCACATTGCAGCCCGTCCATAGGGAGGGCTTGCCAGAAGCAACTGAGATTTCCCTGGCTATCCAGACCCGGTTCCCAGGGGGTTGCCAGCTCTCCAGGTTGGTCTCCCACCACCTCTGAGTTTGAAATCCCCGAGTCAATCCTGGCAGCCTCCCCCTCACCCACAAAGGTGGAAATACAAGTGTGGAGTGTGGTTCTCTCAAAGGCTTTTCTGCTCCGGGTTACAAGGCTGTTGTGTCACTGCAGCCACCAAAATTTTTCTCTTGTATCTTGAACTTATTGCAAAACTGCAGTTTGTAAAAATTCAAATGAACAGGTCTTGTATCCCCCCCCCCTCTCCCGCTCCAAAAATGGGTCATTTCTTTATTCCTTGGCCAACAGCAATAAGTGATATTTCCATGCCACATAAGACTTCGGGCTCATCCACTTCATTTTCTCTGGGCTGCCCTGGAGCTTGTAACTCACGTCTCTTGTTCTACTTCACATTGCCCCCCCCGAAAGCAACCCCCTCCTCTCTTCCAGGTCCTGAGCAATGAGAACAAGCTGACCCTGAAGTCCGTCCGCCAGGAAGATGCTGGGAAATATGTGTGCCGAGCCGTGGTCCCGCGGGTCGGCGCAGGAGAACGGGAGGTGACGCTCACCGTCAACGGTACCTCTTGCTTTCCTTTTGCTATTCTGTCCTGCCGTCATGCTGCTTTGTTCCTGTTGCTCTGACAGCCCGCGTTGCCGAATTATCCCCTCGGATATTTGCTTTCAGAGCAAATCCCACCCACAGCTAGATCAGGGAGGGTCCTGCCCTGCAGACAATACGAGTAAATTGGATTTTACATTCATTTGCTTGGAGATGCATGGGTTAAAGCAAAAAAAAAAAAAAACCAAAACAAAACCATTATCTAAGACCCGCTTGGTTCCTTATTATCAACAGGGGTTTATTGAGTAGTTGGGAGCTGACGTCTTTAAATCTTTAATAGATTTATCTTGCAAAACCCTTGCAAGGTCAGAGAGCACTGTTGTCTCTGTTGTACAGCCAGAGAGCTGGGAATTGAGCCTGGATCCGAGACCGGCAGCCTAATCACTCTCGCAGAGCCCACGTGAGGATACCTGTGAGAGACACCAGTGCTGTATAGCTCCTCCACGGCTGCTCGGGGCTCACCCAGCACGGTATCAGGACGTGGCCCAGACCCTCACTCACACACAGGAGCTGGGAAGCACTCCAGAGCCCTGGAGTTCAACGATGACCTGTCCAGGACCCCGCAGCAACCGATAATGAATTTCAGCCTAAATATGGAAGGGAAAGAGCCAGGCAGGCTGCAAGTGGTATAAATAGAGTATGAATTTTGTATTGTCTCTCACCTGTGTGACAAACTGGCAGGCTTCAGTCACCACTCACTGTCACAAAGAGAAGAAAACGAGCAGGGAAGCAGCACAGGCAGCAGCAAACGTTAATTTTAAATGCAGATAATGCTAGAAAGGGAAGCCAAGGGCAACACAGCAGGGGACTGAAAACCAACCACTCCCTTGACTTCAACTCAGCTCTTCGGCGCCTACGTACTCCTTCCCCGGTGACTGCTGGGTTTTAATTACAATTAAACTAGCTCGTGGAAAACAAAGCAACAAATTAGCACAAACAAAGAACCTGCTCCTTTCCTGACACCTACCAGGCACGCGGCCGCCTTGAATGCAGAGCAAAGCGCTCAGCAGGCTCAGGGCCGTTCGGAGCGTGCAGCATGGAAAAGCTTCTCTCGAGAGCTTTGCAGCTTCCGCCGCCGCAGAGCTTTTCGCCTTGCAGAGCTGCCAGGGGAGCAAATGAAATCCATGCCGTAAGGTTCTCCACTCAGCTTTGAGCATCTTCCGGGAGCCGACTGCCTGCATCATCCCATCCTGCTAGGATGTGCTGCTGAGGGATCCGCAACCCCAAGGTGACAACGGTGGGACACGCCATCACAACCATTGGACCCTATACCAAGGGAGAATCCCACACCTCCAGGTCGAGATGGTCTCCTGGCTCTCCAAGCTAGGAGAACCGAGGTGGGCAAGCCCCAGAGCAGCATCCCCAGGCCTGACATCCACCAGGCACCAGGGCTTGGCATCCCATCCTGCAGCTGGAGCAGCTCTCCAGCTCCAGGAGCGCGGCACAGTGTGTCTAATCCAGCTAATGAATTCTGCTGAAAGTCTTTTCTGCTGTAATTTGAGAGGGAAGTTGAACGCCTCATATTTTCAAGTGATTTTAAATCCAGGGGGTGATACAATTGTCTTGGTATTACCAGGTGCCTTTCGCCATGGGCTGGGATTCGTCACAGTAAAATTAGGCATTTAGAAGTGTCTGTTCTGGGCTAGCGGCACAGACTCTGCTCAGCGCATACGGGCGTCAGGCTGCTCATCCGTCCCACCGAAAGCACAGAGACCCCATCTGAGGGATCTTCCTCCAACCCGGTCTGAGCCCGCAATCCCACCTGTAGTGGCCCATCCGCTCTCAAAGCGGTCAGAAATTGCAGCAGTGTGATGCTGGGGTGGGAGAGCATCCTCCTGCCCTCGCTGCCATCGGGTCTCGCTGCCCTCCCCACCGGCAGCCTCGCTGGCCAGCTCTGCGGTTGCAGAGAGCAGCCCATCCCTGTGCCGGAGCGCGAGGCCACCAGCCTGAAAGGAAGCAGATATGATTCAGAGTCTCGTTAATGGGAAGGAGGATTATGCAAATGAGCAGCGTTTGGCAGGGCCGGAGCAGCAGAGGCAAGGAGGAAGCGAGGACCTGTTGGTGCCATCGTAAATCAGCAGCAGTCAGATTTATGGCCCCTGCACGAGCCAAAGCCTCTCGATGCTCCTGACTGCACACAAGCCTGGTTGAAGCTCCCACCCCGGTAGGAGAAGCATCCCAAGATCACCTTCACAGCAGGATTGCCTGCGGTACGGTCTGTCGGTGCATCGTCCGGGCTTGGCAGGGGCTGCTGAGCAGGGACCACCACCCTGCCCGTCTTGCTGTGCAAGAAAAGGTGTGTTAGAAGGGCTGGACAGCCCCGGGCAGCTAATTCAGGATTTAATTTGCCTGGGATTCACCCCCACGAGCAAGGCCAGCCTGCTGGAGAGCTGGGAGCAGAGCAGGGGCTGACCTGCTTGGGTCAGGAGAACTTCAACGGTGTCCCCTCAGCTGATGCCTGCAGCAGCCCGTTGAGGGCTTCACCAAGCGTGTCTCTCCACCACTGCTGGAGATGGGGATCTCAGGATGGTCCCTTGCAATACCAGACAGCACGAGCCAGCCCAGGGCTTCTGCAGGAAGCAAGGAGTTAAACCAAATTCTCCTGCCAAACCATTTCCAACTTGGGAGGAAAGGTTCAGCTGGACTCAAGCAGCCCAGAGAAGTTGAGGCCATCCTTTCATTCCTCCAAGGTTCCCGAGTCAGCAAGCTGCCTTCTCTTTTGTGCGAGCCGCCAGGACCGCACAAATAAATTGGCACCGGCGTGCTAAAAATAACCGCAACCAATAGCTCCATCATTTATATCCATAGCAACATTGTTTAAAGCCTTTTTCCTGCCCGTGGGCTGTCTCACACTTAGTGCTGAATGCCAAGCCGGAGATTGGCAGCTTTCATAAGGAGCCAGAGCCTGGTGGAGAATCAAACGCCAGCCCCGAATGTGAAGAGGCTGCAACTTCATGCTATTATTTCTGAGCATGTTCATCTCACAAATGGTCTTTAGTCATAGGCTATTATCATGATGATAAGCCTTCGACTCTGAACTCCTAAAGCAATAATAAAACCCAAAGCCGTTGGCATTTGTGCCATTTAAAATCCACTCTCCTTGGGGAAAATGATCCTTTTAATGATTATTAAGCCATTTTTCTCGAGCGTCACCCATTCTTGGAGCGCTTCCAGAATTTATAAGTAACATACAACCGTTGAAATAGAAAGAAGATGGCTTTTTTTATATTTATTATTTAGACCTGGCCTACAGATCCCATCGCTGCTCTTGCCTCTGTCGGCTTTGGGTTCATCAGTGATCAAGGCAGGTGAGCAGGAGGATCACCTAGCAGATGTTTAGCTAGCCAAGAAGCTAATCCCGCGTGCCTTCTTGCCACCCTTGGAGGGCGACAGGACCAAACGGGTCCCCATCGCGTCTCCCATCCAGCAGGAGAAAGCCCCAACACACGTTTAGGGCCATCTGCTATCACGCTTGGCTGTCGGCGCTGTTCTGCTCCTGCACCAGACGTGGGGAAGGAAGGCCAAGGCTAGCTGACGTTGCCACCTTGGAAAGAGCTGTTTCATGAAGGCAAAGTGCCGTTTGCATCCTCCTGAGGGGAGGCAAAGCAAGGAATCAGCCAAACTCTCCTGAGATCCCGGCCAGCACTCCTGAAAGATGGGTGTTCAGAGATGGATAAACGAGAATGCACGCCTTGGGAGCATCTTGAAGAACAGCATTTGGGCAGAAAACCACAACAAAATGTCTTTTTTTTTTTTTCTTTTGCTGATAAAAAGGGGCACAAAAGTTTCCACTAACATACAGCTATGACCATTACATCAAAACAAGTCCTGACCTTCTCCTTCACACACACCTCCTGCTATTACCAATTTGGATGGCGGCTCACTTTCAGCAGTAATTTCCTGAGCTGCCAGAACCGTGTTTCTGGTCGCTGGTCAGTGAAGTGCACTTCACTGAGCTGGTTTTCCGAGCATCTCACCTTGGAGCATCACAGGGAAGGAAGGATAGGGCTGTAGCGCAGTGGGAAGTATTTGGAGAGTGAGGAAGTTTGGCGCAGGAAGGTGTTAATGGGATAACCGCGATTGTATGAACTCACTAGAGTGAAGAATTTAGCATTTTGGTACATTTTTGTGTGTTCTGCAAATTCATAAATGGGTGATTTGGATGCGAATCAGTCAGGAGTACCCAGGCGAACCTGTTTCTTCTCCCCACTTTACCCCATATCCCTGCTACTTCTCTTAGAGGAACACCTCAGCTGCAGGGGGGAAAGGAAAAAAAATGGGAGAAGTTTTGCAAATCCACAAAGGATGGATCGATGGGAGAGAGGATGAGCACAGCAAGCTCTCCCACTCTGACCATCCCAGAGACCTGGGCACAAGACCCAACTGCGGTTGTCCCCAGCACTATGTTGGCCTCTTGTTGCAACTCCTGTTGCAGCTTTTCCACTTTGCATGGCCGGTACGGAGCCCGACGGTGATTGCAGTGTGTTTGCGCGTCGCTCCGCACATGTGTGCATGGGTGGGCATGGCAACAAGGCTGTATTTTCTGACAAACCCAGCGACAGGTTCAAAACCAGGAGTGACAACCCAGAGTGAATATCCAAAATAGCTGAGCTGGGGCAAGGGGACATCTTCCAGCCCCTGCCTCCTCCCTCTCCCTGCATCCCGCTGCCTGCCTGCATCCCGCTGCCTGCCTGCAGCCCGGCTTGTCGCTGTTTTCTTTCCTGCCAGCAGCAAGCCACTCACAGAAACGCAAATCTGCTTTAATTAAGGAGGCTAATAAACAGCAATTAGGATCCCAGCTCTTGTGCTGCTCCCTCGGGGTGATCCCCTCTTCAGGGGGAGGTCCCCCCCCCGCAGGACTGTCGGAAGAGTGGGGGACGTGCTGATCCCACCAAGCCATGCTCTCCTCTCCAACCTCTTTTCTCCCAGCTGTGTCTTCAGGATGTCCGTCTAGGCAGGATAAGGACATTTCCCTTCAGAATGCAGCTCAGCCGGTGCGTTCGGCCTCGTACCGCTCAGGGAGAGCCTTTCCCAGCCAGGCTGGGCTCCTTCGGCATCCGAATGGTGCAAGAGAGCCCAGCTGATGGGGTCCCAAGGTTTTTCCAGCAGAAGTTTCTCCACCAGATCAGGCAGGCTGATTGCAGGTCACTGATGGTGCCTTGCAGGTAGCAGCTGCCCATCAGTGCCTCCCTCTGCCCTCCTACCACTTCCTCAAGCCCCTGGGGAGCAATTAGTGTAATGGTTGCTTAACAAACCCGAGAGAGCGTGGAAGAGGAGCGCCAGGTGGGCTGGGCTCTTGCTTTGCTTCTGGAGCAAACAGCCCATCTCAGAGGCCAGGCTCACCAAGGAGATTTCCGCAGGGTGATTTAATCGCCGTCCAAGGCCGGGGATGCGGGAGCAGAGACGGGGAAACCCTGGTGCTTTGTGGGGGCTTTGCAGAAAACCAGCGGAGCCTTCAAGCAAAGCCCCCACTCTGTGTCCTTCTGCACCACAGGAGGCGAGGGAGCCATTGCTCCGTCCCTCCCCTTCAAAGGGGGACTCTGATGTCCCTCCGTGGCTCTGCGAACACCCCCCTGCATTGCCACCAGTATTGCAGGCACCCGTGCGAGATGCCAGCAGCCATCTCCTCTCTCTTGCAGGGCCACCCATCATCTCCAGCACCCAGACGCAGCACGCCCTGCACGGCCAGAAAGGGCAGATCAAGTGCTTCATCCGCAGCACCCCGCCGCCAGACCGAATTGTGAGTAGCATCCCACGGGGCATGGTGGATGCCCCGCACACCTCAGGGTGCCCTAAAGTGGGCAAATCTGCCCCAGGCTGACCCCTCTCTTGCTTGGCAGGCTTGGTCCTGGAAGGAGAACGTCCTGGAGTCTGGGACCTCTGGGCGCTACACGGTGGAGACAGTCAGCACGGACGAAGGCGTCATCTCCACGCTGACCATCAGCAACATCGTCCGGGCTGATTTCCAAACCATTTACAACTGCACCGCCTGGAACAGCTTCGGCTCCGACACGGAGATCATCCGGCTCAAAGAGCAAGGTGGGCATCGCTGAGGAGCCGGTGGGGGCTGTTGGGCAGCGGGAATTAGCACCTGGCTGGGCTGTAAGAGTGGGGAGATGCCGTGAGAAGCAGGAGATGCCTAGAAAAGCTCTTGGGATGTCAAAGAGGAAACTAGGAAGGACAGTGAAAATGCTCCAGCTGTGCTAGCTGTAGGATCGCATCCTTGGGGTACCTGGTCCTGGCAGAGGGTCGGGACGTGGGACAAGCCCTGCAAAGTCTCTGCTTGATATGGTATTGCCCCATTTTACCTGTCCTGCTGTCGTTGGAGGGCACGGGCCGATCCTGCACCCCTCACTCCCTGCCCCACGGCGCAAGGTGATGCCACTGCCGCAGGCTGGAGGATCATTTGTAACTTTAGAGAAGCAGGAACGGCTGCTCCTACCGGACCCCACTGCTCCACGATGACAGGAGTGAGTGGGAGGAAGGTGTTTGGGCTGGTGGCAACCCTCCACCCTGGTCACCAGCCACGATGCCAGCACATGTTTTGCAGGGCTGGGCTTACCCACCCAGCCTCAAAGGCACCTCGAGCCATTCTCAGGGGATGGCCAGGGGATTTCTACTCTCGGGGCTCTCCATAGCAAGGGAGGGAGATGGCTTTTGTGAGGAATGCTTAGCTTCTGGAGGGCCTCCAGTTCTCTTCTATTTTATTAAATGCCAGGGCAGGCAGGTGGATTGTTCTCATTAAGCCATGATTTATAGGCAAGGCTGCCGTCCAGATTAAATCAGAGCTAAATGAACCCCTTAAAATTAGCCTTGGGCTTCTTCCAATGCAAACAGAGCCAGTGGTTTTTCCAGGTCATCTGCCAGTCAGCGGGAGCGCTCAGCGGCAAGCCTGGGTCCCGGCGGAGGGTGGCCGGGCAGCCGAGTCGGGTTGGAGCTGGCAACTCAGCATACAAGTCCACAGCCGGCTCCACATCCGAGATCCAAGCATCCCTGCTAGGCGATGCAAGGGGACATCCCTGCCCTGGGCAGGGGGACGCCGTAGGGTGGCTGAGGATGCCGTAGGGTGGCAGAGGACACCCCCTTCATGGGGACATCCCTGTGGTCGGAGCAGAAAGCGGAGCAGAGGGCTGAGCGCTCAGGAAGACTGGCGTGTGCGCTTGGGCTGTGCAAGGCTGTGGACACTTGCTTTATTTTCAAACAGGTACGGAAATGAAATCAGGAGCTGGTATTCAAGCAGGTATGGAAATCATGAGCTGACGGTGAATGTGAATTGTCCCCAGCCATTACCACACCTGAGGACTCGACGTCCTCCTCCTGACCTGGCAGCTTTCCGGCAGGGCAGGCAGGGCTGAGCAGGGCAGGAAGGGGCGTAGGAAAGCCGCAGGGCAGTGACTGGGGCACGGACTGGGAAGCTGGAGCGGTCCAGTCTCTGCTCTGCCACTGACCCGCTCCGCAAACCAATGCCGCCTTTCTGTGCCCCAGCTCCCCAGCCAGAGAGGGGGCTAATATTACGCAGCCGCGTTTTAAAGTGCTGCGAAAGGGACCACTTAAGTGCTATTATGGGGCAAAAAAGAGGGAGAAGTACAGGTTTCCAGGGTCATTCTCAGGCACCAGCTTGTCTCAGCATCCTGGGAGAGTGCTAGCCAACATCTATCGCAGCCAGAGCAGCGCTGAAGGGATATTTGGGCAGATGCTGCAGGATGTGCTGCCCTTGTGCCTGCCTCATCCTCTGTGCCCGAGCAGGGTTCATGGGGGGGAAGCGTAGCCAGCAAACTGCTCCTCGTCAGCTCGCCGTTGTCTTCAGGACACAATTTACCATCCCAGCTGCTGGTCCCTGTCACTGCCCCTTTGCAGTCACCTTTGTTTTGCAGCCCAGGAGAGCCCCAGGCACTTTCCCCACCCTGTTCCCTGCATGACCCTCCATCATCTTCAAGCAGCACCATTCACCATCGCTACCTGCTTCTCGCTCATCCCTGCGTTGCAGGTCCCACTCCCCCAAAGCGCAGAGCCAGCAAGCACCCCCAGGGACCTCAGTCTCCTGTCTCCTCACCTTTTTGCTCCATAGTCCCCTGGGAGATCCAAGCAGCCGCAAATATCCCACAAAGAGTTACCACCATCGGCAGGACCACTGCCTAGCTCAGCCTACCTGCACAAGAAAATCCCAGTTTCTTCTTGCTGTGGCTCAGCTGGTGTTTTGGAGGATGCTGGTTTTAGGGTGAGCTCCTTGGTGCAGCTGGAACCAGCTCCAGCATCTGCTGCCTGAGCTCCAGCTGAAGGCTGCAGAGCACTTGAGGATCTTGCCTTTTCACCGGGAGCCCGAGGGGAATTCCTGCACCGCTGTGGTGAGCACTCTCAAGGGTTTGGTGGTCTGCTCAGTGGTGACTCATGTCGCCAGTGGCCCAGCTTGAGCGATAAGTGACACATCAAGGGACCAGCAGGCTCAGGCAGAAAATTCATGAGCAAGCCCGAAACTGAAAAGCATCAGCATAAACCACCAACCGAATCATTTGAAACAACAAGCTAAGCAGGGAAGATTAAAGGCTCTTTTTAGATCAAATGTGAGCCGACGAGGCTAAACTCAAACGTTTTTTTTATCACCCTGCAGTTCTCAAAGTAGGGCTCAGGACCCATGAGGCCCTGTGGTCACTGCTAAAGGGTAACATGAATTGGCTTTATAACTCCCCTGCCCCAGCTGGGATTAGATAGCAGTGAAGAAACCCTTTGCTGACTACATGGGAAAGATGCTGGTGGAATTATGACTCCTCCCAGTCCCGCCAGTAAGGAGATGTGCCCCTTAGGACAGCTGAAAGGCACAGGCAGGCACTGTGATCTCAGGTCCGGGGTGAAATTCACGATCGACACCAGCTCCACGCCAATGGACAAGGAGAAATCCTTATCGCCCCGTCAAGCGTCAGCCATCAGGCTGCCGGGCTGCGCTTCTCGGCTAGATCACCTGTGTGTCCCCATGGTCCAGCAGCATTCACATCCCCCACCTGCACAGGCGAGGAGGAAAGAGGACCACCTCTCTGCATCCACTGCTCCCTAAATTCATCCCAAGCTTTTCCAAGGAGAAAACCCGCATTGGAGGTGTGCAGGAGGGAGGTGAGGACACACTCACCCGGCTTAGCCGGCCATCCTGCAAAGGGTTACCCCTCTTTTGGCCCGCTGTGGCTTCACGAGAGCCTATGGGGTGCTTAGAAAGAACAGGAATGGGGACCTATAGATACCTACTCCTTTTGGGGAGACAGTCTTCGGGATGTGGTTTATCATCCCAGCCAAAGAAGGCAGTTTGTGGTACCCGCAGCTTCGGTGTCCTGCGAGTGGGATTGCTGCCTGTCACTGCCTGGCAATAATCCAGAGAGCCAGCACCAACCCAACACTCGCTGTTAAGTAGGAGCTGGGTTTTGAGGGACCGGAGGAACTGGGCAGGGAGATAACAAGGCTCTTGGGCTGCAAATCTGACCCTCTCACCATAAATGTGATTTCAGAGTCCACCTTCCCCGCACCTCACAAGCTGCTGCCCGGACCTGTGCAAATAAATCAGCTTCGGTCTGAAAGCCCCGCCGGGAACCCAACTATAACGTTATTGTAGGCAGAAGGATGCGAGCGCGTAACCTGTGCTCTGCGGCAAGCTCTGCTCCTCTGGGCTGCCTCCGCAGACCCCTGCCCGCACATCCCCACCCAGCGGCACTCACCCACCGCTGCCGCCTGGCCTCTGCTCATCCCCAGCATGGGCCATCCCTCCTTTCCCAGCCCCTGTAGCACCCTCAGGGGTTGAAAAACCAAGGGCGAAGGCAGGAGATTGGGATATAAAACAGGCAGAGGCTGTGAATGATGGCTCTTGGGTTAATTCATCCATATATACCTCACAGCGCCTGCTAAGACAGCTGAGCTACCGCCTCACAGGGAGGCTCGGTGCCCCGCTCCATCCCTCCATCCCAGCTCTAACCTTTCTCCCTGCCTGCTCTGATGCCATTTCTCTTTCTTAATAATATTAACACACCATCTTCTTTTGCACTTTTCATCCTTTAGAGATACTCATTCATTAACCATCGGGGTGCTATCGAGAGCAGTTGTTAACCCGCTCTTCTGGCTCCCTCCTCTTCTCTCCCTCCCAAGGGAAACTGAGGCACAGAGAGGTCAGGGCTTGCACAAATTGCAGCGTGCGCCAATGTCCCACGGGCAGCCTGTGCTGGCGTCACCTGCGCAGGGACGAGGGAGCGGGGAAGGAGGTCCACTTGGCCCCAAAACCCTCCCCAGGCTCATCACCGAGCCGCATTCCAGTAGCCAGGGGTGGGGCCCTTTGGGGAAAGCCGCCTGTCCGACCGTCATCCCGGCTTCATGCTCCCTCTTCTTCCTTTTGCAGAGTCAGTGCCAATGGCGGTGATCATCGGAGTGGCCGTGGGGGCTGGCGTGGCGTTCCTGGTGTTGATGGCCACCATCGTCGCCTTCTGCTGTGCCCGCTCCCAGAGGAGTAAGTGTCTCCCCCGGCCCCGCTGCATCCCTTCGGGCAGGGCTGGGGTGGGAATCTGGGTGGGGGGTGGACAGAGTGGGCTGCAAAGAAATTAGAGGTTGAATTTACTGACGTAGCACCAGCGCAATCTGCTCCTTGTGTTGGTCTTCCAAATGGTCAGCGCCACTCGGCTGCTAAAGGCAGCCCTGCGGGAAAAAGAAAGGGTTTCGGAGCCCGTGGAAAAATATGTCACAGTAACCACTAATCCCCATTAACAACACAGGCAGCTCGGGAGGCGTGCAGGGGTGTCCTGGGGGCGAAGGGATTGCAAAGGCACTTGCTTTTAATCCCTCCCTTGGCGACATCCTGACATCCAAGAGCGAGAAGCATCCTCACCGTGCGGCGTGGGTGCTTAAAAACCTTCCTCGGTTCGTGCTCTCTGTTCTGCTTCTGATTCAAGTCCATTTTCTCGATGTAAAATGCGTAATTCCAAGTGGGAAATTAGAGCCAGCTGAGGGGTTTTACATGGGACATGTGGGTTTTAAAGCCTGGCTGCGGTGGGAATACAAGTTACAGCGACATTAGAGACGCAGGTAGAGGAGAAGGAGGGGTAAACAGTATGGCATCGTGTTGCTTCATTAAAAAAACACCGGGAAATAAAAGGAGGATTGTTGGCTAAATGAAAAGGCATCAAACCAGCGTGATTGTCTGGAGCATCTCGGGCCGCGGGGGAGAAGAGGAGATACTCGACGGTGCTCCGGGCTCGGGGGACGCATGGTACGGATGCTGCGGTGCCAAGCTCTCTGTGCGTGTGCCAGCAAACACAGTCACTTCCCTTTTCTGCTTATTTTCCCCCCGTTTCTCTTGATCGTTTGCACAGCAGTCAAAGATGCTGGGCACCTCCCGGGTTTGGGTATGAACGTACGGCCTCCTGCGGCAGAAATGTGTTTAATTTTAAGAGCGACAATGATGCCTTCCCCCGTTTTTTTGAACTCTTGCAGCCTCCATTAGCAAGGATTAACAAATTAAATGGGGGGCAGTCATTAATCTTGCTTTTTGGGGAATGGTTGCTGACGGGCAGGACCCAAGATCAGGGCAATTCAATGTTGAGAAGATCAATCAGCAGCGATGGGCGACTCGAGCACTTGAAGAAAGCAGGGGCCAAACCGTGTTACCGTGTCAATGGTGGGACATAATTGGCCGTGTTTTCCCCACACCGCATCATTTGGAGCAGGGGGAGAGCATGTGGTTCGTTAATCTTCCTCTTACTTGATGTAACGGAGGTGGTGTGGGGTTCTTTACAGGACATACGATTTAACACTAATGCCCTGACAACAGATCAAAGTCGTGGCGCAAGTCCTGGGTTCTAGAGCCCCTCACAAGTTGGAAGCGCGCAGAGGGTGGGGAGGACTTCGGGGAAAAAGTAAGGCTTGTTCTTCCATGAGGGGACAGCCCTGTCCCACCCAAATGCCTTGTGTGTTTCATCCCTTGGATTCCCAGTGGTAAATCAGGAATAAGAGGCATTTTCCTTCCTAGGGATCGGAGGACACGTACTGCGAAGAGGGTACTGGGGATGTGGTGGCATAGCAGTGTTTGAAGTCCCTTTTCTCTGCTGTGTTTCCAGTGCTGCCCCACTTAGAAAGGACTTTTTAGTTTCTTACACGCACCGAGCTGCTGGATCTGGGCATCTTCCCAGTGCGCTCCCAGCACCGCTGCTGCTCTTCGGCACCTCCCGCAGTGTGGGATGCTGCGGAGTCCCCGTTTGCCACGTCCTGGGGAAAGGCCTACAGCATCCCTGGACCGGAGCGCAGGTCCCTGTGCTTCCCACAGGGCTTCTTTGCTACTTCGTTTTGAGATCAGAGCAAGCGAGCTCAGAAAAGGTCATGCAAGAGATCAGCTAAGGTGCCCTCCCCAATCTCCTTTCTCTCCCCAAAGTGAAATAGGAAGAGGAGCAGCTCAACCTTTCCCAGGGAGCTGGACCCAACTGGGGACACCAGCTCGGTAACAGGCACTTTGCTGGGCGCTCACCGGGACTGATATCAAGAGGAGCGGGATGCCGTGATGGTAACGAAGCGAATCCTGGGTGCAGGTGGGGGTGCTGGTGGCGGTGGGGCCACTTGGTCCCCCATCACATGACTCCAGAAGCCACTTGGAGCTGCCAAAACAGGGTCCCTCCCTGGTTTTGGGAGGAGCTGGGAGCATCAGCAGCTAAACCAGCCCCCAAACGACACTCAGGGTGCCAAACCCTGCAGGGGAGGATTTGGCTGTCCCTGGGGTGGGGGGAAAGGGCTTTCATCCCAATTTTGCAGATGCTAACGCCAACTGGATGCTGTGGCAGCTATCTCCAGCGGCAGGTAGGTAGAAACACGGGGCTGAGAAGGTGAGGAAAGGACTTGGATCGTGGTTGGCGATGTGAGATCAGCAGAGGTATTGCAGAGATCAGCTCAGGAGTGATGGAACCAGCAAAGCACTTGGATATCAGGAGGGACTCATTTCCTACCAGGATGACTTCAGATTCCTCTCCCAAGACAAATACCGGAGCGTTGTTGCATCATTTAAAACAACAGCCTGCAAACAAAACCTGCCGGCAGGCGGCCCGGGGGGGGGCGCCCCGCTCC
>VZSZ01006631.1:0-83617 GCA_013398815.1 Ibidorhyncha struthersii
CACATGCAGCTACTCCATAATCTCCAACACTTCTTCCATGTGATTAGTAAAAAGCATAGGCTACTTTGGGGTTAATTTCGAAGTGACACTCCCATTAAGGCCAGAAAATGGTACCAACAGATGCCTCCTGGCATCTCCGTCGGCCCTTTACTGCAGAAGAAGTGCAGCACACCCAGAAGTGGAAGCAGGAGGAGAAAGAGCTGGGTGAGCAAGATTTCCCCTTTCAGTGGCAACCGGCTGGTGGACCCGCTTAGTCTTGGCTTGTAACTTCATCTGCAGACACTCTGTGAGGATGCTGAGCCACCCTCTTTACCAGCCCTGGAATTATTTCAAGCCTGCTTTCTGTCAAAAGCCAGTAATTAGATGCATTCTTTAAATTGTTAAAGTGTTTGTATAGTAAGCAATTACCAAATTCTACATTACAAATGTACAATTAGCAGTTTTACATTGTTAATAATGAATTTAAGACTTGTGTAACAACTCTCAAGGGCTTCCATTCTTCCTGGAAGGATCGCATTTGCATTATAAAATGGGTCTATAGGCTGGCCAGCCGGTTACTGGCAGTGCCGAGCTCTGAAAAGGGGTTCGCATTTCAACAGTGAAGTCAAACTCAAGGACCAGCATCTTTTCATCAGCAGGGGAACAGCGGTTGGGAGCTATAGCTGTGGTGGTGAAGACTCACAGGACAGGTGTGGTGAGGCAGTGGCACTCAGAGTCATATCCAGCAAGACGGGGAGCCCCTGCGCCAGGGGAGGGGAGCCCGTTCGGGAACGCTCTCATGGCAGACAACCAGTCTTTGGGGTTTGTTCCCTTCCTCCCTTCCAGCTAGCCCCAAAAGGAAAAGGATGTGCTGCTCTCCGCATCCTTCTAGCAGCCGTCCGTGCCCAGCCAGAGTGCCCCCGCTCAGCGGGCGCAGCGCCCAGCCTGGCACTGCACCTCCCAGGGAGGGGGCCGTACGGGACACGGCTGCCGAGGGCACCCGCCGCCCTTTTTGGGGTTCTTTCCAGGCAAGTTCTGCAAAATCTTCAAGGACGGAAACCCGTCTGAGAGAATCCTGCAGAAACAAATAAGGCAACGTTCCTGAAGGAAATGGTGCGCGAACCACCGCTAAAGCCTCTGGCCTTGTGCTTTTCTTAAGCAGCGGCTTGGAACAACCAGATTTCCTCTTAGCTCTGCGGAGCAGGTTTTGTGGGCATTTTGTGGTTTATTTAAATAACCCACCAGCATTATTACAGTTCTTTGATGGTGAGAAGACTGACATTGAATAAAACTTAAATTAAGGGATTTTTCCCTTTCCTCTGTCCCAAACCCCAGTACTAACAAAGAAAAGAAATCCGGCCATGAAGTTGTACGTCTCCTCTCTTCTCCCTTTTGCTTTCTTCCTTCATTCTATCACACACCACCTGTTGATTTCTACCCTAAAAAGTGCTTGTTGCCGTTGCTCAGTACTAAGTTTGGGAACACAGGAGATATCATTAAATTCATTAGCGCCAAAATGAGGGCAGCAAAAGGATCGAAATCAAAAGCTGGAGTTGCAAAAACAAAGCAAACTGTTGTCGTTTGCTGGTCCACTCCAGACAGACAGCCAGGAAAAGGAGAGGGCAGCTGCCGCTGTGAGTGTGTGTGTAGCCCCGTGACACGGCTCTGCCGTGGCCAGTCAGCGGCCACCAGCTCTGCGCTGAGTTTGCCCGGCCCCAGCACCGAGGCGCCGCACTCGCTCTGCCCGAGGGGGCCGTCCCCTGCCTGCGGCTCCGCTTGACCCGTCTGAGCTGTGGCACTCGGTGTGCGTCTAACAGTTCTACCTACTGCTTTTTCTGCAGCAATTAGATCTGGACTAGCAGTGATTAGATGTCAGCTACCCTCACGGTAATGTCCTGGCTTTACTGGTACAGAAGGTGTGCCCGGAGGAGCGTAACGCCCGACTGGCCTTCAGCACCTTGTGACCCCTGGAGCCCCCGAGGAAGGGGAATCTGGGCCAGCGATGTCAGCGGCGGGCTGTAGGCTGCGATTAGGCACTTGGCCATATCGTACCTGAACCTTCTCTTGGGTGCAAAGCGCTTGTTCCTGGTGGTCCATTAATACTGATCAGTTTAGCTAACAACTTTGTTCCTAAGGCAATGAGCTGCCTGGAGTAATGCTACTCCCGTTCCAAGGGGCAGGCTCTCCCTTTCAGGAATCGTGGATAATGTCTCGGTTCAGGTCGTGCCTCAACTTTGACAGCACACAGAGCTATTACCTTTCCTGTAACACTAACGGAGGACAGGTTGCCAGGAATTTCTGGTGGAGGATTTTTCTACCTCCACTGTCTCCATGACAGCTCTAAGAAAGTGCTCTGACCACGAGCGCCAACGGCTGATCATTCCATGCGGCAGTTTGGGGCCATGCACATGGTACGTCGCAGCAGTCCATGTAGGGAGAGGAAATACCTCGTTTCAATTTTATTCAGGGCAGTTTTGCAGTAAAACTGACCCTAGTCCTCCATGAGGCAAAGGTAACATCATTAAGATTAACGAGAGAGCAAATGGGCAGTTGTTCCTACCTGGAGCCAGGGATGAGATCTCGTGGGAAGTAAGTGGTGATGGAAGAGGTGACCCAGCACCCGGCGGGGTTCCTTCGGGTGGGGGGAGGCAGAATCAGCTCACAAAAGCTCTGATCAGGCCATTACGCGTGATGAAAAAATACTGGGGCAGAGGGGGAACCTTCGTGTGAAAAGTGGGGGTAGTGGTTCCTCAATGACTTTCCACTTCCACTGAAAGCTCAAATCTTCAATATTTTTGTTTCATTTTCCATTCCCTCCATTCTTTCTCCAGTAGAGACAGCTGGAAATGAACTGGGAGGTGCAGGGAAGGGACACCTGAAGCTGCAGGTGGAAAGGGCTTGGAACCAAAAACAGGTTCCGGAAAAGAGAAAAATCTTCCCAAATGCTTGATTCTTATTTAATAAAAAGTGCAGAAAAAATACTGAACTATATATTTATTTGTGTGTTTGTTTTGCGGAATTATGTATTTATCTTGCAGAAAAATAGGATGTATTTCTGAGCAGCCATGGTGGCTTATGACTTACGTTCAAGGCAAACACAAGACAAATGAGGTACCTCCAGACAGCTGAATACCAGCCGAGCAGGGTTCACTGCCATGTGGTCCAGTGATAAATAATCACTGCTATTCAGTATAGCTGAATAAATGCATAAAAATCAGGAAAAATAAATAAATCATGAAGAGGACACCTGAACAGGCAAAACAGCACCACATCGCGGCTCATAAACTGGACCGTGAGGTTTAGAAAAATGTGAAGGACAAGTCTGCAATAAGTAATACTTTCTTTGATGTGTGTAATATATCAGATCTTGTTTGGTGTATCGTGTGATACGAGGTGTTCTTTGTACTCCATTAATTATGTCAGCAATTGAAAGATTAAAATAACATTTGTATCATGATAAATGCTCGTTTCTGGAAGGCGAGGCTCCCCTGCAAGGGCTGCGCGTGGTTCACCTCCTTCAGCGGCGGGTGCCCCGGCAGTCCCCAGCAGGACAATCTGCCACCCCCTCCAGGGGAGGGAAATGATGTCGCTGCTACTGCTAAGGTCGTTTGTTCTCAGCGTTCCCTGAATTTAATTCCTCGCTGACTACTCCTGCAGAGTGCTGCCCCATGCCCCAGGAGGACCGACTGCCTGGCCAGGGCGGTGCGCCACGGGGATGTGCCACGGGGATGCTCCACGGGCACTGCTCCCGCCGCTGCCCGCGGCCAGCTCTCTCCCTGTGACACCTGGTGGCCCCGACAGCGCGGCCTGGCCCCAGGACTGCCTGGGCAGCTGCCCACCGGTGTGTCCCGCAGCCTTGCCCTTCCTCCCTGCAGGCTTCAGCAGGTTCAAGCTGCCGCTTTCACTTCTTTCATACCCAGCTGAGGAAGTGCTGCTCTGCAGATCAGAAGTGATGAACCGAAGTTGGTGTGTTGGAGCACCAACCTGCACCTCCCTGCAGATTTCCAGGCACGGCTACACCCAGCACTCCCCATCCCGTGACTTCTGCGGCGTCTGACTCCTCTGAGCGAGAGCAGAGCCTTCTCCTGGGAAGCAGCCACAGGGCACCACGTGGGCAGGGGAACGGCACCGTGTGGGCAGGGGTACTGCACTGCATGGGCAGGGGAATGGCACCGCATGGGCAGGGGAACGGCATCGCATGGGCAGGGGAACGGCATCGCGTGGGCAGGGGAACGGCACCGCGTGGGCAGGGGTACCGCACCGCGTGGGCAGGGGAACGGCACCGCGTGGGCAGGGGAATGGCACCGCGTGGGCAGGGGTACCACACCGCGTGGGCAGGGGAACGGCACTGCTCCACCAGCGGCAAGAGCTGCCTGTGCTTCCTCCGTGGCGGTTCTGCAGAGCTACGTGGGCAATGTAACAAACCGTGTTCAGCATAGCCTGTGCTCAGGCAAAAAAAACATGGCCTCAGCAAATGTTAAGAAAACCCCTGAAACATTTTATATTTATGGTATTTCAACTTTTTATCCTTGATTGCAACTAAAAAGAGCTTGAAGCATATAGTTAGCCAGAGTAATCCCTAACACGTGTAAGGCTTACATGCCTTACCGACAGCTCAGTGCTGTAGCAAATGTAAAAGGGGCTTCTTCCTGAATGCATTGTTATGTAAATCTAAAGGAAGGGAATACAAACATTTCTGTCTTATAGGGGATTTTTTATCAAATTAACATTTACATAAGCTGCTTTGTGACACTATTTTTAAAACCATTGATTGGGATTCCAAACCTGCCATGTTTTTCCTCAGGACACAAATGATGTCGCTTGCCTCAAGTGGTACAGCGGGAGGGCTGCTGTAGCCATGATGCTCTGAGGATATAAGCAAGAGAGATTTATAGCAGAGATGGGATCTTTTCTCTTACCACGTGATACAGCTGGAAGAAAACAGGCAATATTTCAGAAACAAAAACTCTTCAGATCTGAAATTTCACCTACCGCATCAGTGGTTCTATTAAAAAATATAACCTCTCGCTACAGATTTTACTTATATATTTAGATTATCAGGGCTATAAGTTTATTATTTCTGCAACATGGAAAGATAATCCTATTTTCCACTGTGAGAGATACATCAGAAGACACAAACAGCCACTAGGTCCAACCAAAAGTCCATATAACCATTTATCCAGCATGAGCTGTGTCAGAAAGCAACATACTTCCAAATCACAGATCCTAAAAATCTGTGCAAATCAGTGTACTATGTCATGAAAAGAACCAAAACCTAACGCTGGGAATAACAGAACGTAGGTCTGGAAAGTGCGGTCTGACTTTGCAGATGAAATCCTGAAGCCAGAAAATCTGGCAGTCTGGTTTATAGATGCAGAAAATGCGCCAAAATTAATGCAAAATATGGAGAATGAAGGAATGAAAAAGACCTAAAAGCAAAGTTGACAGACTTGCACACTGGCTGACAGCACTTAACCAGAAAAGAGTTTAAAGCATGCAATCCCAGAATATTCTTCCACTTTTCGGTGATTTGTGGCTCAAATTGGGATTTTTAAGAAACAATCCAGGGTTGGTATTTCTGTTACAAATTTACTTGGTCACTTTTGAGTTCAAGTGAACCTTTAGCATCGACAACAGCAACACTTAGTTCTTGAGCTGCATCCCCGCTCCCCGGCCAGGGCAAAGGGCCGCGCGAGGGGCTGTGCCCACACTGCCCCAGCGGCTCCCGCAGACCCTGACGTGGGGACGTGGGGCATGGGGACATCCCGGACTGTCTTATTGTCTGAAATCCTGAGGGTCTCGCCACTGTTAGTGCAGATGAAGGGGCTACACGCACAGAGCGCTGCCGCCGAAGCTGCTGTAGACACAGTTTCTACCCCTGTGCCCAGCCTCCTGCTCCCCAGCCCCTGCGGCCGCTGCGCTCCGGCTCTGGGTCTGGCCCTGGGGGTGTCACGGCATGTGTGGGTGTCGGGAGCCCTTCACCATGAGGAACGTGATGTCCATGCAGATGATTTCTTCTTCCTCACCCCAGAGCCTGCTTGGGGTCTTTTCTGTGTGTTTGCTAATGTGCTTTACACACTTCCTCCTTCTTGAGTGCTCCACAGCTCCAGGTTACGTCCAGCATCCGTGCAGGTTACGTCCAGCATCCGTGCAGGTTACGTCCAGCATCCGTGCAGGTTACATCCAATGCATTGCGTGCAGTGCCCTGACATGTGGCAGATGCCATTTCCTGTTCTCTTTGTTACCCCAAAGACAGTTGTGTCCAGCTCCAGCTCTGCCTTTCTTTAATGGCCCGTGGGTGTGTTGTGCACAGCCGTGGGGTCTCCTGTGCCCACGTCTCATCACCCCACACCCGCTCTCCTCTGTGCCACAGCCCGTGTCTCTGCTTCCCAAGCCCCTGCTCTCGTGCCAGCCTCTGCTGCCCTGCACGATGTTGGTGCGTCAGTCCCAAATGTCCCGTCCTGCCTGGAGTAACCACCGGCGGCTGCTGCTGCCTCTGCAAAGCTCTGGCAAAACTCAGTGCAGAGCTGGTGGCCGCTGGCTAGCCACGGCGATGTTCGGCTGCTGGGCTACACAGCTCTAAGGCATCACGTCAGTAATGGCATTGCTACTGGATTTCATTCACCACTTTATTCTTTAGTTACTCAACTTTTTGAGGTCTTTGTAGTCAGCTTCAGATTTAAACAACCAGGTGGTAAATGAACTGGTTAAGGTCAATGCTGCTGGGAGGCAAGGCAGAGGGGTGAAAGGAACTCTGCACCGTGCATAACTAGGAATTACCTGTTTCTGCTTAGGAATAAAGGGAAACGTAGTCACTGTGAATGCCTGGCACCAGTTCGGCCCTTGGGGACACCAAAAGGCAAAGAATCTCTGAACCGGACAGCGTTATTCGCAGCTCTCTGTGTAACCCCTGGTGGGCTTCCTGCAGCCATGGGGACCCTCACGGAGAGGATGTCTGAGGGTTAGGAAAGGCGCAGAGCAGGGCACCAGAAGCGGCCACAGGCTTTCATGGAAGACGTAAGCACACGTACTGAGGCTCTGCAGCGCACCAAAGAGCTGTCTGCAGGAAAGGTGTGGTGATACCCAATGACAGGATCAAGAAGACCCATGAGCCATCATCCCTGATGGCTGGGGAGGTGGGTCAGGCCTCCAGGGCAGCATGGGGATGGTTGACCCTTAACGGTGGGCGATGGCCAATGGCGTAGTCACCCCCACAAGGATCTCTGCTGCCCGGAGTGCTCGGTGCCTTCAGCAGCAGCAGCTGGCGAAGGCAGCCGGCGATGGCTCTCCGTCCGGGACACAAGAACCGCCCATCCCCTCCCTCAGCAGCCGCGGCCGGCCACGGCGGGGTGCGGGGCTGGGGTCCCGTCAGCCATGACCCGCGGGGGCTTGGTGCTGCGGCCTGGCTGCAGGACTCGTCTGCTCAGGGGGGGTCTGCCACCAGCACGGCAGCGGGGTCATGGCATTCCCAAGCAGATGTCCCGCCTTTCCGCTGCCATCGCACCCGGACGGGGCGTGCTGGGTGCTGACGCACAGCCGCGCTCAGGGCTCCTGACATTCCGAACGCCTTCTGATTAGCCTTTAATATTTGTACATATAAATCACACAGTTATGGAGATATAATCTCTTGACTGATTTTCTTTGCATGTAGGAGGAATCTATAGAATTATTTCAGCTGGAGTTAACAGTTTTCTCTTAAACACATATTTTTCTAAAGTGATAAACTTAATTTACCACAGCTTCCTGTCAGCAGGGGACTCCATGCTCTCATGAGCAAACAGAAAATTGAGGAGGTAAAAATGAGGGCACAATTGGATGTTGTAAAATTAAGCAAGAAGTTTACAGTGATTTTTGGAAAAGCCTGATATTTTGGAAAATATTTGAGATTGTCATTGGTGAACTGCTTAAGTTGTTCCAGTTAACCTGTAAGGGCAAAGCTGTAATTTCCTGCTAGCTCTATATTTTCAGAAAAGCTCAGAGAAACCTTGTATTTGCCCAGTGGCTAAAGTTTTCAGCCAAGGTTTTATCATCACAGTGAAATGTCATAGAGGTCAGGAAGGACATTTTATTCGTTTTGCAATTCTTCACTTCAGTGTTACACTTGTGGAATTATTTAAAAATGAAGACAAGACAGGCTTATTATGGAAGTTCATTAAACTAGATCTCCTGGAAAAGAATGAGAAAGGGAATTTTTTTCCTCCTATTCCAAGGAAAATGAGCCGCTAGTTTGAAAACCTGATTTTTTTCTACCAGATAATTTTCTTTACCTTTCCCCTCATTCATCCAAATTTTTATCCCTATTCTTCAAAAAATCAAAACAACTCTGAGCATGTCGGCTTGCTTCACCATTCAGGCAATTTGGGGCATTTTCCTCCCATGGAAACACCACCAAACTTTGTGTCGCGTTTTGGGCGCGTGGGCCAGTGGGCTGTACGCTTGACGTAGGGCACCCCTTGCAGTGGCGGTCTGCTGGTGGTGCGAGGACTGGAGACGTCTGCAGGCCTGGCCTCCACACCTCCGTCCTGGAAAGGGACTTCCATGAGTCGCTGAGGTGGATACTTTAGTTTATTTCTCATATTCCTTAATGGTTCGGGTTCCTTGGCTGGACCCTGCCAAGCCTGAGGAGGGACCTTTAGTCCGTTCCCAGGCATGGCAAAACTGTAAGAGCCCTGGGCGCGCAGCTCGGATGTCCTCCCGCCCCCAGGACAGCCTTCTTCTGACTGCTTCAGGGCTGAGGCCATTCTTGGAAACTGTTCCTTTAAAACCCTGAAAATCATGAGACATATGAAATAATTTCCCTCAAGAAACGCTGCCGGAGAAGAGCTGCAGGTCCTAAAGCGGAGCGGGGACTGCCTGGCCAGGCGCTCTCCTTCAAGTGTTGGTGCCAGCAGTTCGCAGGGAATCGGTCAGTCGTGTTTGGGAGTCGGATGTGGACCAGGGTCCCTGAGCCACCCCCACCCCCCAGCCCCGGTGCAGCTGTGAGCAGGGGCACCGGAGCAGTGTCCCGCCGCAGCACTGCTGCGGGACGTGCTGGAGCTGCGGGCTGGAGCGCTCCCAGTCCGAGACGCCCTTCCCGCTCCCCTTTGAGGCAGAGCTGGTAAACAAAAGTGACACGGATCCCTTCCCTCCCATCAGGTCTGTTTCTTCTGCTATGTTATTTATGACTTGTCAGAAATAATAATAATTGCAGGATTGTTCAGTGAATTACGTGTCATGAGTAATGCGCATTTACTGTTTCCTCACTCCTTCCATCTTGCTTCACCGGAAACAGCAATTTGTTGATTGCATTTAAAATGAAAAGACTGTTAAGAAGGTGCGCATTTAAGTCTTTTTGCTCCAGCACTTCCCATTGTTATTGCATGACAGTAGCCCACAGTCTCCTAAAGCCGTTAATATACCAGTGACCCTTGGGAGGGGCGTCCGAAAGGACAGTGACCTTCACAAGTTTCCCACGGAGAGGGCAGGTCCCCCAGGGAGAGAGGAAGGTGCAGACCACCTGCCCCCGCGGCTCGTATGGGACGTCTGTGGGGTTTCCCGTGTAAGCTTGCCCGAGATGTCCTCATGTCCGTGCATCTTCTCTGCGGAGCCGACGGTGTTCTCCCGAGCCAGCCGTGCACCGCGCAGCCCCGGAGCCCAGAGGAGGCAGAGGGACACGAACTTGGTGTGGGACCCGCTCTGGCCACGTCACAGCGGAGCAGCTCCCCGTCACCAGGCCCTGTGCTAGCTCTGGAAACCCCCAATTTACAGTCTGATCTCCCGCACTTACCACAAGCAACAGCTGAAGTGGCAGTGCTGTCTGTGGGTCACAGATGGCAGCGCAAGCTCCACTCCGCGGAGGGATGGCTGGTGGCCCCTGACTGCACACATTAAGGGGATGTGCCCATGGCCGTTTGCTCCACACTGATTTCAAGCGCACATTTAAGTCCACGAAAAGCAGACATGCCTTCATGGAGGACAGCAAGCGACAGCAGGAGCTGGTCCTCCGCGTGGTTCCCTGCGCCCAAGGGTCGGTGGTCGCTGCTGACTGGCGCCGCTGGGGCTGTCTCATCCCGCTGAGGGAACGGTGACCTGCCGTGCTGCCGCCCTGCTGCTGCTGCCCAAATGCCTTCTGCGGGGGTCACTTAAAGATCCACAAAATGCTGTTGAAATCGTACTGTGAAACTTGATCTTGTAATATTGATCAAGGACTGTTCGTATAAGGCACCGCCGGCTCTGTCGGACGGGATGGAGCTGAGCACGGCTGAGCTGGGCAGCACGGGGACGTCGGGACAGGGGACCTGCAAAGATGGTGGCTCGAAGCAGCCTCTGAAGAGCAGCACAGGCCGGGCCGTTGCCTGCCGCAGAAGCTCCGAGATGTTTCCCACTCACAAGCCCATACATCTGCTGATAATTTAGTGCAACATCAGATTTTCATAGGAATATTGGATTAGACTGAATTCTGTCAGTCTTGTGGCTCCGCTTAAAAGCATTGTGGCTCTGCATAGAATTGAGACCTCTAGTTTGAAAACAGTCCCCTAGAGGCAGCTTGTTTGAGAATAGGTGGGAATCTGGGAGTTTAGCAACTCCTTCTCCCCTCCAAAAAAAACCCAACTTTTCATTTTTATGGAAGGTTTTAGTGGAAATCACATTCATGTTTTTTTTTTCTATGACAAATTTCCATGGGAGAAAGCACAATTTCTGATTAACTCTACTTTTTAATCTGTTTTGCAGGGGATATAAAACTTAGAGATCATCAGACTGGGTCTGACCTCGCGTGTGTTTGTCTCCAGCGTTTTCCTCGACCTGCTGCGTGGCAGGAGGGTGGGATGGAGAGGGACGGTGGGCGACCTGCCCTGCGGAGTGCGGGAGGCTCCTCCCAGGTGGTGGGTCGTGGTGCCTGGAGAGGAACCCAGCACCGTCTGGGATGGGGACCTCGTGCACAGCAGCGCCCAGCTCCTCTCTAACCTGAAATTCTTGACCAGAGCATCCGCACCCTGAGCTCTGCAGAGTGCAAGGAAAGTTTCCTTTTATTTATTGCTACATGCAATTATTTCTAGCTTCTGACTTATGTGACCACACTCAAACTCTCATGTTCTGAAACAAAGGAAACAGAACTAGATGTTTTCTCTGTCATTATTTCACATATCGGTGTTGCACACATTCTTATTGCTGTTTCTTGCAATGCCAGTGCTCCCCATATTTCCCCCCTCTGCGTTTGCTGTGTCCATTCACGTGCCTGCACGCGCCTGCCCGCAGGGAGAGGTGGCAGCACCACACAGGGCTCTGCAGGTAAGGTCAGACTATAGATTTATATCGTATTGATACTAATTATCGCCCTACATTGTACACATCCCCCAAATCTAATCTTTTCCTGGAATGCAGTTGCACAGTGATCTCTAAGGAGAGAATAAGAAGTGCATCACACAGTTTTTCTGGGTTCGGTACTTGGAGAGGCGAAGGGGCACGGGGACCGGTTTCTGCCCCTCGCAGGGTGAGCCGTGTCTCTGCCCAGGCCGGATGGCAGCTGCCGTGGTGCTGCTCATGGCGCCGCTTTGCCTCGTCCCTGCGTCTCCCACGCCTCGCTCGCCGTGCCGCTGCGAACGTCAGACCCTGGCCAGGACCGCAGCGTTTTCCCCAGCCTGTCCTTTAGGTTTCTTACGAGTCTCCCACCCTCCAGCTTAGTGTGGCTTCCCTGCAGAACTGCTAAAGTATCTTGTAACTGCTGAAGTATCCCTTTCAGTATTTTTCCATTTGAGAGATTTCATGGAGGTGACTTTTGTAACGCAGACAGCAAGCTTACAGATGGAAATAGGAACATGTGAATAGAAAGAGCGTGTGATTTAACAAAAAGTGAGAGAAATTAAATTTAAATTGAGACTATATGAATAAAGTCTCAGGCCTGGAATGAGTTATTTTGCAACCAAATTCAGTTTTCCAGAAAAAGAGAGGCAAAATCAGATGCATTTTATTTGTGCAACATCACAAACAATGTTACAAAACTCTAAAGCGAAGCATCACTTAACAATAACAGCTTTCAAATTTTGTGACAGAGCAAGAAACTTCCTGTGACCTAAGAAACGGGTCATTTGGCTTTGTCTCCCCGTTTCCAGCAGCACAGCGCTTTGTTTAACGTGGGAACACACGTAGCACGAGGGCGGTGGGTTACAAAAGCGCGGGAGTCGGGCAACTGCTGTGCCTGCGGGATCCAGAGCAGCACCAGCGGGACCGCGCCCTGCCCCCGCACCGGCAGAGCCCAGGGCCACGCGCGTCCCCTCGGCATGTCCCCCTGGCACGGGGGTGCTCGTGCCCTCCCTGGTGCCAGCATCCCCCTGCCAGCGCTGTCCCTGCGCAGGGGAGCGGGAGCGGGGTCTGGCAGCCCGAAGGCAGCCGAGCAAGGGGAGGGAGGGTCGCAGCCTGGCCATCCCCAGGTGCCCGCACTGCCTGCGGCTTTGCCGCGCTGTCCCTGCCCCGGCGTTGTGCCCGGAGCTTCCCAGCGGTGCCACCGTTAGGGCTGTGACTGGCAGTATTCGACCACTATTGCCTTTGCTTTTCTAGGGAGTCCAGTGAATTTCTGGTTCCAATGCTTTGGGCTTACATACCCGGCCAATAAATTAGGCCAGGCAAGCTTGCGCATGTAGCTCACATATCCAATTAGCAGCTCGTTAAACCCGCTACCGCTGCAGCGGCTGGTCTGCATACCTGTGCTGTAGACGATCCGCTCCCTCCTGGTCCAAAGGAGCGGTGATGTATCACTATATTATCTTGTCGGTACTTCAAAGGTTATTAGCTTGTTTTAAGTCACAAGGTCACCTACACAGAGTGCAATTGGTTTTCATAAATACTGTTCATTATGCAAATTCATTATTTACAGACGCCATTAGGCTAAAGTGGATGTGAGGAACAGAGTAATAGGAACTGCGCGTTTGACACGAGGAAAAAATATTTGACAGAAGACGAATTAGGGCCTGGCCAAATGAGTACAACGTGATTTGGGGAACAGGAATGCAGCAGCTTTTTGGTGAAGCAGCGACAGAGAGCCCTGGGGAGGAGCCGAAGCTGGAAGCGGGGTGAAGGTGGGAGCTCGGGCTTGGCGGGGCTGCCGTACCGGCTGGCTGCAGCGCTGGCTCCCCGCCGGGGACCCTCCTCGGGAGGGGTCGTGCGGCCTCCAGCTCCCCACCTTCTCACGCGGCGGCATGGCCAGCGGTGCCGGGAAGGCGTGCTGTGGGCGCCAGCGCGGCCAGAGCCGGGGGCTGCTGGCACGGGGCGCTGCCCGGCGCGGCCGTCCCTCTCCCAGCTGTCCCTGATGCAGACAGGGCATCTGTCCCTCGCTGGGGGCTGGCAGCAGCGTCTGCCACATCTTCCTGCGCTCGTCTGGAGATGCACATTTCAGTACCCACATCTCTATGGAGGAAATGGATAAACCGTTAAACTAATTTAATTTGAGGAAGCCTGTAGTTTCATGGTCTAGAAACTTAACCATGGTTTCCACTCCTTAAAGCAAACATGTTTACTGTTCTGGCTGTGCTTCTTATTTGGTTTTTGGCTTCTTATCTGCCTTCTGTGGGGGAACCAGAGTAAAACTTATTAATTCACCCTGCACAACAGCATCAGCTGGAGTCTTACAAGCAGGCTGGCAAACCCTCAGGCTGTTTGTCCTTTGACTGCGGTTGTCGTTAGACACAACTGTGGGTCCCAGCCCCAGGGCAACCCCAGGGAGGCCTTAATCTGACACATAATTCACATTAAGTCAGGACACTGCATGGACGTGGTTGGGGGTCATTTCTGCCAGCAGCAGTAAATGCAAGCTTGCACGCTTTTTTAACACAACGCATCATTTGAATGGTTACTTGTCCCGTTTTAGCTCTTTGGTCAGCCATGGGAATGAAATTACTAATTTCTTGGTCTGTCACTGGTGTAAGAGCCAACGTTTCAGCTGACCAAGGACTGAATGAAGACAGCACCGTCACTCGATGTGATGCTTTAATGCCCTGGTCTTGTCTCTGCCACCTTTCCTGAAATGAAGGCCGACCCTCGCAGTCCTCCTGTTTCCTCTTCCCTTCAGATGCTGGTTGTCATGCGAATGCTGTCATGGCTGCTGGCAGGCATATTGAGGTGGCCCACGCTGTCTGTTTGCCTAATTCTGGACCCAAGACACAGGCAATTATCCACCGACCCTGCTGGGCTGGTGGCAGTCAACACATCCTTTGGGCAGCGTACAAAACATGCATCAGCGGTGAAGTTGCTGTTCGTGAACAGGAGTGAAGATGATGGAATTGTTGATAATTGCTTGTTATCAAATCCATAATTAAGTCCAGAGTATTTTTGTCTTGCTGGGTGCTAATGCAATGACTAGAAGCAATCCCTTTACCTGTGCTGGCAGTGCCCACATGGTAATTCACTATAGGACACTGCAGGCTTTTAATCTCCAAGGGAGAATAAAAACCTCCTGTTTAGATAAATGTCAGTGTTATTTTTGAAAACTTCACAAACAAAGAAAAAAAAATCTCTTCTTCTTCTTCTTCAAAAAAAAAGAAGTGCTCTTCTGTTAAACACAAGAGTACAGAAACCAGGAGGCAGCATTCAGGGGGGAGCTTGTCTGCCTTTGGGACACGAGGATGGCCAGAGAGCCCCAGGGCCCTCTCGACAAGGAGTGGATACAGAAGTCCAGGAGGTGTTTGCAAGTCACAGCTAACCTTTGGGGAGGCTAAATGTGAGCAAGGATCACAGGAAGCCACGGGTTCATGATGTCCAGGGGAGCCATCACTCCTGCCTTTTGTGAGCCACCACAGTGGCGGGTGTGAGGCTCCGGCATGGTCCCTGGAGATAAAGCCTTCTCCTGCCCAGCTGGGTGGATCACAGCACTGCAGGAAGGACCTCCTCCGTATCGCATGCAGCGTGTGCAGCCTGCCCTGCTGCCGAAACAACAGCCTGGGCTTTCTCGCATCGATGTTCTGGAAGAGGTTCTAACCGGTCTTAGTGGACTCGTTGCAGGAGCTGGAGCAGGTATCAGTCGCCTTGGTTGTGCGACCCAAAGTTAGTCTCCAGCACTTTCAAAACTCATGCCTTGTTGCCAGCCCAATTCATTTCGCTCTAGATTCCAGTCAGGCTCTTCTTTTGGTTTTTTTCAACTAGATTAGGAAGTTTCTTAGTACCAGACAACATCTCCCTGAAAACATGCTTAAGTCAGCATGCTATTGTATTTCAGGCAAGATAAGCAGGTGGAGCTCCTTAATTCTTGCCAGATAAGGATTTTTTCCCCACACCTCAGATTGTTTTGGTGATTCATTTGGAACGTTTTTTCTTTAAAACACAGAGAGCGGAACACTGTGCAGCAGTCCAGTATCAGTCCTACAAGAGGAAAATTGCCTCCTGCTTCTTCCCCTGCTCCCCTGGCACGCTGGAGGCCCCCAGCCGCTCCGCGTGCCGCAGCACCGCACCAGCGCCCGCTGCCCGCAGAGGCCATCCCCGCTCCCCACCAGCACGCTCGCGCCGGGAGTGATGCTCTCCAGTGACAGCCGTGCTCCACCGGCAGGGGATGGCCGGCCACCAGATGATGGCTGCCGGGGGGCCATGCCCGGCCCGTGCCGGGGGTCCGCAGCCCCACACCCTGGGGCTCTCGCTGCGCCCCAACAGTCCAGCTGGGCTGCGAGGCTGTCCCGGATGGCTCCCCTTCTGGAAAAGCACTTGGAAAGAGAGAAGCTACCCGTAAACCTTACTAATGGCTGAAGCTGTGCTGTGTGAGGGCCTTAAAACCTTTGTGACCTGAGAGGGCTGTCGCTGGGGTTTAACGTTACAAGGAAATCTACTTTCCACGTTCACTCAGTTTTCACCTGTAATTATAACTTCAGGCTTGACAGATAAATCATGCTTTATCACTGGAGCGGAAAACATCACCCGTTCATTTTGGTATATTGTAAGTGCAGGCAAGCTACATGTGATTTAAAAAATGCAATTTTCTCTGTGAGCTTTAAAACTATAGTGGCACCACTGGGTTTTATTTAGCAGCACTGCAGTGAGAACAGGATGGAGGTAGGAGTTATCTTTTCCTTCATCAGTAAGCATGTAGACTACCTCCCTTTTAACCCTGCTCAGTTTTATTTTAAGGATGCAGAAATACCAAACCAAAAATGCAATTGCATTGCTGGACCGAGAGGAATTGCTCATAACCTTCCTTGCAGATGTAGGAGGTGGCAGCACACTCTTACGTCCTTCTTCTAACTTTGTAATTGGAAAGGTTTGGGTTTAATGAAACCGCTGTAAGTGGAAGTCACACCAGAAATGACGACATTCTGCTTTTGTCTTTTTCCTTGCATTACTGACCTTGGCCCAAGCAGTCCCTAGAAGAGGGACCGTGAATTCACAGCACCCGCACGGTGATCAGAAGCTGCACAGCTCTCCTTTCCCGCCTGCACTGCTGGAAGGTGCAGCACCAGAGCCTCACCCCGTCCATGGCTTGTGCTGATACAGGGTGATGCTGATTAACAGAGCCAATTAACAGCAGGCTCTGTTAATTACAGATCTAAAGTAACACGTGGTATTTTTCCTTAACATTTGTAAAGTTCAGCCCTTTTCAATGAAAGATGTGTCCGATGCGGGGCCTTCGTATGTTCAGTTGAAGCAACGGAGCACCAGCATTCATCAAAACTGCTTTCAGAGACACAGTGTAAAAGAACTCCAGGGTGCATAAATATTGCAATCCAGTGTCTCACCCTCAGCCTGGACCATAACCCCGATTTAAACAAAGCAGATTTCTTACTGAGCGCCGATCCCAGCCTAGCAAAAGCTGCAGCCACAGGCCAGTCTGCTCAAAAGCCGCAAACGGTGGCCCTGGGCTTTAACGCACCCACAGGTCTGGCTCGCGTGTCTACCGCATTGCCAGCAGTAGTAGCAACAGCAGCGGGGGCAGGATTTTTGGCATGGAATCACTGTTGCTGTTTGGCAGAGAGTACGAGGGTGTGAAATGACTTATGACTCAGAAAATGTACCCACTCATCACACAAACCTATCTAATAGCCACCTGTGTAGGGCACATTTCCTTTTCCTTGGAGGTGTGTGTGTAAAATCATAACATAATGAAACAGTAAAAGAACAGAGTCTATCTATGAAATTCTCTAAAAATAGTTCAGTAATAATGCTGCTGCTTTCTGCAGACAAAAAAAAAAAAGGAGTTTTCAAATCTATAATTCACTAATACAATCAAACACAATCATAAGCAAAATTATTCACACTGACTTGATTAGTAACAAGAGTATGCTAATGAGATACCCTACAGCGTCTGTCTCTGTGTTTGAAAATGACACTGTATCTCTCAATACACTTCTGAGCACAGATTCATCACTTGTGGAAAAACAAGCCCTTCCTTCTTATTCTCTCCAGATTTGCTGGTTTCTGGAAGGTGGGGGTATTTTGGGGTTGCTTCTCTCCAGGGCCGTGGCCGGTCTGCACCTGCAGCTGCTGCTGCCACGTCCCGGCGGCGCAGGGCTGCCCTCCCCGCCGAAGAGGCTCCCTCGCCAGGTCCCCGGTCCCGGTTCGAGGGACCACTGATGGACAAGAACGTGAAGGCCACTGCAGTGTAGTTGCGGTGTGGCTGTGAGCGGGGTGTGCTGCTCTGAGCCCTCCCGGCGGCAGGGGACTGCAGCCAGCAGGAAAACGGCCAAGAAAGACTTTCCCTCCCAGGCCAAAGGGCAGGAGAAAGAATGAGGTTGCGCTCAGGGGACTGGGTGAGCAATGGCAGGGTGACCCCGCTCTGGGCAGGCAGTCCCAGCTGGACGCCCTGGATGGCTCAGCAGAGCACTTCCACCCGTGCTCATGGCTGAACACCTCCATCTGCGCTCCCTGCTGGCATGAGCCCCGCCGGCTTGCAGGGACGCTCGTGGTGATAGAGCGAGCTACAGGCGGCAAGCCTGCGGGAGCAGGGCTCGGCGATGCCCAAGACAGAAATGATGTCCTGGGGCAAGCTGGTGTCCGCAGCATCCTTCTGCCCCCGCCATGGCAGGGATGAGCACAGCCCCCCCCCAGCCCCTCCACCGCAGGGCTTGGGCTGCACCTACAGCCGGAGCTGAGCCGTGGCCAGAGCCTGAACCGCAGCACCACGCTGAGCAGGAGCGCCCGTGCTTTCAACACACCCTCTCCTCGTAGGAGCCCATCACTGCCAGGCAGCACCCGACCGGGCTCCACCGGGGTGCACACACGGCCCCCTCAGAGGCACCAGGAGCCTCCCGTCCTCCCAGTCCTCCCAGCGCAGGAAAGGCCATTGCCTGGATTGGCCTCTGCGCTCATTCAGCCCAACTGCAGATATCCTGCTGTCTGCATAAACACCTAATCTGCATTTTGAGTTGTCATAAGTTACCAGCCTCCTTGATAGCTGTGGGCAGTGAAATAAAAGCACCCATACAATTAAAATGGCAGGTCCTTGAAAAGGAAGACAATTATTCAAGTTTTCACCACGTTGCACTGCAGTAACAAGCCCTGCCGTGTCAGTTTGTCCTTAGTGGCTCTGTAAGCGAGGGGCAGAGATGTGCTGAATGGCCACAATCCTCTCACCCCACCAGTAAACCGCACGCTGGCTGTGAGCTATCTAGCAATTGTTTGAAAGCAGAAATGATGGCTACAAATCAGAGCAATAATTCTCTGCCATTTTCACAGCCAGTAATACAGCAGTCCCAAGGGAAGCCTGATCAAGGTTTGAAAACAGCAGGGAAACCCATTTTTGTTGCAGGCCACAATGGCAAAGTAATGCCTAATTACCATTACAAAAACCTTCTCCACCAAGATAAGCGGATAGTCCCCAGCACTACTGAAAGTAAAAGCCTGCTGAGTCTTTGTAATTGGTTTCATTTGCTCTATTTTACTCTGTCTAGCAGATAAAAGGAATTGGACCTGCAGTCCAGCTTGTTTAGAAAGGACTCATGGTCCCCATGCATGGAGACGTGCATGGAGCTGGTTTTCCCAAACCTATAGCCAGCATTTTAAAACGAGCCTCTGGCTGTTCATCTTGCAGCTCAGCGGGTGCGGGGAAGGCACCGTCGCTCGCTGCCGCGCTCAGAGCTGCGGTTTCGCAGTGGGATCACGCAAAGCAGCACCTTCCACCTTCAGTACCCATTCTGTCTTCTCAGCAGACAACATCTGAACAAGATAAAACGTGATACAAGAGGCCTCGGCTTTATCACAGTGAGGGCGGCACAATAGCCACGTCACCCCGTGAGCTCTCCAAGGCGCTGCCCGCGTCACCTCTGCCCTGCGCTGGAGGACGGTGCTCGGCACTGCTGTACAGCAGAACTGCTGCCAGTGCAGCAACTTGCTGAAAAAGAACTTTTTAAAGGCAAAGAGTGCATGGAAAAGCTCTGGCAGGGAATCACGAGGACCCATTCCTGCTGCCATTTCGGTTTGCAATCAATTTCTGATCTGCGTATTTCTGGTTCCACTTTTCAGCCTCTGATTTTCATCTGCTGCAGGGTTTCTTTCTCCTGCTTACAAGTTCAAGGCTCCGCCCTGTGTCAGGTAACTGATGCTCACGCTGAAAGTGACAGCATGCCACCAATCTGCTGCTGACCCTGTCTGTGGTGACCGGGAGGGGACCCGATGCGCTGGGTCAGCGGGTGCCGATTCCTCGCAGGAGCCATGGGAGCCCCGTGCTCTGGGAGCCACGTCCCGTGGGCCGTCTGAACCGGCTGCGGTGCTGCCACGCTGGCTGGACACCGCGCTGGCACTGCCTCCTGGTCAGGGGGGTGACAAAACCTCCACACACACATACACGCAGCAGGACAGAGGCACAGTGGTGGTGGGGAGCACAAATAATTCCCTGCCTGGGCTAGTCCCAGACCCATCCCAGGAGAGGGACCAGCCCAGCAGACACCGGTCTCCACAAACCCAGAGGAGCACAGAGGGACAAAAGCAGGTGGGAACCCAAAGTATGGGTTCAGAGGAAAGGAGACCCTGTCTGGGCCCTTCCCAGGGCTGTCCCAAGGGAAACTCAGGCCCATGGGCCACCTGTGAAGGCCATCAAGATGGGTCAACAGGAGCAGCTCTCTGGACCAGCTTTCAGACTGAGCAGCCGCTGCCTGGGGTGTGGGCATCACGGGATGCAGCAGAAGAGCAGTTTGGGATTGCACAGAACTTCCTATAGAAGAGGTAGGGAAAGGGATGGATCCAGGTGGTCTGGGGAGGAACCGGCATGGGGAAATAGAGGGACAAGGAGACAAGTGGAGCCAGTGACACATAGACGTGTTGCTGCCCAGTGCACTCGTCTGCCCTTGCCCTGTGCCTGACCCGCACCGCCTGTCCTGTTGTCTCATCACACTCCGTTTCCAGCCCTTGTCCTCTGTGAGGAGGGCTCTACGCTGTGTGCGTGTGTGCGTGGGAGCGCCAAGCGTCACGGAGCGGGGTGGGACCAGGGGCCAGAGGCCCACCTGCCCGCGGTGCAGCACCCGGAGCGAGTGCGGGTACACCAGCGTGAGTGCAGGCGCCGGCGAAGACGGAGCCAGGCCAGCCGGTGAGTGGGTGACATGGCCTGGGGACCGGGGAACGTGCGTCTGAGGAGGAGGCACCTGGACAAGCTGGCCACCGGAGGGGACCAGGGGACCTGGCCAGCTGCAGAGGGGACCACAGGGGTTGGCTGAGAGACCCATCTGTGTGTGTGTGCATGCAGGAGGCAGCCGGGGAGGGTGGGATGGAGGGGCAGCTCGGGGCAGGCTGTATGTCTGAGCCCAGCGCTGGACGTATCCACGTTGGAGATGTGGCTGCAGCCTCTCATGACATTACCTCTTCTTCCACAACACTATAGAGGAAGTCCTGAACGCATAATTGACCAGTTTGATTTCAACTCCAAGTAGCCCTAACTCCATGTTAGAGACACCTCAGTAACAGTAATGAGAAGGAAGACTGCAAAGTCCAAAGGCATCTTTGGACATTGACCCTCATTGTAACCACAGCTGCAGTGACTGTCAGTGAATGGTTATTTCATGGTGTTCCCTTGTTCTCAGTAGATTTCTTGCTTGTGGTTTTCCATACTGCAGGTGTTTTCCTTACCTTTTCTATAAAATGAACTCTGAAAACCTTGGGTGTTCAGTGTTTCGTTTTCCTGCCTGCCCAAAGACATGCTTGTGCTTGCAGCCCGTCCTCTCAGCTCCTTCCTCCTCCTTTCTTCTTAGAAACTGGTGTGAATGTCAAATATCCTTGGACCAGTGTGTGTGTCCATAGGGCCTCCCTAAAGGCAGACTCATTTGTTGAGGATTTGCAGATAGCAACAACATTTTAAAATTGTTTTATATATACCTGTCCTGGTTTGAGGTAAAACTGGACCAATTTTGTTCAGTAACTTCGCTTCTTAGCTGGGCCTCTTCTAACTGCTGAAATTAACAGCACATTGTGCAGACACTGTTCGCTCTCTCAGAGTGATCAGACCCATGTCTATAGCTGATGCCCAGGCACGGTGTGCGGAGAGGCTCTTGCTTATCCTTATTGCTGTAACAGCCGAGGCCAACCAACTTTGTTATTGCCCCGTTGGAGGTCGGAAGCGGAAAAGCGCAGTGGGGTCCCACCTGCGGGGAGGAGCGGACAGGACAGGTGACACAAAACTGACCAACGGGGTATTCCATCCCATCTGCATCATGCTCAGTATAAAAGCTGAGGGTCAGATCCCCCCCCCCTCTCTCTCTCTCTCTCTTTTTCGCTCTCTCGCTCTCTTCACTTCANATCCAGTTCCCGTCCGTCACCGAGTCCAGCCCGGGACTGCCCCAGTGCCAGACGGTGTCGTGATTGTCATCTTGGGAGCTTGATAGGGTTTTGTCTATATTTCATTATTTCCTTGTATGTTATTATTAATATCTCATTCAAGTAGTTTAGTTTCTTCTAAACTCTTAAGTCGCTTTTTCCCTCCTCTGCCTCTCTTTTTGAAGAGGGGTAGAGGGGAGCATCTGTCGGTCCCATCTGGGGTCCCCCACGTCCCCAGTGGCTAATTTGGCCTAAACCACGACAATACCATATTGTCTAACGATGGCATATATACAATTGTAACTGGTAAAATAACACTGCCGTGTTCAGGCCCCCATGTTAATTGGTCCCATAAGCTGCCAAGCTCCCAGACTTTTAAAGGATTTTCAGTGCCTGGAGATGCAAACAATTATTGAATGGGGATTTCAGGTCACCAGGAAACAACAAGAGAAACACAGCCCTTGAAGCAGAAACCCCACACAGGTCTCAGGCTCTGCCCGGGTGTGCTGGAAGCGCTGTTGCTATTAGAGCTGTTATCTGTACCACACGGCACGTATACACCTACAGACAGATGTTACCACAACAGCAGCATGAGCCGTGAACAAATGAAGGGACAACTCCAGCAATGTGTTCAGTCCAGATTTATCTCCATAAGCATCCCTACAAAATGCCTCAGGGATTAAAAACCTGTCATTAACGAGATCAGAAAATCCTTTGCAATCTGCGTGGTAAATTGCAGTGATCAAAATGACTAATTAAAGGAGAAATGTGATACAGTGTCACTCTTCTCACTGCTTTGTCAGCTTGTCCATTTGAATTTATACAAGGAGGCACACAGCTGCCTTTTAAGTCAGTTGCTAGAACATGAAATAACCCAGATGGCCAGGTTTGAACCATCCCTCTTACAGCAACTTTTCCTCAAGTTTTACTTTTCTAGAGGTTTATTATAAGAGAGTCTTATTTTCTAATAGATGAAAGAGCAAGTAACATGTTTTGATACTTTGATTTTGCCTGAGTTGACTATCGGCCCCTTAGAGCTGTAGTTGCCAGTGCACGTGCAGCACTCTGTGGGCATTTTATACGCGCCAAGGAGAATTTGGGATGCAGAAGTCCAGGAAACAAAGCACTTTCATTTTCACTGCATTTCTAAATTAATATTGGTTACAGTAGTGGATTTGTCACTCTCCCTCTTAAAAGCAAGAACGAAACAAGCGATTGCAGAGGGGAAAATGATGAGAGGGAACAGAACTGTCTCGCTGAGCCAAGACTTCATTTTTCTCCAGTACTTAATCTTTTATATACTAACTGGAGTGACACACCATGAGTGACGGCTTCTGCGGCCGTGCCCAGGATTGGGACTGCACCTCGCCGGCACCGGTGGGAGACTGATTTGCGATCTATAGTTTACCCAAAGGCAGCGGTTTCGGTTGCTCAGGATGCCCTCAGCCTCCGCCTTGGAAGTCCTGTCCCTGACAGCTCCGTTCCCAGGGGTTTCCTTTGAGCTCCTCGCCCGAGCCCCAGCCGGGCAGGAATGCCCGTCCTCTGCTCCCGGCCGGGCACGGGTACCAGACGGTGCCGGACTCCTGGAGACGGCGACCCGTGGGCTGCACAGGGGGCTGTGCGCGCTGCCGCAGGCAGCTGCAGGGCAGAGGCTGCCCGGGAGCCCCCCCGCACAACAGACGGACTCCACTGCACAGCACCAAACCCCCCAAAAGCAAGAAGACCTGGTGCTAGCGGCAGGGAAAGCAGCCGCCCTTCCAGCCAGCCGTGCCCTCTTCTCCAGCGTTTCAGAAATCTGAGATTTCCCGGGAGATCCGTTTGCCTGGAGTGGCGTGTGGACGCGTGTGCAGCTGTGGGGCTGCGTGCTCCGGGGGCCGGAGGGGGAGCGGGGGAGGCAACAGGGAAGTGAGGGCAGCAGTCTCAGTCAGAGACAACTGCTACGGAGAGGCGGATAAACGGTCTAGCTCAGCGCATTCTGGAGAGAAAAGCATTTTCTGCCTCCCAAACACAGCACGAACACTTGTAAAGAGTTCCCTGTGGCTTTAGTGCTGCATTATTCAGGGTGAGAATAAGGCAAAAATAACAGCACACACTGTATAATTTGCAGACAACTTGACCCGGGACGTGCCTCACTTCTGGCAGGTTCAGAGATGTACAATGCAGTTATTCCTCAGTTTTGTTTTCCTTTTATCCCCAACCCCAGCGTCCTTGTCACAGGTTACAAGGTCTGCTCCACTGCTTGCCTGCATTAATTGTGCAACATTTTAATAGCCGTGTCTGCTTTGCCGTCAGCTTCCCATCCCTGGTGTCATTTCTCCCCCAGATGCTGGGGACATGAGGGCAATTAAGAGGTGATGCCTAAATTTCCATGTCAGGGTCTTACTCTGTTCTTTTCTAGAAACAAGGGGAAATGTATATCTGACGGGGACATATTTCACTCTTTTGTACACAGATATAAATAGGAAGGGCCGTACGGAGAAGTGGAAATGCTCGGCATTGCTGAAGACAAGGGGGGAGACGTGATTCAATGAGCTGCTCCCTCACAAGGGCGGTGTAGGAGCGTTCCACATCAGCTCCTCCCTGCAGCACAAGTGTCCCGGTGTCCCGCCTGCTGCGGCCCTTACCCGTGTCCCTGGTGTCCCCGGTGTCCCCAGTGTCCCCACCTGCCCCCCGGCCCTTACCCGCACCGCCCATGCCCATGTCCCTGTGGGAAGTGCCCCCGCTCCCCAGGTCCCCTCGCTGGGATCCTGCTGCCGCACTCCCTCTGCCCTCTGGCCGCGCTCCGAGCAAAGGGATCTTCAAAAATCCTGGCGTTATAAACACAGCAGGATTATGCTTTGGGAGCCTGTTAGCAGCATAGAACCTCAGCAATGGCAAATTGTAACCTAAGATCCAAATCTTCTGCCAAACGCAATAGTACTGGTATGAGTGAAGATGGCATTTTTGGACCTACTATGCAATATTTACAAAGAGCGATTGCAGCACCGTCCCCCAGCTCCATGTCTAGTCTGCTGGGATAATGGTTCCCCCAGATCTCCCGCCTCACTTGTACTACTGCCTCTTTCGCAAAGTCCCTGTTTTACCTCATCCCCTCGTGAGTCACGAGCCACTACCAGGAGTCAACAATTACACTGTTACTTCAGATTGTTGAGCAATTATAATACTACAGCATAATTGTTTCCCTCACTCCTTTTTCGTTTTTGGCAACTGACAGCAACCAATACTCCGTGTTGGCAAATTACACCTCTGTTCCGCCGTGCGCGCACGTACACACACGCACGCTCGTGGGCAAGGGCGGGCAGGCAGCAGCGCTGGGCACTCCCAGGAGTCAGAGGTGACCGAGGGGGAGTAGGTGTGAGGAGACCAGCGCGGTATTTTGAACTAAGACTATGCAGGCTACAAAAGCAAAGAGAGCAAGTTTAAAAGTAACAAGGCATTTTGACCACAGGCACTATTGCCGGGGAGAGTACAATACCGCCCAGGAAGAACCCGGAGGGGGCCCAGCCGTCAGCGGCACTGTGCCCCGAAGAAGGCAGGGACCATTTCACAAATTCCACTCAGGATTAAAAAGGAGAAAAAGTTTAGTATCCTTACGCAGATCCGAGAACCAATAATCTGCCACATGGACAGCACATCTATACCGTAACCTGCCAGATGGGTAGCTTTGATTTAACAGTATATTAAAATCTGAGAAACATTTAAAATGTAAGTAGTTAAAATAATTGTTCTTGGGCTCATCAAAGGAGAGGAAAGCCAGGGAAGGTTTGTGAAGATGGTGCATCAAAATTAAGTGGAAATACATTACCTCACCTCTGGGACAAGCGTACATTCAAGTACGTCAAACTGTCTTGTACGAACAAGTGCAGTTTGTACAAACGGGACAGTGCGGATCTCTAAAGCGGTGGGAGAGGGCAGTAACGCTGCTGAAGCAGGGATGCAGTAACCTGTCAGCACCAGCACATGCCATCGCTGCGAGGTAGTCACAGAAAAGGCAATTTCAGTGCTGAGATATATTCCGAGTGGTATTTAGGACAGGGGCCACCCATGGCAAGGGAACTCATCTCCAGCCGCGCTCTGCCTGCTGATCTGTTGGATCCACGTTTGGACACACGCAAGGGCCTGTCTCGACACTCAGCTTGCAGAAAAATGTTGAGATTCTTTAACTGAATAGGTGAAGTCTGGCAGTTTTCTGCGCTCATCGCACCAGTTTTGCAAGCTAATTACCATGTGTGTGCTAGAAGATTGCTTTCCATAGTTTCTTTTATTATTTTTTTTTTAAAAAAGTTCCTTTGTACCAGAATAACACCGTCAGCACCCCCAGGACCCTGACAGAAGTAGATTTGCAATGCTCCGATGCCCTCCTTCAGACATTTATCGTTGGCCGCTTTGGGCCAGATGGGCCTTTGCTCTGATGGAGTACTGGTGTTCTCAGGCTCTTCTGTTTTATTATGTTTTTCCAAGGGAAATGGCTCAGGCGTTTCCAAAAATGAGCACAAGGAAAAAAAATCCAGGGGGAAATGAGCAGATATTGCTCACTCCAAAAGATTTGCAACCATTTAGTTGGAGAGCATTTCATGCTTCAGATTGAGCGCTTGATCTTCAAGGCTCACTAATGTCAGAGATGGGGTTTTTGCCATCCTGTGGAAACCCAACTAAACTGGATGAACACAGAAGGCTTTCAAACACTGCACTTCACAGATGTTTTTTGCAAATTTGTTCAGGTGATCAAATTACCTCGAGACGATCCACAACTCACCCCCACCAGAAGGTACATGCCTCCTTCCCACAACGTGACAGAGCCGATGCCTGGGCTGGGACATGATTACCCATTAAATCCCTTCTCATGGTGCAGGGCTGGGAAGAAATGTCATTGAAGATTTCCTCATCATGTACTGTTAGGGAAAGAGAGAGGTAGGAAGAAGGACAGGACAGGACAGGACAGGATAGTTCAGTTGGAAGGGACCTACAACAATCATCTAGTCCAACTGCCTGACTGCTTTGGGGGTGACCAAAAGTTAAAGCACGTTATTAAGGGCATTGTCCAAATGCCTCCTCAACATTGACGTTGTCATTCAAAATTGAGATGTTTTAAAACTATTGTGGGTTTCACTAGGAAAACTTAGGTCAGATGAGTTCATCTGGAAGCAGTTCAAGGAGGAAAGACTGTGATGACCACAGGAACTCAGTACCTGTTTTGCAAAAGAAAATCAGAAGAACTTGACTTTTCTAACCTGGCAAAATGAGGGCGACAAGGAGACACACATGACTGCTGTATGTCAACACAGTAGGACTAGAGAGCACAAATAACAATTGTAATATGAGCACAAGAGCAAACGGGTATCAGCTGCTGAGGAAACTTCTCCAGGGCCAGTCACCCCATGCACAGGTCCCCAGGGCTGTGTTTGAAACAGACCTATTGAAACCTCTTGAGACCTTGTTGAAACTCTCTGCTTGGCACTGCAGTAATAACAACGTGCAAATATACAAATATATTACCTCGAGGAAGCACGCGGACACTTACACGATGAGCATGGAGGCAGGCTTATCAGCAAACAAGTCAAGACCAAAAAAAGAGCTATCCAATGGAGGAGAAAGAGGGGAAACTGAGCAAAAAATAAAATCATCTCCCATTTCTGCCTTTGGGCCTCATTGAACTGGTAGGCTTTCCCTGGGGTCTCTGCCCCGGTGCAGGAGAGCACCCTGGAGCAAAGTATCCACCTCCACCCACATCTGCCAGCAGCAGTGACGAAGGGCAACCCGCAGCCGTGGACAGCAGAGCCTGCCAGGTCCCCTCCAGGGCTATGGATCAGGTCACAGCCCAGCTTCCTAGAGAAAAGTTAGCATTTAAAAATAATCAACATTCACTGATAGACTGAGCCAGCTCAAAGCTTGCATAAGCAGTAAGATGAAAAGCAGCAGGAAAAAGAAAATGAATAGAAACCCCATGGGCAGCAGAGATGATTCCATGACTAAGCACAAGGTAAAATCAGATTGACGCTTCTCTAAGACTAATTTTTAGCAAAAAGAGAGAGCAGCCATGTGGTAAGGAGATTTCCTGAAATCTCTTCCAAATGAAAAAGCAAGATATTGGAAAGTGGAAAGGTCTGATGCTAATGAATATGTTATGTAAAGACAAAAAAAAAAGGATTAAACAATAGACTCTGAGTCTCATTTATGGCCAAAGAACAGTGCAAAAATGTTACAAACAGTTCAGAAGACTTCTATTATGTGAAAGAAGGGTGGCCAGCAGGGCGAGGGGGGGGGATTGTGCCCCTCTGCTGCGCTCTGGGGAGACCCCCCTGCAGTGCCGCCTCCAGCTCGGGGGGTCCCAACAGCAGAAGGACACGGAGCTGTTGGAGCGGGGCCAGAGGAGGCCCCGGAGATGCTGCGAGGGCTGGAGCCCCTCTGCTGGGAGGACAGGCTGGGAGAGTTGGGGGTGTTCAGCCTGGAGAAGAGAAGGCTCCGGGGAGACCTCAGAGCCCCTTCCAGTGCCTAAAGGGGCTCCAGGAGAGCTGGGGAGGGACTCTTGGTCAGGGAGGGGAGCCATGGGGCGAGGGAGAATGGTTTTACACTGGAACAAGGGAGATTGAGATGAGATATTGTGAAGAAATTGTTGGCTGTGCGGGTGGTGAGCCCCTGGCCCAGGTTGCCCCGAGAAGCTGTGGCTGCCCCATCCCTGGAGGTGTTCAGGGCCAGGTTGGACGGGGCTTGGAGCAATCTGGGCTGGTGGGAGGTGTCCCTGCCCAGGGCAGGGGGGTTGGAACTGGATGATCTTGAAGGTCCTTCCAACCCAAATCATTCTATCATTCTATAATTAAATTATTTGCTTGGACATTGTAGGGTGTGATGATGAGTAATAGCCACTAGAAATGATAGACCGGCTTCATCTCGCCAAGCAAAAGATAGCTGTGCTTGAGCCTGGTGGTAAAATGTACAGAATGCCAGGCCCCTTTTTCAGAAGGTGCTTAAAGAAAGGTTCATGCGCAGTTACACCAGTCTTTAGTTTCATCAAGTTGATATAGAAGGGATCCCAAAAGCCTCTGCTCTTCTAATTCCTTAATATGTTGTTTGTGAGGTTTGGGTTTGCTATTTACATCTCCAAACAAATTACAGTGATTTCCCAAGATAGCTAATATCTAGGTCATTAAAATTTAACGCTCTTTCACAGGGTCCCATGAAGCATGAAACAAGAATGGTGCATCTGTCCGTAGCAACACCTCACCCTTTCTAATCACTCCGTGTGCTGGGACAAAGATTCCCCCTACCAGTTGTGTCCCTCCCTACCGTTTCCAGTGTCGAGTAGTTCACATTGCTACACTGTACAGAGCCACAGAAACCGGCACCTGGAAGGGCTGAAGACCCTCGTGAAACCCCCACGCCTCGAATTCAGGCTGAACAGAAATGTAGCTCCATCCACGTGCATTGGCACTGCGATGTGCAGCCCCAACAGCCAGGGACCGGCAAACAGCAGCAGGAAAGGACAAACAGCCAGGAAAGGATTTAGTTACTGAGATCCCGTTGCAGGGATCAAAGTCAGCTTCCCCCACAAAAATCGGAAAAATTGGAAAAACATTCAGTAGCTGGAGCCCAAGGCATTCCTTGCACTCCTGCAAGGAGCACTCGGTGAAGTCGCTCTGTTTTTTCAGGGGACATGGGAGAGGGGAGCATGCCCTGATTTCCCAGCAGCCAGCACCAAAATGCGCTGCCTGTGCAGCCCTGGCCACCCGTCGGAGCGTCCTCCCGTCACCCTGGGACAGCTGCGCAGTAAACGGGACTGCTGCGGAGCGGACTGAGAGCAGCAGGCGTGTTCACCGTATTATTAGCAGGAGCACAGCTGCGAGGCCAGGCGCCGCAGGGCAGGAACGGACCTGGGCAGCAGTCTCCAGGAAGCGTTTTTCTGGCTTATTCAGTTGCAGAAAAACTCCTGTTTGATTTTGTGCATAAGTACCAGCTTAACTGAAAAATCAATTTTCCTGCTGTAAATTAAGATAGGTATCAAATATATGTAAATTATATCATACATATGCTTAAGATATATTTTTAATTAAGTATACTATTTCAAACTGAAAATACACGTTTCTCTATATATTTGAACATAAGTGCCCTTATAGCTCTTTTTCTGGATTTATGACAAATGAAGCCATGACCTATATTACAAATTAAATTCTTCAATAGAGAATTTTTAATCAAATGGATTCTAAACAACCTGCGGGGAAATAAAGGTGTGGGCTTGGGTTGGGTTTTGTTTGGGGTTTTTTTTTCATGTGAGCAGACCCTGGATAAACCTCCTGTGGTTTCAGTGGTACCATTCAAACCTTCCTCCACCTGGAATCTGTCTCAAAGCTGCCATGAGCCAGATGTGTGGTGCTTCTGAAGGCCAACGGAGCGCCGGTGGAGGAGGGCAGCAGGCAGGATGCCCCGTGTGCTGGAGAAGGGCAGGCAGCACCCGCAGCCTCTGCCGAAGCCGGGCGGGAGCTTTGCCCGTGAGGGCCGGGAGCGCGGCCAAGGGCAGGCGGACCCCACCGTCGCTGCCCGTGCGGAGGCAGCCGCCTCGCTGGAGCGCTCCCAGGGAAGAGGCACCGGGTCCCACGGAATTCTCCTGCCTGGAGGGATTGCGGTGCTCCCCCTCAGCAGCTCCAGCCAGGATGGGCGTTACACATACACGCATGCACATGTGCACACATACACAAACACGTGCACATACACACACACACAAATGCACACGCACTCACACACGCATGCACGGAGACGCAGCTCAAGCCAGACAGGCATCTGCACCCGTCCTCGTGTCCCCTCTTGCCCTTTCCCTCCTTCATTCCTGCCGATCCCGCCGCCCCCTTCAGCCCTGCCATGAGCATCCCATCGCAGGGCCACAGCGAGTTTACACAACCCCACAGCACCCTCTGGCACCCCGTAAGGAGTCTGTGCTCTCCCATGAGCCCCAGGACCTCCCTGTTCCCCTTCCTGTGGGGCACCGAGGTGGGGCCCACCCTCCCCAGGGTCCCCCAGGAGGTCCTCCCGCAGCCCATCTATTGGTGACCCCCAGCTCTGGCCACCACTATCCCCTGCTCGAGGGTTTGTGTACCTGGCTGGAGTTTATTCCTTCCTGTGCCGCCTCCGTTTGCAGCTGGATCGCTGTTAACCAGATGTGCTCACAAACCAGGTGCCCTTGTTCAGGTACCTACACACCCTTACAGCCCACGCAGCCTGGCAAAGAGCTTCCAGCCCCGGCCCCCGCCGCCGGCAGCGGTGTGCCCCGGCAGGCGCCCCCGGCCACTGAGGGGCAGCTCCCATGGCCAGAAGCAGCCGCCCACCCCACCGGACCTGGGACCCCCCTTGCCAGGGAGCCCCTCTGCATGGGAGCACAGGGACATGCCCACCGCGGGCAGCATCCCTGCCCGGCCGCAGCGCCGCTCCCGCTGCCGTCACTGTGTTGGGACACTGAATAACAGCCTCAGCACAATGTGTTTCCTGGGGAATAAATACCTCATTCGGAGGAGTTAATGGTCCCCAGCTCATGCTATGGGCTGTCAGTGTCAGCCACTCATTAATATTAGGCATTGCCATGGACTGATGCTATTCTTGGTTTAATGCAGACAAGGTGGATATAATCCTGAACGTACGGAGTCTTTCCCATGTGACACTCGTTTAGGACTACACAGCACCCCAGGAGCGGCCGGAGCGGGGCGGCAGCGCTGGCAGCTGCCCCTGGGCCGTGGTAAGAGCACCTACCGCCCTGCGGGAGCAGGGGACGCCCCCGGCGCGCCCCAGGGCAGCCCCTGCCCAAACGGAGCCCGGCTGGGCAGGAGCGGGGAGTCCCCCTTGCAGCTGGGAAAGGTGAATTAAAACTAACAGCGGGGAGGAGAAGGAGAAGTTGTGATTAGAAGTCACAAGGATGAAAAGCTATAGACCAGCCTGTTAGAAGCAAGGGGTAAAATCTGGATTTTCCTGGGCTTCATCAAACGTGTTTTCTTTCTGGTCCAGCGGGCAGCAGCTGTAAGCGCTGAGCTGGCAAACACCATCCTCCAGAGCTGGACGTGGGATTCCCGACCTGCAAAGTGCGACAGGAGGAGAGAGCCGGGCTGTGCCTCCCCGGAGCGTCGCCCAGCCATCCCCATCCCTCGGGACCCGCCATGCCGAGGCCGTGCTCTGCAGCACGGTGCTTCCCGGGCGGCTCTCCCCTCCTCCACGCAGCCTCGTAGACACGGTTCCCCTCTCCCGGCAGCACGCCGTGCCCCGCAGGCTGCGGGACTCCGTGGTACACACTCCACACGTCATTTAGCACAGCAGATGTGACCAAGCTTTTCCTTCCTGGGTGAAAGCCAGCAGGAGCAGGCGCGATGAACGCGGACCGTGGAACAGCTTCATTAGGCAGCGACGGGGAAACGCTATTTTTACAGTGAGGAGTGGACAGGAGCAGATCGTGCTTGTGCAGAGCACTCCCGAAGTTTGTCACAGTGCCCTATTGCCTTACAAAGGGTGGGAGGAATCCCTTGCAGCACGGGAAACTGTACCAGGCAGAGAACGGGAGCAGCACCTCAGGAGAAAAGCACGTGCCTTCTCCTTCAAAGCCGTGAAACAAGGTCATTTCTGGAATCACTGCCATCTTCTATTTTAGTGCCCCGCTATGTAGGTCACTCACGCACTGCTACACCCCCACCGCTGTTCGGCCAGCTCACTGACACAATTGCACTGAGCTGCAGTGTTGAAAAGAAACAGAGACTTTGGCATTGATTTCACATACAGGAGCACAGATTGCCTCTCTCTGGCGACATCTCCTCGCATGCCTGGTGGTGCTTTCCCATGCGTTTGCTGCCATGAGACAAGGATGGTGTCCTTTCCTCGGCTCCACGGGAGAGGGGACATGTATTTGCCCATCTGGCTCCAAAATGGAGGGACCTCTGCAGAACTTAGAGCTGCTTTTCTGCGTACAGGAGGGCACGGCGTAAACTCAAAACCGGGCACATGCTTTACTGTTGACAATATAAGTTCTGTAAAAGGAGTGTTATATCAGTCCAATTGTTTGCTTGGGTCAGGCTCTGCGATGTGAATGGAGGCTTCTATGACCAAGACAGCAACTTTTGCTTGTTCTTCAGCAAAGACAGACCTGCGCGTGTAAGACTGGGGCGCCCAGCTCGGAGCTGGAAGCGAGCCCTTCGGCACCGCTCACCAGGCATGCTCCCATAACCGGCTCCCGGCAGCACCCCCCACCGGCCGGGGCAGCAGCTCCCACCCTTAGCGCTTTCCCTGGCAGAGCTCCATCCCACAGCTAATCACAGATGTCTCGTCCCCGGGGGGGATGTTTTTGTTTGTCCGTCCCCACACCGCAGTTTGAGCCCAGGCTGAACACAAGCGAGCTGCTAATATGGCTGAAGCGAGTTCCCAAACGCCACTGGGGTTTGTGTGATTTTTTTCCTTTTCAGCAGCATTCATCCAACTCCGTCTGCCCAAAGTCTTGATATCAATTGCAGATCAGAGGCATCATTTTTCCTCTCTGTCAGTGGGGATTTTGCCTGGATATATAGGTCAGGATTGGTCCTTTTCATCCCATTGTCTGTCATATCTTTCAGTCTTCACAGAATCTAATACTTCTCGTGACTTTTTTGAAATATTCCATTTGCACCTCTTTTTTCCTCAACCTGGCTATACTCTCCTGGCATTGTGGCTTCTCCCCGTTATCTGTTTGATGTTAGAGACAATGCACTGGACAATGTTTTATACATGACCCAGAATTTCCTTATGCCTTTGAGTCTTTTGCTTAGATATCCTTCTGGATTTGTCAGACAGATACTTCCATTACGCAACTCAAATGTTCAATAATAACAGTCTGGATCTTTTCAAATATCAAAACTTACTCCCACTGGAAATCAATCATGAGACAGACAAGAGACAAGTAGGATAGCTGAGAATTGCCTGCCAACTTTCTTTCACTGTAAAAGCTCATGAAAGCAGGCAAAATATAAATGACTTGTCAAAGAGAGCTTAAAGAGAGAAACTGAGAATATAATTATGGCCGCACAGAAACAAAGTATTTGCACAGATGTGTTGCAGTAAGAGAGACACGTACAGAGAAAGAGGTGTCAGAAGCGCAGGTACGTGTCCAGAGCCAGAAGGCTGTAAGTCACGCTCTGAGCAGATGTTCCAGGAGGCCGCAGCAAGCACAAAGTATGGGATGACCAACTTAGCAGTGTTGCGCTAAGGACATTGTGGGCTTCAGGTTGGAGAGCAGTATTGTTTCTCTGACCCCTCCTCTCTTTGGTTGTACACAGTTCTGTTCGAGTTCTGGTCCCCACAATTCAAGAAAGAGGCAGACAGACTGAAGAGGGTCCAAAGGAGGACTACGAAGACAATCAAAGGGCTGGAGAACCTGCCCTATGAGAAAAGACTGAAGGAGGAGAGGAGAAGGCTCGGGGGGGACCTCATCACAGCATTCCAGTACTGAAGAGTGGCTCCAAAGGGGACGGAGGCTCTCTCTTCACAAGGAGCCCCATGGAGAAGACAAGGGGTGACAGGTACAAGTTGCACCAGGAGAGGTTTCATCTCAGTATAAGTAAGAAATTTTTCACAGTGAGAACAATCATTCAGTGGAACAGCATCCCCAGGGATGTGGTGGAGTCCCCACAGCTGGGGATTTTTATGGGATTTTTTAGTTGTTACTGTACAAAAACTCTGTATTTGAAGGTCAAATATGGTGTCTACCAAAACAAATGAAGGTGCCTCATAGCATGCTTTCTTAGTGATTTGATTTTTTGAAAAATAAAAATGCAAATAAACATTGGCAAATACAATCATTTATGACAAGAAACGAAGAACATCTGACATGTGACAAATATCATTCTGTGAAGACAAGATTCTGTGATTCTATGAAATATGAGCATAACCCCCATTATTTTTGGTGTGCATTCACCGTGGCAGTACCACAGCGTTGCAGAGGCTGGAGTTTGTCCCCATTTGCTGTTGTGAGCCCTTCAGAACACAGCAGTAGAAGCAGTTCTGAAACACTGACAGAAGCGGTCCATACGCCTGTGCGCACGCTGGCAGAGCCATGCTCAGACGACGAGCCAGTGCTCCTCCTGGCTTCTGAGCCTGGTGGGTGTGGGAGGGACGGAGACCGTGAGGGCTGCTGCAGACTGTAGCTGAGCAGAGCAGGAGTCGCCCTGGATGGCGGCCCCCACCTTTTGGGCGCCTCTCCCTGGGCGCTTGCTGTCCCCTCTCACCCCATCGCCTGGTCCAATATTTTCTGTGCTCCACAGTAATTTTCTGTGCTGAGAGTCAAAGCTCTCCTCTGTTCCTGCTCTATCCCCATGTCATGTCCGCCGTGCTAATGTTCAGTGTGTGTCTATCATTAAGCATTTTTTTATTTACACATGAATAATTGAAACCTTGCATTATTAATATTTTAATTAACCTCTACACAAGATTTGGGTTTTTTCAATTCCTGCTTTCATCTCCCTATCTTGAGCCACCTTTATAAGGTGTTTACTGACTTTCTCTCCTGTCACTTGTGTGAAGTCTTTAACTCTGCAGCATGTGCAGAGATTGTCTCCAGAACAAGTCACTGCTGAAAATCATAGGACTGACTCTTCATAAAAATACTTTACCATTCGTGATTTCTGCCATTGCTAAGTTCTCTTTCGGAAAGGTTAATGCATTTTGGCACGTATTGCTGCAGCTTCTCCTGTCTCTTCTGATAGCCTCGTCTCGCATCTGGATCGCTTTCTCTGATTCATAACCAGTAACACTGAGAAATAACCATATGCTTTCCATTGGGAAAGATAGACCGGGAACTAGTGGATGCCCATGGCTGTAGGGGGCTGAATTATTTAGTTTAATGTTTCTGCTGCAAATGTAGAAATGGGTGAATGAATCTACTGTGAAGCTCTATGTCTCTTTCCTGTTCATAAGCACCGTGTCGGTCTTTTAGCACAGATGTCCCAAACAATAATAACCTACAGAAGATAAAGCTGAAGGACTTCAGCAATACAGACAGACTTGGAACGAGAAGGGGGAAAGGAGAAAAAAAAAAAAAAGGTAATATCATTAGAAAGGTATAAAGGAACTTTGAACATACCTCCCTCACCCTGAGCTGGAGTGGCTGTGGAGTACTCCCACTTTCATCACCGTAATCATGAAACCTCTGACCTCCTGCTTAAAAAGCCCCCTAGTCATACCAGCTCGGGAGAAATGGTTCGTGTGTTTCTAATGGGAGTCCTACCGTCCTTCACAGTGATGAGACTTTGGCTCAGGTGGCAACAAGGCAACTCCTGCAGGTGATGCATGTGAAAGTCATCAGTACCGATAAGAGAGAAAGGTATAAACACCCATTTCAAAGTAAACCCAACTTCTCTGCTCAGTGACTCGGTGACGTTGTTCCTGAGTCCCAGGGGAACAGCCCAGGGGAAGCCTGCCAGGCAGTTACCAGCGCTGGTGTATGCAGCAGCTCCCTCACTCAGGAGAGCACTGAGCCTTCACTGGCATCTCATACCCACAAAGGTAAGGAGACGAGCTCCCCCGCTCTTCCTCCTCCTCCGATCCCCCCACGGTTCTTTCTCTATGGGCTGTAGTGCAACCAGCAGGAATTGGACTTACCTTCTCCTTATGTATCAAAATCTTGTCTGAGACCACAAAACCCAGGGATGTTTGGAATGATCTGAGAAGATTAACAAGTGTAGCTAAGGAAGCTTTCCTCCTTGCTTAGCTCATCTCCTGTGGCAATTGCTCAGGCTGGTGTGAAGTCCTCAAACAGTGACCAGCAGACATGGGCCCATGAATTTTTATTTTTTTTTTTAAATCAGGGGTCTGAAAAGGTCATTTCATTTTTTTCTGCTATATGCTCATTGCTATCTGAAAGTGAATGAGCGTCCGTGCAGCTGCAGGGACCCCCAGCACACAGCTTCTCCACTGAGCTCAAGTGGGATAACTCCAGGTGCTCTCTGTTATCCTACTTTGTCTGCTGGGGAGGACCTGCCCTGAACTGTGCATAGCTCTTATTTATTTCAAACACTTTAAAGACTGTAGGAAGTATCAAAGAAATCTTAGATGGTTATGACCTGTACCAAAGTGATTTTCTTGTGTACAAATTGTTTTATTGCTGAGTGATGATGGTATGCTTGCTCCTGGGCTCATAGCCTAAGTCTGCAGAGTATTGCTTAATTGGGGAAAAATAACAGGACAGGAATTAAATAATTCAGGTGAGGAAGGTACTCCATTAACTGATCACATATTCCAAGTAATTCTGCTTCAAAATTTTTCACTGTCACTTTTCCAACATAAATTTAGAAGGAATGGTGCTTCATTAAATCTGTAAGGCTCTTCCAGAGTGAGAAGTGACTGACTGCTCAAAATAAGTTAATTAAAACTGTTTCACACTAGAAAGAACAAATGTTGGTGGAGATTAATTGATTTCCTGTTACTATGTACAGGGACTGAATGATGTACTAGAAGCACTGTATCTACATCCACTTCATCTAAGTCAAGGGCAACCTTTAGTGTGCAATTAATTTCACTTTTTCATTAGTAACTACTATTAGAGTAAAGTTAAATACCATAACTGTCCAAGCTATAGTTACAGTTTTTCTCCAGTTTACTGTGCAGTCACCAGGTAAGTTTTATACCAAGCTATACACTTAAAAAAAAAAAAAAAGACTGGTGCAAAATCCTGATGATTTAGTTCATGTATTCACATTTCTCTGTCTCTTCATCTTTGCTAATTATGTTCAGTAATGCTCACCTTCTGAGCAGTGCTACTTATATTTTGCATCTCCTGGATGATTTCTGAGGTCAGAACACGAGGAAGGATGGACCACAATTCTGGATGTCTTTCACTGTGCGAATGGAAGTAGAAGTGTCCAGAAAACCCCTTTTCTTCTCTCTTGCCTTTAAGCCGGGCTGGAAAATATGGAGTGGTTCAGCCAACTGATGCGAAAGAGGTTGTAGGCGTTAGACAGGACCATCTCTCATAAATAATATTGACCCTGCCCGAGTCTTCATTATCTTGCCAGGGCTGTAGGACCACCTCCCCCTATGCTTAGCTCTCACCCTGCAGTGACCATGCTGAGCAGCGTCTGATATCTGCATTGCTAATAGATCACAGTCATGTTTCTCACCCTCAGACTGAGGTACAAAATAACTAACCTTGATGGTGCATGAATGCCAGATAGTCTCTGTTCTGTGTGGAAAACTTCCCCGCTCCACCTCCACAAAATCCTGTAACTCAGCAGCGTGTGCAAAGATTTAATCAACAACACTCTATTAAAAAGTGACTTTGTTTAAACCATTCCTACACCTCCTGGCAATATCTGGTCTAAATGTTTTATGAAATAATTCATTAATTACAGAAATAGAAGTTCAGGTGCAGTGAAATTGTATGTAAATTCAGATGAAATATAGCAGTGGGTTCATTTCTAAAAGATAGGGAAAAAGTGAAAAAGGTGAAACATTTCCTTAGGGAGTTGAAAAAGTTCCAACGTTTGCTTGAAGACAAAGTTTTGAGGCTGAGTTTTACAGATGGAAAAAGTGCCCATTCTGAATGAAAACTCTGAGGCTGAAGGGGAGTCTGGGGCTGGACACTGAAAAGGAGAAAAGCATTAAAGCACAGCTCCAGCCCGGTGCGGTGCTCACCCTCTGGGCTCTGGCCGCAGGCTCTTTGCTCCAGTTTCTTGCCCGAATCCCACGCTGGCCGAGGGGATGGAGAGTGCCTCCCAGCGCACCCGTGTGCGGAGGTGCGGGGCTAATACTGACTCCGTTCTGAGGAGGCAGTCCCCAGCACCTCCACCATACCAAGTGCCCCTCTGGGAGGGGGTTTAGGCAGAGCAGGCTGATGCAGACTCCGGTGTCCGTTTCACAGGACTTGGTCCCAGAGTCCTTTCCCCTCTGATTTCTCAGCCCAAGAATTTTGCACTGCCTCGCTGGGATAAATTTGCCATTTGAAAAGCCGTTAGGGACTGTTCAGTCACTGGTGCTGCTTTCAGTTCTGGATTCAACAAATTTGAACGGGGAAAATTCTGGTAAAGCCCCGAGAACATCGCCCCATGTGAAAGCTTTCTGTAAGCTCTGGTGCCTAAAGGCCAATTTGGAGAGGAGACACAGCTGTTTGTATCGCTCCTAAAAACTCTAATTTTGTTTTGGTTTTTACTTTGCGGAATTGTAAATATTATAATTGTATTAAATTCCTCCTTTAATGAACAAACAGCTGTGTAATTACAGCAGTGCGTTCACACCTCTGTGGTGGTTGTTTAAACATTTTAATTACACACTGTTTCCAAGCGATGGGCTCTTCTCTGGGAGTGCAGTCCTGGGTGCCAGTTTGTACACCCTTATTCTGGAAACTCATTTTACCTAGGAACATTGTGAAATCTTGGGGGTGTGCTCAAAGCTGTGATGTGTCTTTCTGTCCTTTGAGTACCTCGTCTGTACCTCCGGAATAGAAGTCTTCCGCAGAGCCTGGCAATCTCTGGGGGTCCCAGAGGCAACTACCATCCTTTGAGTTCTCCAAAGGAGGTCTTGGGTTGCCCGTTCCCTGCTCTGCCCTGGTGAGTCACATTACCACCGAAGGTAAGAGCACCCCAGGTGTTAGGCTCACCAGTACTCACCTCTGGTACGAGATGGTCTGTATGATTTTTCATTGGCAAGGGGTAGGTGCTCGCCTTGCCCAGCCACGCCAGCTGCTCCCCGTGGGTTGGGCTTGAGCTTTGTGCTGGAGACTGGTGGGATGGAGATCCCCGCAGCAAGCTTTTGCGCTCTCGTGGCACCTTGAAACACATCCCTACCAAGTCAGCTTCCTCAGTTCTCCCCGAGTGACAGTGTAGATGAGATCCTTCTCTTGCTTTGCTCCTCCTGCCCTTTCAGTCATGATCGTTAATGCCTAACTTGCCTGTGCGGGTCTGCTACATCTTCAGCACTGTTGTAGGAGATTTCCTGGACATGCATCCTCCCACACCAAGAACCCAATGCAGTCTTAGCTTTGTGATGGGATTTTAACACTACACACTGTCTTCAGACACGATATTAGCCTAATGAGTGGGTGTGACAAGAGAAAGCTTTATCCAGGCCTTCTTCCTATGGTAACACACACCTTTCACCAGTTATAACTTTCCTGGCATGAGGCACAGAGAGCCGAAAGGGGCCTCCCGCATCACAGGGGCCAATACCTGAAACGTGCAGTTGCTCCACAGAGGTGTACATAGAGAGGAACAAAAACATGGCAGCTAAAGCACTATAATAACTAAAAAAAGTCACATTTCAAAATAAAATGACATAAGAACTATGCCATATGACTTAGCAAGGAAATTATTCACAACAGCTGGTTCAGGAGTGAAAGTTTTAGTGACTGTCCACAAACAGTGGCAATACAGAGCTTCAGAAATAATTTGCATATCCAGCAAGAAAATGTGACTATCGGCTATCTGTCCTACTGAACTTGTTGATGTACACTCGGGAAATTCCTCATTCCCCAAGTCTGATGTGACTCACCGACTTTAACGGGCTGCAGCTTTTAAAGTTTTTTGCTGCCAGTTCCAGCCACATCATGGCCAGACAAAGGTCCTGCTGGGCTTGCTCTGGTACTTCATCCAAAAAGCAGGAAACCTGGATCACCTCAGGTCCTGCCTAAAGCACCTGGAAGAGTTTAGCAGGGACATCTTTTTGCCGAGTGCCAAGGGCTCTTGTAGATGTGAGGAACAAACAGGGATGTCGAAAGTGGGAGGGACGAGGGTACTGGTCCCTCATCTCCTCCTAACGTGTTGGCATATTCACTTGTGCTGTTGAACACCTCTGAGACTCAATGAGCACTTAAATAAGCGATTGATGGGAGGCCCCTGCTAATTCTTTTTCTTCTGCTAAAGCAGAAGTATTTTTTTCTCTGACTGGCGAAACTTCCACGTGAACCCGGTTTTTCCCTTGTAACTGCTGTCTTCATCAGGCTTGTTTTAGAATAACGCATGTCCAGCTGGAATCAGAAACATAACATCAGCAGTGCCCAAACAGTGACTAATAGGTGTAAACTATTTTTTAAATACAAATAACAAAACTTAATTTATTCATTTGGTTTTTAGTTTCATGATCAGCACAAGGGGAGGTGGTGTGCAGCCGAGGGAGCTCAGATTCACATCAGTTTACTGGACCTTTTACTGGGAGGAGTTTCAGTGCGTGTGGCTAACGTGAGCTACCACCGGGTATATTCAGGCCCTGTTCAGTGTAGGTGTGAGCGCTGTGCGAGACTGAAGGGTGCGCGTACACCAGAAGGGGGACCTCAGGGCAAATGGAAGCAGCTCACAGCAGCCGGCTGCAGGATGAGCGTTGCCTTTGGTACCTGTGCGGGTGTCTACGGAGCACAGGGGCTGGGTGAGAGGACAGTCAGAGGGAGACATAAATACCCGGTGCCGTAACCAGTGCTGAGCTTGATCGTTACTCGTTAATCAATGTACTGGAGGGACGGGCCAGCTGGGAGGGAACAGCCACATTCCTGCACGCTGTTGCACTGACTACCCAAAACACGGCTGTTTCTACGAGAGGACTCTTCCTCATGTTCTGGTTTTGGAGAATTGATCTAACTGGGAATGGGTGGGTGCCAAATCCACAAGAGTTTGGTAACTTAGTATGAGATGGGTGAAGGTGTCGCGGTGTGGTTTGGCCTCAGCCGGCGACAAAAACCACGCGGCCGCTCTCTCAAGCCCCACAGCCGTGGGGGAAATCAGAAGAAAAAGACAGAACTGGTGGGTTGAGATAAAGGCAGTTTAACAGAACAGCAAAGGAAAGAGAAAACAATAACACCGATAAAGACATATACAAGCGCGATTACAGTACCGCCGCTCACCGACCGGACCCGGACTGCCCCCACCCGCTCGGAGCAGTGACTTGCTGCCAGCTCCCCCTACAGCCCGGGCACGGCTCACACGGCACGGAATACCTGTGTGCCCTGCCGGCTCCCTGGGGAAATCACCCCCATCCCTGCCGGAACCAGGACAGACGGGCAGTCTGTATAGCATGTTCAATAAGCTTCCAGATGAAAGCAGGATGAATTATGGCTGGAAAGGCAAAGGAGATCAGGGATAAGAGTGTTTTTAAAAGGAGGGGGATTAAAGCATGTTATTTTAATGCAAAAACCAGACAAGAGCAAAGGGGCATGGCAGAGGAGCAGCACAAGCCAAGCGGAGGATCGGAGAGGGTATATACAGGTGTGACTGGGCAAGTGGAGGGGAGGAGGAGCGAAGGTGAGCGATTTCTCCGTCTGTGTCCCAGAGGAAAGGAGAGAGCTGCAGGAGGGAAGCAGAGCAGACGGTGGGGAAAGCCCCTTTCATCTCTACAGTCCCTTCCCAGGGCAGGGCAAAACGCGGCGCTCGGCAGAGGGTTGAGGCTGCTGAGGAGGGCGCCGAGCTTTGGCTGGCAGGGAAGATGTGCTGGGGCTGGAGTGAAGGAGCCCAGCTTGGCATGGGGGCTGCAGATCACCATGGGGCATGGCCCTCCGGGGGTGTCGTGTGGGGACAATGGGGGAGATGGAGCCGCTGGAGCTGGCGAGCGGCTGATCTGCACGGGCAGGGGGGCGGCTTTGTGCGCACCAACGTGATGGGATGCAGCTCCTCGTGCCAAGGACAGCCTGCACAGAGGCAGCAGGGGGTTTGCCAAGGAAACATGTCCCTTCTCTCCTCAAAAGAGCTGTGGCACAGATCTTCTCTGTTCCTCTCAGTGCCAGATATAACAAGGCAACTTGGAGTATCTTTGCTTGGACGGATGTTACCACTGACTAAAGTACACTCAATTTTGTGAATGGACATTTCACTCCCTCAAACCTGTCAGAAGGTGATCAGGAGTGAGAAGGTGAGCTCGGTCTCCCACACCCTGGAGCCCCCTGGGGCATCGCCTCACTTGGTTGGGAGAATCGTCTCACTGTTCCCACTGTTCTTCCACTGTCCTCACTTTGCTTTCTGATCATTAACAAAGAAATACTATTTTGAAAGAAATCTTTAACCTTTTATAAGAATTCCCTCAAATCTCCTGGCCAAAGCCGAGTGTGCTGGAGCCTCGCAGCCAGACAGCAAAGCCCGTTCAGGCCCCAGTTCCCTGCCCACAGCTCAGACGTGCCCAAAAGCTACGCTGGGGAGGAGAGACCCACCAAGCCCTCCTCACGCCTGGGGCCCCCCAGCTGTGGGTGGTGCAGCCACTCTGCCGGAGCTGCCCAAGCCCGTGCCCCCCTTGGCCAGCCTGTGCTGTGTCGGCCAGCTGCAGCCTCCGCTCTCCCTTCTCTTCGCAGCGCGCTGCTGAGTGCTGCTGCCGCCTCTGCAGCATCTTCTCCGCAGGTCTGGTCCTCAGCCGTGTCCTCCCAGGCACCCACTTCATTTCCCATTAGAAGTCCCTGGCTTGACATTAATTGGAAGTTTGAGGTCAAATATTATTCAGCTGGCTTTAAAACTGCATTCTTTGCTTTTTTGGGGGGGGAATAGCCTGTCATCTTTCATACACTTTTATTACTTTTTGCGAAAGAGAGATATTGATCCCTTGTACTGTGCTGCTGAATGCTGCCTTTTCTCAGGGCGATCCCTGTCACCCCCTTCAAAGGTGTATGATTAATATGCACAACACGTTCACTGGGCTATTGATTCCAGCAAACGAGAAAATACGTACCGTCGTTGTGTTTAGACACATTTCCAGGAGGTGGGAGAAGGCGGCCACCCAAATTAACGGACTTCTGCTTTGATGCAGAACCCAGGGGCAGATTGCACGCTGGCAGCGGGAGCTGGCACGCATCCCCCTTCAGAAGCCCGGGGCATCAGCCTGGCCCTGCCCCGTCCCCGCTGCTGGCAGGGGTTTCCCTGGGACGGATGGGTTAGAGCCGGGCTGCGGGAGCTCCGCTCTGGCACGGGCGCAGGAGCGGACCTGGCTCCATGCTGCGGGACAGGGAGCCGAGCCAGAGCGGGGGAACGGCTGGCCTCAGCCCCTGGCAGGAATAAAGGGGAATCAGAGCCGAGGCAGAGCTTCCCATCGGTGTTGCCTAATCAATTCCTGCTGTCCGAAGGGTGGGGAGAAAACGAACATATAGGGGAGACTGCGGGGTCCTGCAGCCCTGCGCTGACTCGGTGCGGTGGCAGGGAGGGGAGCGCGGTGTCTCCGCAGGCACAGCACGGCTCCCGGGGCAGCGGCACGGCTGCGCTCATGGTAGAGAGAAGGGTTTGGATCAAAGTGTTCATCTGCCTGAATTCTTTTGATCTCATCTGTTGCCTGTAGCCTTGCCAAATAAGACAACAATACGATTAGCCTGCAAAGACAGCTTCATCCCACTGTCAAAGGCCTCTGATCAGTGAGATCCGAGATGAAGCCCGAGATTTGTATTTCAGTAAGTCCTCCCACAACAAGGTGAGAACATCAACACAACCCCCAAACACACGCTCGAACACTGTGAGGAGGCAAGAACTGGAATTCAGCTGAGATCTGAGAGTCCCATGATTTGCCAGATTGGCCATATTGTAACTCCAGACTCATTTGCAGAATTAATTATACCACATTTGCAAATCACTGTAAAACCATTTTCATCTGCAGAAAAATTATTGTGATATTTCATCTTGCTCTCAGCTCTGGTGAAAGCAAATTTTCACATCCTCCCTCTAACAGACTTTGCCAGAAAAATATTTTCCAAAGTGATCTGTGCAGCGCTCCCATATTACTTCAACTCAAACCTGTACCGTGAACGCCACAAGCATCTTTGCTGCTTTGCCTTTGGGTAGGCGATGAGGGCGGGTGAGGGACGAGGTCTCCCCAGGCATGTGCGGCGCGCCGGGAGAGCCGCTGGCCCTGCGCGGGGTGCGCACGGAGCTCGCCCGGCGGCAGAGGATGCGGGCCAAGGGCAGCGCCGGGGAGCCTTTGTCTGAGGCAGTGCTTTGTCTGCTGCGCGAGGCTGTGCACAAAGCGCTCTACAAGAGACAGTAGCTTAGACAAAGCCCAGTGTTTCTATTCTTCATTTACCTGAAGTTTAGGAAAGAGTGGCTCAGGACGTCCATCGGGGTTATGTCTATTTGGGAGCTGATAAAGAGCTCGGGAAATTAGCAGACGCATCTTGCAACAGTCTTCTCAGAACGATGCGGAGATAATGCATAAAAAGCTTACAGGAATAATGTATCCAAAGATGCTTTTCTATCATTACTCAGTCTACATTCATATAACACTGGGAGGCTTTTAAACAACTTGGGCTGTTGGAAACCTTTGTATTACACCCATTTATCTCCATATTGTTCCTTGCTCTCAAATTTCCTGCTATAAGGTCAGTTCCCTTAAACATTCCTAGCATTCTTTTCTTGCTAGACAATTTCTCTGTCTTCAGTAACTTCTGTAGTTACAAAATATGACTTGTTTGGAGTGGATTAGTGCTGTTTCTATTCTTTTTCTTTGTGCCTCTGTGAAAGTGATGTGTACCTGTCCTTCAACTTATTTTAGATCAGACCCCAAAGGACTTTCAGGTGCTGTTCCCTGACAGGAATATTGAAGATTATTAATTCAGAATATCCCATCTCAAAAATACGCGGCATTATTAATGGAAGATTCCTCACTTCTATGAGCACCCTCATGTATACGTGCATTAACTAGGATACTCATAAAAGCCGACACATGCAAAGCTAATCCTATTAATTAGAGGAACGTTACCTCAAAGTAATCATTGTGCAGTGCCTCCCCAGAGCTGGTGTCACCTCCACAGTTCTCCGTGCTGTCTTCTTTCTGTCCCGATGGGCACCGTCCCGTCCCTGACTGCAGGCGAGAGGTGGTGTCACGGGGAAGAGGAGCAAGCTGAACATACCCAGCGATTCCTCAAAGTGCTGTCTGAGCCTCCAGCAATTTGCAGAACTGACTTCTTCAGTCAGAGAGGAAATCTTCATCTTTAAAGTGGTTTTATTCCTAAGAATAAAAAACACCAGAACTGGAGAAATANCCATTAATAAACTGTTGTCATACATCATTAGGAAAATAGACATAATGTGTTAGGCCACAGGTAGCTTCTGGTGTCAGACGACAACCCCAAACTAGCCTAACGTCCTGCCGGAGCGTGGGCTCTCCTGGCTCTCTAGTGTGCAAGCCTGCAGCTACGTTCCAGGAGGGTTCCGGCTTCTGCTTGTGCAGGGGCCACAGTGAAGCCTGACCTTAGTTTGGGTGCTTCCGCTTCAATTCACCTGTGTCCTGAAATCAGAAAGCGGGGAGAAGAGAAGTTAGTGTTTCTGAAAATGGTTTATGTCTGGTTGGTATTATCGGGCATTTCTTGCCATATTGGTCATTTCTCTTGATCAAAAATTTTCAATTTTTCTCTACTAGAAGGCAGACATATTGAAGACTGCTTAGTGTCTGTCCTAAGGTATATTAGATCAAAGTTGCATAGTACTCTGGGTAAACTATAAGCATGTAAATGTAATTTTGGTTTTCATACTTAGGCAAATGCTTATGAGTTCTGAGCTGAGAAAAGTGCTTGGTTCTCGTGGGTTTTCAATTAAGTTTCAAACTAAACCGAATATTTATCATGCTTTGTGCGGTATGCATGCACGTGGCTCCTCACGTCTTTCTACAAATCAAGACGTGTACAGCTGGCAGAGACAAAAAGATGACTGTGAAGCATTAAGCATTTGTTGCTTATGCTTATTTGGTCTTTGCTTATGCTAATGGTCTTATTTCATCACCTGCCTTGAGAAAGAGTAATTTAGGATTTGTATGGAGTACAGAAGCCATTCCTCCGGGCGCCCTCCTCCGGCTCAGCAGAAACCGTTGATATCACAATTTCTGCAAAGGAATTAGAATGATAAAAAAGGAGCCCACTGAGTCAGTATGTTCAAGCTCTGGCTGATACATTTCATGTAAAAATCAAAACCAACCTTCTCCAGCCAAGATCCTTTGACAGAGATGAGCGCTATGCACAGGCTGAGGAACAGATCTTCAGGGTGAGCGATTACATTGCTCTGGCTGTGATAAAAGAAAGTATCGCTGGAATGATAAACTCTGCCAGTCCTGGAGGCCTGCATTGACTCCGAAATGGGTGTCCTGCCTCACTGGCAAAGGCGCACGCGTGCCGGAATGGGAATGCCATGTTATGCACATAAGGAAATTTCTCCAGTTTGTCATTTTCTGTTTTGAGAAGGAATGAAAACAACTGAAAATCTGTCTCTAAAAAGTTCTCGGATAAATTATTTATATCAGGGATTGTTTTCAGCCCTTGGAGACTGTGAAGTGTGAAAGGCTGAGTTCATCCAGCTCTGCAGGGACGGGCTGACAGTGGGCATCACCTGTCCTGTAGCTCCACGTCAACCCCCGCAACAGGCACAGGCAGATGACACTCCATATCTGTCACCTGCGCCACGCTGGGCACGGTCCGGCAGGGCGAGCGGAGGAGCTGCGGCAGCTCCCAGGCACCTTCTTCTGTGCCAGCCCCGGTGAGACCGCCCCGGGAGAGGTCAGCATCGCGGCTCTCACACCGCCCCCGGAGGGGTCAGCATTGCGGCTCTCCCACCCGCCGACCCCCGGCGTACTGAGGGTTTATAAACCCAATTTCAGAAAAAAGCAGGTGCTGAGAAGTGTAGAGAAAGTGTTGAGATTAGCTCAGTTTAGGCCATGAGCAAATCTATATGTTCCTGCTTAACTCTTTAGGAAAACAAAATGAAATCATATTCTCGATTACCCTACCACAAATAGGGGGTGAACGCTGGAGTTCAACGTACCACGGAACAAACTTCTGTTATCTTTGAAGCATGTTAAAACAGCATTGGTAGACAGTGGCTAATGCCACTTTTACACAAGATGAATGGGAAAAGGAGAACTTGAAATTTCACACAGGACTGAAAAGAAATACATTTCTAATATCTTAAAGCAAATACTGGGTCACTTCCTGCGGCACAGTAATTCAGCAATAAAATGGGTCTCTAAAAGGAACAATGGCCTCCTTTTCTCTGGAGGAAATTTTCAGTGAATCCTTTCCCATTTCCCAGTGCGCAAGGGTCAACCCCGTACCTGCCCTTACTGTGCGCTTTCTGCAGGAGGCTGAGATTGCCTGCGTGAGCGCACGGGTGTGCGATGCTTTCTACACTGCTTTCTACAGTATATTCTGCTGCGAAAACCAAACCTTTGGTATTCCTTCGTACACAATTTTGTACAAAAGCCTTCTCAGGAAGTTGAGCCAAACCTGTGCTATGAATGGTTTGAAAAATTATTATTGTTTTAAAAACTTTATTGCCAGAACTAAAGCTGAACTGTTAATTCAGAGTTTCAAACAGAAGGAACCTCAGCCATAGCCGAGCACAGGTTAAACTCCACCAAAAGAATTACTGTTCATCTCCCCAGTTCTGCTTGTCAGCTTTTCTTTTTTTTTTAACCAACAAAATGCTTCTCAGGCTTGGGAGTATTTTAGCATCAGTCTTACTGACAGGAGCACTTCAATTGTATTTTAGTCATCAAAGAAACTGTGAGCCTAGTGTAACCAGATAAAAGCCCGGCAAAATGAGAACCTCCCTCGAGGTGATCATTCCTGATCAGAAATGTTTCTCTGGGGAAGCCTGCGGACCTTGCAGTTCATAACTATGTAGCGACACTTAATGACTTTTTTCCTTGCATTTCTGTTCCACAACAGACGTGTGTCACTGGGGGTTCGGTCACGCCACAGCGCAAACCCACGGGAAAGCAGGTGGGAATGCCTCGTCGCTGGTTTGCTTAGAAAGTGCTTCTGACAACGCACCGCAGACTTTCACTAAGCGGTCTTCACAGAAAACAAGACATGTTTAAAAAGTCTGAAATAAGAACTGCGTCCTTGGACAAGATAAACATTTTCACGAGTGAAAATTAGGCGTATTATTAGACAGTTCCTGATTAGTGCCGGCAGAACTGATTGGCCCCACTTTGCTTTGTCTGGCCTGCAGCAAACTGAGGCGCAAACCACGAGCGCCCAGGGAGAGCATCCTCCTTCCCTGGGCCAGTGTGCGGTCCCCACCGTGCACATCGGGTCAGACCCCGTCCCCACTGACGTGCCTGGTGTCTCGGTGTCCCGGGCGGGCCCGGGGACTGCTGGGCACAGGGGACACGTGGACTCAGCGAGGAGAGGCAGCAAAAAAGGTCCTTGGCTTTTTCTATTCAGGTCTCCCTGATTACTAATCAAGATCTGCTAATTAAGAGATGCAAGGCTTGCTAGAGAAATCAGTGCAAAGCACCAACACCCTCCTGGTCTGAGTCTGGGACAGTTTTCAGTGTGAGGGGATGGTAAGAAATAGGCGGTGGAAGAGCTTTCACCCCCGAGGAGCCCCACTCCCCTGTCCCAGACACCCGGCTGCGGGCGGAGGGGAAAATGAGAGCCCAGCGGGGCTCCTGCGGGGCAGCGGGTACCGGGAGGGGGGTTCTGGGCAGCAGGATGGGTCCCGGTGCCCTCCCAGCCACCCCCCCCTCCACGAGCTGGCTCTGTCCCCTCCACTGTCCCGCGACAGCAGGAGTCCTTCAGGCACCAGAGCTGAGCACAGACTGATTTCATTACAACTGTAGATCTTAGTGAATCGTAGATTCAGGAGCGTGACACTGAGGGTGCTGATTCCTGGTAAATCTAATGTTTGCAGCTCCAGAAATAGAGTTCCCAGAGAAAGACGCTCGATTCCCTTTCAGCCCTGCTTTACACACGCGAGCTATGTCCAAGTCTGCGTTGGGCACACCAGTCTAAGTTCAAGCTGCTTTAAGTGTTCAGTGGTGAGTGCACAGTTCAAAGACTTGTACGCTTTATTTCTCAGATTATTAATGACATTGCATTCCGTTTAGTTATTCACTTGCAATTGCAAAAGTAGAGCTGGTTGGAGGTTTATTGCTGAAACTCATTTTTTTGTCAGAAAACGCTGGTGCATTGAGACAGAAATATGGACCTATTGAAAACTGAGCATGGGGAGATGGTGAGTGCTTGTTTGCTTGTGATATTCCTGAGAACAGTCCAGTTTGTCCTTCCAGAACACTGTGAGAAAGCTCAGGGTCTCTTTCAGCAGCCAGTTTTCTTTGTTCTTGGAGACCCCTTCCTAATGCCCGACGTGACTCTTCATTGCGCAACGGAGACTGTTGCTTGCTGCCATTTTCACCGTAGGCCTGAGGACCAGACCGCCTCTTCTCTGCAACAGATTTTTATGTATCTGACGGCTGCTGTGTTAGCCCTTCTCGGCCACTGTCTTCTCTGGAGTGGACAGCCTCGGAGGTAATCAGCTTTGATAAAAGACCTGCTGAGAAGCTGTCCCAGGGTTCGCTCCGAGGGGTGGGGATGCTCAGCCACCGTAAGGGAGAGCTGCTGAGTGATGCTGCACGTTCTGGGGCCTTTGGTCCTTCCTCTGTCCTCTCTGAGTGTGCCTATGGGTAGTAGGCAATTTTTTTCTTTTTTTTAATAAAAGTTTTCAAAAGATGTTGCTTAACACAGAGCAGAACGAAACCACGTGTAATTTGCTGTAGGGCAAATGAGGCCTTTCAGTCCACAAGAGTTTTGATTTCCACTTCTCGGAAGCACAGCACTTCAGCACAGGATATTCATCTCATAAGAAGGGATCAAACTCTGTATAGCAGAGTCCTGCTGGGATTTGGCAACTTATTTCCATGAGCTGATTGTCAACAGTGGTGGAATTAATGATGGTGTTATGAACAGCATACATCTGCACATTACCTCTTGATGAGTTAGGCATGCATGCACCACACTTGCAGTGAAATTAATTACAGAATGACATGGGATCCTCATTATAAATATAGCAACACATTAGGCAGTCCTGTCAACTATTTAATGTATGTCTCGGTCTCAGCAAACCCATTTCTTTCAAGAATTTGCAACTTGTTCCAAATTGCTAAACATATCCTTTCATTTAAACAGTTTGTACAGTTGAAGTAATTGACTTGTAAAGCAATTTCTGCTCCACTGATGGTGATATTTTCTTTGTTTTCCCATCCTTTTGAACTGTTTATTGTAAAGCCTTCTCCCCGTTGCAGTGTTTATTGCTTCACGTTTTCTTGCACTGTTTCCTTATTACTTAAATTATTTTCCCTTTGCATCTCACCATCGTAAGTATCCTGAACAAACTGGATATGTAACACTCTGTGGCTAAACATATGTTTCCTATGAGAGCTCTAATATGGAAAGAAAAGAAGGCATTGACCTATCCTCACCCAACAGCTACTCACGTTATCAGTAAGCTGAACAGTTATGTAGTTAAAAATGTATAGTCAACCTTGAAATGAATTTAGGTATAGAATTATGCACGGTTGTTTAATATTACTTAATAGGATTTATAGGATATCATCTGTTATACTGCATCAATAGGATTCCACAGCACAGCAGAAACCTGCCACCACGTTACGCAGACCGTTCCCGTTTGATTGTCCCCTCCTTTCGGATGCCCAAAGCACTCCAGCCCAGGGGAGACCCAGCCCAACCCCCCCACAGCAAGAGGCCTCCCCGGCCAGCGCGGCCACCGGGCTCGCCCGGCTCCGGCCCTGCCTCCTGGGGCAGCCGCGCAGCCGCCCTGCAGCGCCCGGTCCTGGGGCCATGTCCACCCTTCATCTGAAATGGTGCGGCTGGTGGCGCTGCCAACCTGTCGTTAGAGCCACCTTTCACGTCAGTCCGGTTGGTCGGGGTCGGATGCACAGGTCTGTGCGGTTTCCCAGCGAGTTTGAAAAAAGTATGAGCTTGAACAGAAGTGCCCAAACTTTTGCCCAGGGAGCAGCACAGGGCGCGCTGCAGAGCCCCGAGCGTCCCCATCACTCGAGGATGGCACACAGCGCTCTGCGTCCCTCCGCCGGCCGCGCACCCGGGGCTGCGGCGTGTCCCCTGGGGCCGGCGAGGAGGTGGCCGGGACGCGGTGCACCCGTCGGGCAGTCAGGGGCAGGCGTAGGCAGAGTAGCAGGGGGAGCTCCGTGCTGCCACCAACAGCGGGGATAAAAACCGTTCACAGGGTGCAAACGAGGCAAATGGAACGATAGCTTTGATTGAGACAAAGGCACAAACCAGCTTCCACATTGACTTGAGGGCTGGTGTGGTTTGGATCTAGCACTTACTGTAGTCAGGGACGAGACGAAAATAATTAAAGCGTCAAAATAGTGGCAAGCTAGGAAATATTTATTTGCATTTTAACATTTTCTGGTTCGTACCCGAGTTGCGCCTTGAGCAGAGCCCAGCGAAGAGCCGACCGGAGGCAGGGATGCCCTGCCCGGCGTGTCCCCGGCAGACAGGCGGCTCCGAGGCCCCGTGTCGGCAGCAAGAGCTGTCGCCGTCAGCACCCGTCCTGCACAGCGCGCTCTTGCAAAACAGCTGTCATTCTGGAGAGGACTGTTTTGTTTGGCAGAGAATATTTTTTGAAATGGCTCGCTTCCTAGTGCCTTTTCAGCCTTAAATTATGCTGAACAGCAACAAGCAAAATTAACTTGCATGGAGAATTTTCATGATCAGTGTTACAGCTGTACCAGCCTGTAAGTGCACCCTTAAGACAGGATCGTTATTTCCTTCATGGTGGCCCCTTCCCTGGTTTCAGGTATATATATTTTATGCTTCCGTAACTCAACACAACCTTCTGTTTGGGAGGTGAATGCACACTCTATTATTCGGTAATGCGTGTCAGTGCTGTCAGCCGAGTGAAAGTCCTTACATTCAAAAAGCTGTTACCAAAGAATAAAAACAAGTATTGGGTGGTTTCATCGTTACTGACGGAGTTATCAGGGCGGGGGCAGCACAGCGGCAGGGCAGCCCTCCTCTGGCCGCGGGGCAGAAGGGTGTTTCTGTGCTCCTGCGGCTGGCGCAGCCCAGGACTCCCCCGGCTGCCGGTTTGCTCTGGGTTTCTTGCTGTTACCAGTAATGTCCGAAAGGGAAGGCAAAAGACAATCCGTTAACACTGAACAGCACTGCTGTTTGGGCTGTGACTTATACTTTTCCTTTTAAACAATTTTTCCATTCAGAATGAAAAGGCGACAGAGGAGTCACAAAGAGCACTTACTAATTTGGTTTATTGTTCTGTCTAAGGATCTCCTCGTAACAGCAGGGCTGCAGTAAGTAAGAGACAGGCTTATCAACACGGGTGGGACTGCTACGTCCCTTCTTACAAGTGCCCTGAAACAAAACTTTCCTACTAACTCTGAACAAGCCCCAGCATGAGCTCCTCTGATCTGAAATTTGCTTGGGAATAATCAAAGTTGTTTACTTTCTGAGCAGCTTTGCTGCAGTAATTGATTTGTTCTGGAAACTGCAGTTTGAGGGAAATGCTCTTCGCCGCTTCCCGGGCTGATGTGTCGCGTTGGCCCAGACTGCGGCTGTCACACTGGATCGTATCACAACCTGCTTCTCAGAGGAAACCTATCACCAGCTCCAAATGACTGATGAAGGACAGGCTAAAAGAAACGCACAGAGAACGAGAGCTGTAAACCACTGTTTTCTGTGAAGAGCTACAGAAAATTTCATGGCAAAATATGTTGATGTTCCAATGAGTTCTTTTTATTTTACCTGTAGACCTGGTATACTAATTGAAACTTCAAGAAGTAATCTTTTCTGAAGAATAATGTAATGTACACAGGGTGTAATGTTTTTTCAGCACAGCCCATTCTCTAAATAACTCTGGGGAAGGTATTTGAAGCAGCCAGAGAGATCTCTCTGGTGTATTCTAGCCTTAAGCCTGGACTATCAGAAAGCTATTAGAGCAATTTTGATTTAGTTGTCCTTTATCACTTTCTATAATCTGTGCATTACAGAAATGGATGAAGGCTTAACGGGAGTGCCGATAGCCTATTGATGGTACCTATTTTCAACATGTGTACAAGTACATATTTTCAAAAAACTCCTATCGTGAAGCACTTAGAAGCAGAGGCGTGACGGACCCTGGGTGAGGAGAAGCAATGCCGTGCCAGCAGGGGTGACAGAGGCAGCAGAGACATCTTGCCGGGACACCTTACCGCTACCTCCACTGCCGCCTGGGGCGTTGCAGGGTGGGCAGGGGCGTAAGGCACCGGCTGGAGCAAAGCAAGGTAGGACCAGGTTCTGGGAAACGCTTCTGACCGGGAAGGTGGTAAGCTGCCGCGCGGTCTCCATCCCTCGGGACATTCACAGCTGGACTGGACAGGCCCTGAGCAGCCCGGCCGAACGTTGGCTCTGCCCCCCCGGCTGGCCGGCTTTGAGCCGAGCTCTGGAAGGGCTGTCTTCCAGAGATATACACACATCTTGTGTACATATTATACAGGCATTATATGGGCAGATATAATTATTATATGCTTATATATTTGATATATACGTACACACACTTCCCATATTTCCAAACCCACAGTATCTTTGTTAATATAAATAATCAAATATTCCGGCCTGTAGCACTGTACGGACAGCTTCAATACTCAAGGCCATCTTTGGAGGTTGTCCCAAGTGTTCTCCGTACTGGAAAGATCTCAGAAGTTTTTGCTATTGAAAAATTTAATTAGCACAGCCAGAATATTTTACCGGTATCTTTCATGACAATGTACAAGAAGATATACTAGAGTCTGATGTTCTTCCTTAGAATGCTCCCCACTAAATCCCCTTTCTCTGCTAACGCCTGTCTTCTGGAGTAACACAAATTTGTTTCCTATCTGGCTGCACATCAGGTTCACTAAGAAGTCTCAGATAGATGAGATTTTGGGGGTGTACTTTGCCTGGAAAATCCACTCCCAGTTTTGTTGGGTATGACTTATCTCCAGTAAATGCATGCTGCCTGTTAAATCCATGTCCTTAATTATCCTTTTCTTCTAAATCACTTTTAACACCTTGCGTGTTGTTCAAGTCGCGTTCACAGAGCGGTAGTTGCCTGCATCAGTCAGAAACCACCAGCCTTGACATGAGACACGTGCTAAGGAAACTCGCTCCCAGACCTCCAGCTAGAACGTCTTAATAGAACGGGACACTGGTACTGGTGGTTAGCCCGTCGCTATAATATTTTAATACTTCCACTAGTGATCTCTTGGCTTTCTTTGTTTCAGTTCATTTTATTCCTCACTTCTAGACAGGGCCTGTAACTCAGCATGTTTCTGATTTTCCTGAGGGGAGTCATCATTCACTCACAGTGATTCCTGATGAATGGTTTGCTGTACAATTTCCGTTTTATGATGAGTATTTGGAGTGTGCATATCACCATTTCCTTTAAACCATTTTGAAGAGTGTTTGCTTGTAAATAGATCAAAGTTGTAAACCCCGAGCTTTCTCAGTTTTGGTGGCATTTATGTTGCTCTAATTTTCCAAGTAAGGATTACAGTAATTACTCCACATTTATTCAGCACAGAAGTAGCACAGAATTTGGAAGCTCATTAACATCTCTACCACCGAGCATTTGTGCCCATCCCATGCATTACATGACACAGAAGAAACAGGCAAAGATAAAGCACAGATTTTTACAGCTGATGTACCAGCTGTGTTTGCGATGGAGAACAAAGCGATCTCGGTCGCTCTTAATACGACTGTGCCCAGCAGGGCCAGGCGCTTGCGTCGGAGCTGACAGAGCACTCTCTTAGCAAAGGACAGCTGAATCTCGGCGTGGGAAAGAGCTGTGAACCAGAAAGAGCGCAGTGAGACCGAGCCGGTGGGAGAGCCTGGAGCCGCTAATCCCTTCCCCCGGAACTGAACTCACCTGAAGCAGCTCGTGCTCCACATCAAACCATCAGCAGACTCAGATGCCTTAATCTGGGAGTATCTGTTCATGGTACGTTCTGCTTTAGCAAGAGACAACTTCTGCCCGTCCTCTGGTGCTCTCTGCCAGAGGGCAGAATTTGGGTCAGCACTTTTCTTCGGAGATTTTGTGCGTTTTCTCAAATTACTGCTTTCCGGTAGCAGAAAGCAAGATTGTGTGAGGAAAGCTCTGAGGCTGCTTTCAGTTGGTTGAAGTGGGATGAGAAGGGGACAGATTCCTTTTCGCAAGACAAGCCTTGGGAGCCGCTGATCTCTGCACGGCTGGAGCCAGCCCGGCGCAAAATCCACTCTTCCTTCTCGGGTTCCCCCTCCTGAGGACATCTCTGCTCTCAGCAGAAGTCTTGGAGGGGAACATGTTCTTCTTGTCTCTCATCCTCTTTCTTTGAGCACATGGAACATAGTAATCCTTTTTAAAGAAAGATTTATTGCCATATCTCTAATTATTAACTGCCAGGCAGATATCCTTTTGCCGCTAAATTTTCAGAAAGATGCATAAAGACTCTGCAGCTAAATGCAGTCCAAACATCAGTATTTTAAATATGTAGTGATATTCCAAGTAATCAGTAGAAAACGAATTAATCAAATAAACCAGTATTACATTATTTTCACTTACTGGGCTGCCTGGGAAGTGTCACAGTACTGGGGTATGGTGAAATATTTTTAAAGACTGGAGTGAAATGGCCTAATTGCTGCAAACGGGACTTTGAGGCCAGGCCGGGCCTGGGTCCCATTCACAGCACAGGAGCAGTCCCGCTCTGTCCTGGGCAAACACCTCTCGTCTGGGTATCGCTCAGCGCTGCAAGACCGTGCCTTTGCCAGGGGAGCGTGTTTTCTTCTCACACATGAAGGAGCTGCAGTAGTTTAACAGCCTGAACACCATGGGTTGCTGGGCTGTCATTCAAGGAACCTCCTTCTTAACACTAATAACTAAATCACCACCTCCAAGAGAGGCTGAAACACAGCCTTGCCCCTTCCCCTGTGATATGATGGATAGGCAGGCATTTAAAAAAAAAAAAATAAAAGAGAGAAGGAAAGAACATCCTATGTGCGAGCTCACAGCTTTGTTTTGCTCGACAGCATCGCAGATCTGTGTGAGTGTTGCTCCCGCCGGAGTGGATAGAGAACCCAGGAAGATCTTACCCTATCCCAGTTGCCCATTAACCTGCAAACAAAGTGGAAATATTAATTACTAATACCCAGTCTTACAAGGTAAGAGAACCCATAAAAGCCAGGCAGAATGAAAATTTCAGTCAGAAACACTTGCTGCCTCTCTGACCAGGCTCCCGCAGGCGATGCTCTGTGCCATCTCAACATCTTCAGCTGCACTGTCGGAGGCCTGGGAGGCAGCAACAGCACTGCTGTTCCATCAGCTCCGCTTTGCATGCCTTAAATGAGGTGTAGGATAATTTGAGCATAATGTATGCAAAATTTCTATCAGCTTTCAACGGAGATGAGCAGCAAAACAATGTGCTACTGGCATAAATGTAAAGCCAAATTTTATTCACGGGAGAGGGAGAGAAAGATCTCTCCAAGCGTTTAAATCCACATTGTTCTTCCAAGTGATATTTGTATATTGAAAGAGGGTTTGCACATGGCAAGCCAAACACCGAGAGAGATGCCATTGACCCCCGGAAAGAGCAGTAGCCAGGAAAAGGTCTTCCCTTGAATTTACGCGTGGCGAATAAGAGAGCTGCTACGGGACTTGTCGAAGGTATTGCAGAATCTTGCAGGTCGGTGATTTGAACTCCATTCAGTTGCAGCTGCACAAGCTCCTCCTCTTAGTAGTCAGTCTTGCTGCAGGTCATCAGGAGCAGTTTTAGCAATTAAGCTTCCACTGAAATACCAAACACTATGGGGTCTTGAAAAGACAATGAGCGCACAGCCCCATTCCAGCTAGAGAGACTGAGTCTGAAGTCCACTATGGGCTAAAAGCTTCATTCTCTCGGTTGGCTAAATCTTTAAACTGTAGAGTGTTAAATGCCCCAAGAAAGGAAAGCAAAGCTACTATTAATAATTCCAATGGCTAAAGAGCATGTTATTTTCAAGTGGCTTGTTAATCAGCATGGGGTCTGCCTACAGCTATTGCAGTCAGTCATCTTTCACCAGTAGTAGCTAGTGTCTTAATAAGAAACAACAAGGCATTCGAGGGAGCTAAAATTGTTCAGACTAAAAGGAAGTTAACAGAAATGATTAACCAACTTGGCTAAATGCCACTGAACAAGATGGGAATGCTACTGAAAGGGCAGATTATAAAGCCTCGATGCAAACAGATAAAGCCAGATAACAGGCTTGTGAGAATGGCTCTCGCAAAGCTGCTTACCTCTGACCAAATTCTTATCAGGAGCTCAAAATGGGAAGAAAGATTTTCTTTCGCAATGCATCTGATAATTGCTTAACAAGAATGGGTGCATTTTTCTTCTTTCCTTACCAGACCAAAATTTGTGACCATCCTTCACAAGCCAGCAGGGAAAGATTAACCGCTGGTTGTGTTGATGGCCGGTGCCGGTCCTCGCTCCTTTTTCACCGAGGCGCTTTACACCATTTTAAGGGGAGAGCAGAGGGAGGTGCATCCCGGCGCCCGCTGGCCCCAGGCGGTCAGGGGAGCGCAGGCCGTGCTCTGACCCCAGCTGAGCTCTGGGTCGTTTGCTCATTTTGCTGTCCTGATAACTCAGTTTTCCATGAGGCAGCGCAGCGCTGCCTCCCAGAGATGGGTCATAAGGACAGCTCTGGCACAGGATTACAAACTCAGAGACAACAAACAGATAAATCAAATCCCAGAAAAGTAATGACATCCCAAATAAACCATCACAACCCAGAGGAACCTTGCTAAGAACCCAGGAGGAGGCAACGTTTCAGTTAGTGCTAATTTATAAATAGAAATAAGATGGTTATTGTTATTTAATTACTGTTCTACCTTGAGCCCTCCATCAGCTCTTCCCTGACCCTTCTGGGGTGAAGGTGAGGCTGGTGAGCTGAGCCCCCCGGCTGCTGCAGCCCCTGCCCCGTGTCACAACGCACCCACCCTGCCCTGCCCCCCCGGCCTGTCATGCCTCTGTCCCTCCGCAGTGCCCAGGACCCCTGCTCCGAGCGGGCCCATGGTGGCCGCAGCGGGGGCGGGGCGGGGGTCCGGTCCCCGGGGCCACGGTTCAGTCCGTCTGCACAAGAATCAGGAAAGGCAAAAGCACCGAGCACCCACCATCGCTCCTGCGTGGGAATGTACATCCCCTCCTGGCTGCGGCGGCGGGGGCTCCCACTGTCACCAAAAACATCCATTAGAAAAAAACAAAACACACACACACAACAAAAAAAACCCAACATTTTAAGAAAAAAGGATTCTTTACTGTTAAAAAAAAAAATCTAAAAAACCTATTTGAATTATGTTTGGTTTAGGTTTTGCATAATTTCTTTGAAGGGAGACATTTAAAATACATTTCTTTCCATATTCTTCGGGTTTTTCTTTAATTTCTGCTTTCCACTTGACCCCATGCCTCTACAAGGCATCATCACCTGAGAAATATGTGCAGGTGGTGACTGAGAAAGTTCCTGAAAGCAGTTTACCAAAGCTTCACAGGAAATGTCAAGTATTAAATCAGCTAAAATTAGTAAAAACAAATAGTGCTTAGAAATTACAGTTTTATTTATTGCCTTCTTTCTGCTCTGCAAAGCCAAAAATCTTTCCTGTGCTTGGCCTTAAATGTCCAGTGCCCACCAAGAGCCCGCACAGGCAGGCGTGGGGCACATCAGAGTATCCATGGGCAGGGGAGCGACACCACTTGAAGAAATTGCCTGGAAGTTGTTTAACTAAACAATTTGCAAAAAACGTTATTGCGATCACCTTAGAGAGACTCCAGTTTGTGTAGTTGTTCAGCCTGGCATGAAGGCTGAATGAATGGCACTAATTTGTTCGAGGTTTCCCGGTTTATCAGCCCACGGGCTCACCCACCCGCGAGATTTTTTTGATTAAAAAGCTCATCATTTATTATTGTTATCATCATCATTATATTCTGATCGGGATTACGACTATCAGCAGCTTGACTAGGGTGAAAAGCATCCTGGATGCCATAGGATGAAACAGGCAGATGTTGCAGCTGTTAAAAGACGTCCATTGACATATCTGCAGGAAAAAGCATCAATTTGTGAAGAATTTTCCTCTCACCAGTGCTGTAGAAAGAAAAGATAAAGCATTTTATGAGCAAGACAAAGAAGTGAAATAGAGAACCAAAAACAAAGAAGAGTAAGTGACCGGTAAATTGAAAGTCAGTCCTGCAAAATGCCCTGCAACGAGAACATTGTTCTCTCCCAACATACAGAAGAGAATTAAATTGTTTTATGCTTTCAGCAGGTAGGGAATGGCCCGGTGCACCCGCGTGGCTCCAGGGATGAGCGGTGCTCCGGCACCAGGGTGCTGGCTCTGCTCAGCTGAGGGGCTCTCAGCACTCAGGGGAGCGGCTGACAACGGACTCCAGGGCAGAGCTGCAGAAAACTGTCTTTGAATAAACGGTCTCAAATCTGGGAAAAAAGCTATTCATGTTATGGTACAGATAAGCCGTCTGCCTTATGGATATAATGGAAATATATACCCCTGAAATGTCTGAAACTGGCAAAAACCCTCTCGAGTACTGTGAAATAACACTAGCTCTTTTTTCTCTCATTTCCTCTTCCTTCGCTGAGTTTCTAAAGCCCTGACAGAAAAAGAGAGAGCTGGGGCTTGCACCTACACCCCTTTGGGTTTTAACTCCACTTCTGGCAGAAGCACCATGGGTTTTGCATGCAGAGCGTGTCACGTCGCCCACCGGAGTGAATGGGCAGCTCCCAGCTCCCCGGAGCTCTCCTCGGCATCTCAGCAACCTCCGAGCGCTGCTCCTTCACCACTGCTCCTCCATCGCTGCTCCTTCATCGCTGCTCCTTCATCACTGCTCCTTCATCGCTGCTCCTCCATCACTGCTCCTCCATCGCTGCTCCTCCATCGCTGCTCCTCCATCGCTGCTCCTTCACCGCTGCTCCTTCACCACTGCTCCTTCACCACTGCTCCTCCATCGCTGCTCCTCCTCAGGTACCTGCGCAAACACGAGCAGACACCACCCCCCAGCAGCCCTCAGCGGGGACTCAGCAGGCAGCTTCACGGCTGCTTCACAGCGTTCACAAATATTAAATCTTTATTAAGTCTGTTCTGTTAAGTGGCATGCAATACTTGTCAAAAGGAAAAAAAGAGTGCAAAAGTCTTGAGCAGAAAATACGTATGAGTTCTTCTTGCGCAACGGTAAGTGTTTAAGCCTACCCCATGATGCTCTGTGCTCTGAGAAAGCCTTTTAATGCAGTTCATGTTGGCTTCAAGCTGAAAATCCAGCACTTCTTTCTGAAGTGAGGTAACCTGCTAAAGCTTTGCTGTCTAAAAATGGGACAGTTTCTCATTGACTGCCACAGTTAATTTGTGTAGGTGATTAATGGGAAGCGTGCCACAGCCAGCCAGTACGTGAGTTTTCGCCTGGGCAGCACACTGGTCTCCTCCACCCTTGCCTGACGGGTCCCATTCAGGTTTGCCAGACAGCCGGGTCAGGCTGCGGTCTCTCTGATGGGTAACGGCACTATTTTCAAGTACTCTGCAGGACAGTGAGCCCTTCTGTGTGCTTAAAACTATTATGGCAAATAGCAGTGCTTATTCTGTCAGCGTGAGCAAGGCGAGTGCTGCAGCCACCAAAAGCTGGCCAGAGCACTCCAACCATGTCGTGACAGCAGATGTTGGGAAGGGAGCCGTCACTCCGGGCTCAGGCTGCTCTGTGCCCTGAGGCACCCCCTTACCAAACCCTCAGCAGCAGGAGACGCATCCACAGCCCCCGCGGTGCAGGGTGGGCTGTCACCACACGTCCCCCCTGCTGCTGCCCGGCTCAGGCACAACTGGGTCCCATCCCAGCAGGTGACGGCACACCACGCGTGGTCAGGTGGCCAGAAGTCACCAACCTACCAAGCCAGCCTGCTGGGGGGCGGGAGGGAAAACACAGCCGGAGCAAACGCAGCCACACAGCAAACTACGCCCCAGCACCTCTCTGAGCAGATGTGCCGGGTGGAACACAGAGCTGACAAATGTTAAAATGATGGACATGCAGGAAGCAATCTGAACTGTACAGAGACCCCGATGACACTGCCATTCAGGAATGACAACATGGAGTTATAATAGAAGTAAGAAAACGTCAACTCAGTGCTCATAAGTTGCCGAAAAGAAAGTTCCCTGCCAGAAATTGTTGAAAGTAACACTACGCTATTATGTGTCTGACAAGAGGAACCCAAAGGTGCCAGCAACACTGCAATGCCGCTCTCCAGCTCCACCAAAAGATCCCAGCAGCCGGGACAGTCCCCAGTGGCTCAGGGAAGGCAAGCATCGCCACATCCTTGCGTGGGGCGAGAGGAACGATCAGGGACCACAGCCCGGCAGCCTGCCCTCAGACCCCGGGGAGGGGATGGAGCAAATCCTGCCCAGCAGCCAGGTCCAGGCGTGCTGGAGGCTTGGGGACAGCCCGCACGGGTTTACCACAGGCAGATTATTCCTCAGCAACCCAATGGCTTTCTGTAGTGATACAGCTGGCTCTGCGGATCGGGGGAAACCCGCGAGCAATGAATATCCCACAAGCACAGATCCAGGCTGGGCAGAGAACAGATTGAGAGGAGCCCTCGGGAGAAGGACTTGGGGGTGTTGGTGGGTGAGAAGCTCACCATGAGCCGGCAATGCGCGCTGGCAGCCCAGCGAGCCCCCGGCATCCTGGGCTGCATCCCCAGCAGCGTGGCCAGCAGGGCAAGGGGGGGGATTCCGCCCCTCTGCTGCGCTCTGGGGAGACCCCCCTGCAGTGCCGCCTCCAGCTCGGGGGGTCCCAACAGCAGAAGGACACGGAGCTGTTGGAGCGGGGCCAGAGGAGGCCCCGGAGATGCTGCGAGGGCTGGAGCCCCTCTGCCGGGAGGACAGGCTGGGAGAGTTGTGGGGGGTCAGCCTGGAGAAGAGAAGGCTCCGGGGAGACCTCAGAGCCCCTTCCAGTGCCTAAAGGGGCTCCAGGAGAGCTGGGGAGGGACTCTGGATCAGGAAGGGGAGCGATAAGATGAGGGGGAACAGTTTTAAACTGAAAGAGGGGAGATTTAGATGAGATATTAGGAAGAAATTTTTCACTCTGAGGGTGGTGAGCCCCTGGCGCAGGGTGCCCCGAGAAGCTGTGGCTGCCCCATCCCTGGAGGTGTTCAAGGCCAGGTTGGACGGCGCTTGGAGCAACCTGGGCTGGGGGGAGGTGTCCCTGCCCGGGGCAGGGGGGTGGACTGGATGGTCCTTAAGGTCCCTTACAACTCTGACCATTCTGTGATTCTGTCATTCTATGATCTTTAGCAATGCCTCCAGAACATTCTGGCACAGCACCCCGGAATCCAAAGCAGGGACGTGTGAACTGGAAGGGTGGAATACAGGATAAGTAAAACCAAGCTGTAAAGTATCCTGATCTGACTTTGACATTATCCCAGCTTTGAGCAGGCAATTGGACCAGAGGCCTCCAGATGTCCTTTTCAACCTCCAACTGGGTTGGACTAGATGATCTCCAGAGGTCCCTTCCAACCCTGACCATTCTGTAATTCTGTAACCTAAATTAATCTGTGATTTAAAAAGGGGAACAGAGGATAGAACTAAATAATGAGTAAATAGAACAGGACTCCGCAAACTGTGAAAGAGAGAAGTGAGTGCAAGGAAGTTCTAGAGGTCTGGAAGAAATAACCGGCATGAAGAAAGCAAACAATCTCCCTGCTCTTTCTTTAGTGCAAGAACTGGGAAGATCAAATAAAAATATCAGGCGACAGTTCTGAAGCAACAAAAGTAATGTGTAAATAAATGGTGCTTTTTGCTGAGATGGACTGTTACAGAGACCAAAAGTATAGATAACCGAGAAATCAATAAGACAAATTCTCAGAAGAAAATGCCACTGAGAGCCTTTATTCTTAAACGCAGAGAGCATTTACCCTAAGTGTAGAGCGGTGGAAAGCAGGTATTCACTCTGTGGAAAGCAGCCGCTCCTCACCCACCCTGCCCAGGGAGGGGACGGGCTGTGGGACGAGATCAACCGACCTTCCCTGTGAGGCCGTGCAGACTGGCTCACCCTCCGTGCTGCCCTCCAGCATCTCCTCCTCCGCATCGCCAGCCCATGACCCTGCAGACACCCCGGCTCCTCTCGTCCTCCCACCACAAGGACTACGGCGGTTTCCCCAGGGAAATGTGAACTCACCCACTTGCACCGTGAAGGGATACTGCGGTACCCAAGGATGCGATTTTTGGACAGTGCTTGAAACTAGCTGCAGCTGGGAGTTTGTTTGTGACTCACCTGACATGCTGACTTTTCAAAAACATGCAGTGTTTCCGGTGTTTCAGGCTGCGCGTTTTGGGGAGCAGTAGCGCACCTCAGTCGGAGCTGCTCGGGGGTGTTGAACCCTGGGTGACATCCGGCAGCCTCCTTTTCTTGTGAATGGAGATGGGAAAACAGACACAAAGACAAAATTGGGGAGGGTAGTTATTAAATAATGTGAAAATTCTCCTTTTTTCCCCTGCATCCTCTCTCTACACGGATGTTTTATAATTAATTTGCACTCAGTGAAAATTGGGGTTTTTTTTAGATGACTGGCATCTGCAAAAATGAGATTTCTTGACTAAACTTCCTTTAATGAAGCCACAATAAGCGAGGGACCATTTTAGTGCAGTGATGTGCACAGTTGGCTTTCAAGCAAAGTGGCCAGCACTTGCACTTCTGCAGCGTGACTGAAGAGCTCAGGTGCACAGGTACAGTGCTGATTATTTGCCTATTAATTAATACTCCAGGCAACACATTTCTTTTAATTATACCACATGTGACAGCTGTTGCCAGCAGCCAAAGGATTTAATGATACCAAGCACTCTTAGCATTTGCCCTTATTTAGTCGCATTTTGAGCCCAAGAACCAGAGGAGATGGTTGTGAGTGCCATGGGCCGTCCCACTGGGCAGCAATGGTGAGCGTGGGTTCGCACTGTGCGTGTGGTGTGCCGTGACTTAAAAAGAGGTGACTCAGAAGAGGCGCCTGGCTTGCTGATGAAATACTGTGAATCGATGGGAAGATCCTTCTGTTGGGAGCTGAGGGACGGACACCATCCCTGCTCCCAAGGCAGAGGCCGATCAGTCCAAGGAAGGCACTGAACGAAGGGGTTTCTGGCAGAGGAGGCGCTGCACTGTACATCCAAGAGGCTGATTTAAAATAGCTGAAAACTGACACGGTCTCTTATTTTGCTTCTGCAGTTTTAAACTCACACAAGCCTCTGACACATCAGAGTTTTACAAGTCCACACGCGCACACAAGGAAATTCTGTCACTAACCCCAAGGTAAAGGGCAACTCTGTTCTAAAAAAATTAATAGCTATTAGTGGCTTTGTCTTCCCTCTCCTTTTATCGCTGCATTTCTGTGATCTCACGTCATGATATACTTTTTTGGTTGGCTGGTTGTGAGGGTTTTGCCTGGTGGTAAGATTCTGGGATGGCATCCAAATAGTCTCACGCTGAGACCTCTGCTCTGAGGTTTCCAAGGGAACCGAGGCCCAGATCTCGTTCCCTGTAAAAGTCGGCAACTTTGAGGAGAAAAGACCTACCGCCAGTGAGAAGAGCCGGACATGTCTGCCTTATGCCATCGTCACAGGTACAACAGGGTCCACAATGCTGTTTCCAAAGCCTGGAAGGAGGAGAAGGGAGGTTACACATCCCATCCCCTTCCGCCAGCCCCTGCTGGGTCTGCAGGAGCCCGGGACAAGCCACATCTCTGGAGGCTGGGGCTCCCCCCTGCAGTGGCGGGGTCCCCGTGGCACCCACCCTGCGCGGGTGCTTTGGGGCCTCTCTGCCCTCTCTGGCACGGCCGTGGGCGCCCTGTGCAAAGGGCTGGACATGCAGGGCAGCGCTGTGGAGGAAGGAGATGGCCGTGGGAGGCTGAGGCACCCAGAGCATCACCAACAGAGGCTGACGAGGGAAGGAGGACTTTGTTCTTTGCACGCTCCCTTTGCTGGAGATGTCTTTTGCCATGAACTCCCAGTGTGCCCCTTTTTCAAAAAGCTGTGGCCAAAATTCTCAAACACAGGGCTGTACAGAAAGGCAAGGAGGTCCGAACGCTCCTAGACCCGTCCTTCCCACTCCAGCCAGCAGCTACTGGGGTCATCACAGACACAGCTGGGACCTTCGGGGCTGTTTCTGCAGGCACCCTTCATCCTAGGAGATGGCAGAACTGTGGCCGAGCTGCTGCTTTAGGAAGAAAATCTGGGTGAAGTGCAGACACGCTTGCCTTTCCTGGAGGAAAAAGCAGCCCACGGTGCTGCAGGTCCTGGTCTGCAAAGCCCCTGCCAGCGGCTGGGAGGGCGGCGGAGGGCGGCTCCTTGAGGCCCTGCGCTTCTGCAAACAGAACCTGAACGGCGCGCTGCGTGAGAGCCCCATGGAGAGGCAGCCGTTACGGCAGTCAGTGTTGCAGACTGAGTGCTGGGAGAGAACGGGACTGCAGCCGTGGCAGTAAATCCATCACCCTGTACCTACGGCAGCCGGGAGCCACTCAGTGGTGTGACTGACTCAGAACTGCCCTCCGCCTTCACACAACCGCTGCTGTGGATTTTCACCCTGAATTATTATTTTAAATGAAACAGAATAACAGAACATCGTTATTCGTTTCCAGTAGGCAAAATCTCCAGCCAAGAGCACTGTGTGTCTCTCTTCCGTGACCTTCCAGAAAAACTCAGCATTTTCCTGCCCGGAGAAACAGGCTGATGGAGGCAGGTCTGACAGCGGCGAGCGAAAGCGTGCTGCTCCCCCCGCTGCTCCTCACACAGCACTGCTGCGGTCATTCCTGCCCCGACCCCACTCCAGCCCAAATTCCTGCACGCCATGGACACTATGGCTGGTGCTCTTCAAGCGGCCGGAGGTCCTGATGTGCTCCACCTTGAAATGCCCCAGGAAGGCTTTCCCTGCCGAGGGCAGGTAGCTTCCCCCCAGCGACCACAGGACCCCCCCAGCTCCTGGGTACGGGTGGCTGGGGTCAGTCCAGAAGGACCCCACAGCAGCTGGGTGGCAGTGTCCCCGCCATGCCGAGCCACCAGCGGTCCAGGGAGAGGTCAGACAAACCACTGCTCCTCCTGGTAGCACAGGGCTACAGGAACCTGCCTCGTTCAAAAGAGACCCACCACAGGCGATGGGGGGTGAAGCCGACTCTGCTCTCTTTGTCTGAAAGCACAAAATGAGGCGCAGGGCAGGTGTGAGCAGAGAGCTCCGTGCTGGCTGCTCCATGCTGGGCTGCAGGCAATCTCCTGGTGTGACATAAAAAGCATCACTGAAGTGACAAGGCACATGAGCTGGTTTTTCATAGAAATAAATGTATAATGTTCTGAGACAGTAGTGTGATAGCAGCATCTGTTGTACTCAGCACCTGCAGCTGCAACGAAGGACACTGCAGCAAGGCATCTCTCCAGAAGACGCTGACACGGGCTGGAGGAGCTCCATGGCTTGTCTTGCTCTGGACGGGACAGGCTGCTGAGATGCTGACTGGAGCTGGCACCACAGCAGCTCGCGCCAAAGTTTACCTTCATACATCAAGCAGTGTGCCAAGGACAATCATTACTTCATGATTAGAAGTCTCATTTGGTTTTGGAAATGCCTCCCCACACCTGCAAAATAAAAGTATCCCTGGAACTGCAGAGATGAATGTGATGCAATAAGACATTTGGCACAACCTGCTGCAAAGCTTATGCCAGTCTTCAGAAAACGAGCTCGCTCTGCCATCTCTTCCTGGCTATTCTGAAGCGCTCTGCATGGCATAACCATTCTCAAAACCACCTTTCCCTCCAGTTAGACAAACTCCTTGGCTGAGGTTCTTAGCAGTACCCGGGAAAGGGAGTAAATAGCTTTCTGAGCTGTCTTGTTAGTCCAGTGTGCCTCTGTATGAAGACATTAAAGAATCACTTAGGATGAAAATACATCTCTGATGTGAGGAAGAGAGAGACTCGCTCCTGCCCGCCCTCCCCAGCACACTCCCACACCTCTGCAAGACGCGGGCAGGATGCCCGAGCGGGGCGGGCAATACAGCACGGATGGAAGCTCGTCTCTGCTGCGTGTATGACATTTGCTTCCTCGGGTTCACTAGGTTTATTTCAGTTGCTCCTCATTACCAGCAGAGTACTAGTCCAGTCTTTGTTTCTGTTTATTTTGAACCAGGCTTCCTGCCCTCGGTGCTGTGAGACGTTACAGGACTGGGAACATTCTTTAAGTCTCGCAGGCTTATGGTTTAGCAACTCTACAAATCATACCTCCTGAACGTAAAACAAGGAAGGGGCTTGTGATGTGAACTGTTCAGGGCAGTGCTAGGGGTGCAGTGGTACGGTGCAGCACGGCCCATACGCACACGGGTGCCAGTCAAGCCACCCGCGGCCCCAGGGCGATTAGCCGGGGCTGTGCCTGGCCCTGCTGAAGGTCACCACTGACCCACACACAGCTGACTGTTGAGTCTGCACCAGGGAAGTCTTTAAGGTCCAGGCTGTTTCTGCGTCTTTGGAGCTGAATTACAACCGTTTTTTCTGGTTGTTTCCCCCCCCATACACATCATCCTGGAAAGTCCCATGACTAGCAGTTACGGTCTGTCCCTGTCGTGGTGGCAATCGAGCCCTTCCTTACATCTCCACTTCTCCCAACAGCATTCAAGGAAGGTTAGGTAACATTCACAGCGCATTTGAAAAACCTTAAAGCCCAAAGAGTCTGGATGAATGTTCTTTGGTGGGGGTGGGGAGGACATTTCTCAGGACACAAGGGACAGACTTAACCTTTCTCTTCATTCCCTTGGGAGTGGTTGAACATCTGGTAACACCCCAGGGAGCTGCACCAACGTTTGGGGAACACAGGTGAAGAGGTTCACTGCCAAACATCACAATGTTAGTAACTCGGTGCTACTGCAGACAAATGGAGATGCTCCACCTGAAGGTGCAGGTTGGTGGCATCAGGCATCCGCCCACCAGAATGCGTGCAGTCGCCCAGGGCCCGGCTGGCAGAGGAGCCGCTCTCCCTCCCCAGCAGCGGACTGTGGGGGGTCACCTATCTGTACAATGGCGAGCAGCCTGGGCTGCCCGGTGTCCGGCAGCCGGAGGTCCTGCTGCCAGCGGTGGAGGAGCCGAGCCAGCTCCAAGGGAGCCATAAGCCCCTGGGTGCTGCTGCCTCTGGCGCTGCTACCTGCGTGTGGCAGTGCCTGGGTGCACGGTCTGGCTGCCGAGGGGCTGGAGCCCCTCTCAGAGGACGGGTCAGGGCGCATCCGTACACGCAGAGCACTGAGGAAGGACAGTGGTCTGGGCGGGGACCTGAAGGAGCATCACCTCTGCTCCTGGCATCTGTGGCACCGCAGTGCTGTTGGTGGCGTGAATACCCATGTGCATCCCAGGACCGTGGGGATTGCACCAGGAGAGGGGATGGCACCTGCGTTCTGGAGGAGCGGAGGTCCTGCCAGCTGAGCTGTGCCGGGGCGGGGGGAGCCCCGGCAGGCCATGTGCAATGAGCCCAGACCAGCCCCCGGGGCCAATGTGTTCAGAGAGAGAAGGACGGAGATACCAGCCCCACTCAACAAACAGCATGATTATCTCCTGGCAGTACTCTGCTAACAGCTAATTAAAAGGATATGGATTATCCATAAATGAAGCAGAATGCCCTGTATGCATAAAAACAGAGTGAATAACATCTTCATCACCTCCTGTCCAGCAGCCAGGAGAGCTTACACGGGCTTCTCTGGGGCCAAACAGCAGCTCCTGCCCCTTTCCTCTGAGTCACACACAGCTGGAGATCACTGCCTCCGCAGCGGAGACACCAGCCCTGTGATGAGCGCTGGGCTGTGCCATCCCTCTGCACAGCGAGACACCGGAGCACAAAGTCACTGCCCTGAGCAGAGGGAGAAACAGCCGGGAGCAGGTCTGCCAGAGCCTAGCTGCGATGTCCCCAGATCAGGGACACGCAACCCTCCGCGTGCACCACTGCGGAGGCAGCTGTGCACGCTGCCAATGTGCATTTGCCTCTACAGCAATGAGCAGTGCCCCCGTGGGGCGATGAGGATTTGGGGACAAAGTTTTAACATATAAGCAAACACACAGAGTAAGAATCCATCAGTAGCCATAGTAATGCAGTTTGCTGCACGGATACATTTTACAATTTTAAAACAGCATTTGTTTTGTCATGTTCCTCATCGCCATTAGTACATAATGGGACACTGTACATCAGTTTAAATGAATTCATAATGAGCACTGTAGCAAGTCTATTGAACAGGAGATAAATAGGTGATTACTGTGACTCTGCCTTGATGGATGGGGTTGCTCAGGGAGTTACATGCCATTTCCATAACCTTTTATGGAGATACCATAAATCACAGCAGACAGAGTGACCCATTAGAAGCTATAACCAAAAGAGAAGAAGACTAACTTCTAGGAATAAAACTCAAAGGGCTGACAACACCAGATGCCTGCTGGCACAGATCAGAGAAGATGGATGCAGTGTGAAGATGTGATGTGAAGACTTGAGCCATCAGGTCGCTCCTAAGGAAGCAATGTGAAGATGCTGCAAGACAAGGCAGAGAAGTAAAGGGCTCGGCATTGGTGCTATAGGGGACATTTGGGGAGAATAATGGACACATTCTGGGAAGAGTGCACCCTTCAGACCTTTTCTCCAGGGCTTGAAGGTAACAAACAAAAAAGAAATTAATATTAAGGAAAGAAAGGGAAAGAGCAGGGAGACACTGTCTACTTGTACACAAAGGTTATGGAAATAGGGTGAGTGAGAATTTAGCAACGGGAACTGGAATATCAGAAGGTAAAAAGATGGGAAGTGGCCAGAAATTAACGATTAATTCCCAAGAACAGTAACTGAGTCTATGATAAGGGTCAGTGAACGGGGCTGTTGCCTGACAAGCAGGGGAGGGACCGCAGGCAGGCAGGACCGTGGAAATGACTGTGTACTTCTGCCAAGAGCTGGGGGGAATCAGGCTGCAGGGACCTGAAATTCTGGAATGGCATATGAGAGCTGGTACTTTGGGTAGAAGGAACACAATGGAAAAGTTTTGATGGCTAGGACACAGTCTGACCCACTAGCATGAAAAAAGGTGGTATGAGTAGGAGGTGCTGGGGACAAACCACTCCAAATCAATGTCAGCCGTCTGTACCATTTAAAAAAAACAACCCCACGTTTGTGATATCTTAGGAAAAGACAGGAGCACGTTGCAAACCAACAGTCTATAGGAACTACTGTGTAATTAATATGTGCAATCCGTATTGTGTAGGAAAATCGTTCCAAGAAAAGTACTCCACATGTACATCACATTTCAAGGCATCAGAGGAGTCAGGTAAAGCTGTCAGTCAACTATGTACTGAGCAGGACAAAGATAAAATAAAGAAAAACATTCCAAAGTACCCTCTAAATACAAAAAACCCTTCCATTTCAGACAGCTTAACAGTTTTTCATTGCAATTTCAAAGACACTAAAACATAATCAAAACCACAATTCAACTGTGTTAAGAAGAAAGAAGCAGAGTTCCTAGAAAGAGCTTGGCTGACTCACCTGCACTTTGATACACGCTGGAGAGCTGATATCAAACGCTGGCAGCAACGAACACTGAGGGACAATAGCAGGGAAGCAGAAACATCAGCTCAGCCGTGGCGGCAGCAGTTCCCTGGGGAACTGTCCTGAGCAGGGAAGGATGGGGACTCAGACCGAGCATACGGTCACATCATAGAATCATAGGATAGTTTGGGTTGGAAGGGACCTTTCAAGGCCATCTGGTCCACCTGCCCACCATGAGCAGGGACATCTTCAATGAGATCAGAGTTCTCAGAGCCCCGTCCAACCTGACCTTGAATGTTTCCAGGGATGGGGCATCTCCCACCTCTCTGGGTAACCTGGGCCAGTGTTTCACCACCCTCAGAGTAAAAATTTTCTTCCTTATATCTATTCTAAATCTAGACTGTCTCATCCTACTGGGTGAGATTTGGTTATCATTCAAAATTTTCTAATAAAACCACTGAATTGTTTGCTGTGCTGTAGGGCCCTTCCACTGTCCCTCCGAGGTGCTGACAGGGATGCAGCGCTCACAGGGAGGGATGCTATTTCTCTGGATACGAGCGATCCCAACAAGGTGGCATGGACACTCTCCTGCCTCCGGTAAAGAGCAGCACTGGAAACATGTCAGAGAGGTTTAGGGTAGGTAACGGTGGGGCTTTGTTATAGAGCAGGGATGGTGCATGTATGAAGAGAGACGTTTCTAACACTGGACACTGCATCATTGTGGGGAACTTCAGAGATGGGGAACAAGTGGCACAAACGGTGTTTTGGACCAGTTGCAGGATGTTTGATGCAATCACTGGTCCAAAAAGTACAAACCACGTTATTCTGGAAAGTAGCATGGGTAGCACAGAAAACTTGAAATCGGGAAAATTAACTGGATTGAGTGATAATGACTGGAAGCAGTGTGCCTAAGGCATGACTCATAAACATTTGCTAGGAGATCATGAGTGTCATTGTACAGGCCTTATCAACACCTGGAGTTTCGTATAGAATGCTAAAATTTCATGGCTGGGAAAGACAGAGTCCCACTGGAATGAAAGTGGAGAAGAGTGGTGATTGTAGTCAGTGAAGGAGTGGACTCGGTCAGGCAGAATGTATGCAATGGAAGAGTTTATGCCAAGTCTCCTGCAAGGAACGGCGACGTGAGCTCCCTGGCCAGACTCGGCACTGGGTAACGCACCTTCCCCGAGTGCAGCAGGGAGTCAGACCAGCAACCCGGGTGCCTGCTTCTGGTTGAATGTCAGTGCCCTGCACAAGTACAGCTCTAAAAGAACATACGGTGCCTGACTGGAAGAGCAGGGGGACGGGGTGGCACAGTCTGAGGGCAAGCCACGTGCCTAAGCACTTGGAGACTCAAGGGAACATCGGGCACAGTGACGCCATGCGCCAGCCTGCCGACCCTCCCAGCTCTGCGAGGCAGAGAAAGGTGTTTAGGCAGACACAGACACAGATAATGAAGTTGCCTCTGAGAGCCTTACTGAGTACACATCCCCAGCTAAGGAATAGTACAAGAGAATGACAAAAGAGATTGCTTGAAAAGTTGGCAGTGTGGTGCTGAAGACTGCTATCATGAGCCATTTGAGATGGGAGCTCGCATCTCACTAGCGAGGGAGTGACAGACAGAGAGGGGACGGGATGCCAGGAGCCCTCTACACGATGACAAGCAGCTTATGCTTCATATGACAGAGAAACGGGTTCCCGTGCAGCAATTTAAAGAGAGATGACACGGAGTAAGAGAGAGATCTTTGCAACAGCGTTCTGACCAGCCTGTTGGGCCAGGACTGCACACGCCAAGGCAAGAGAAAGGGATGTTGCAGACACATGTGAGAGAGAAGGAAAGCTTCAGCTAGAACCTGGGCTGTGTGAATGACCACTGTCTGCCAGAGATGTGATAGAAGAATCCTCCGTGTTTGGGTGCAGGAAGGTGAGAGGACAGAGCAGTCCGGCAAGAGGCAGGTCTGGAGCAGAGGGTACATCTGTGAGTCATCAGCCAGCACCGAGGAATTTGCCACAGATGAGGTTTCACAGGGCTGAGGGCAGGGGGGGGAAGCTGCACTGAGGGTACTGCACCACAAACAGTTGATGAGGAGAGAAAAAGTGTCCCCCAAAAGACCTGTTTAGGAGACAGACCTGTAAGAGGAGAGCAAGGAGGAGGCAGAGCAAGGGCAGATGAAGTACCAAAAAGTTTGACATAAAAGACTGCCTGACAATCTTCAAGGTGGTTGAATAGCAAAGGGGAAAAACAAACAGGAAAGGGTCAAAAGGTTACAGCGGGCTGTAGGGTCCTATCAGCAAAGTCTGTATTGGCTCTTGTCATCAAATACAGAGGCTCCCCTGCAGGAAGCTGGTGCCTTACGCATGCCGCGTGTTCAGATATGTCACCCCACCACTGTTTCGTGCTCTGGTCTCATGGAGGAGTTCAAGAATCTCCCACTCTAGAGAATAATTCTGTATCCTTTACAGATGGCTAGAAACACTATGTGTAATGTGCACTTAAAGTATTTGTTTATTCTTATTTGAGTGGAGCTTTTGATGTAGGTCTATCCATTACTTAAAAGCCAATAAGTTGGAAAAGGATGAAAGAAAGTGAAATGGTCTGTATCATATCATTCTGTACAGTATTTGTGTATGCTGAATATTTCATTTATTCTGTAATCTGCAGATGGTTTGAAATTGAAAAGCTGGGCTATTCCAGTGGCAGCCCTTTTGTTCTTGGAATGAGCTTGGCTTATTCAAGCAAAGCAAGCGAACACCTGATTAATGGCAACATCTATCTTCAAGGGAAAAGGTTGTCATTAGACTGAGCTATTGTGCAATTCTAAAAGGTTTTAATGTTGTGCTTTACATAGCAGGAGCTTGAGAGGGTTTCTTTCTCCTGCTGAGACCAAATCAAGTCAGGGAGATCGTCCCGGCCTCCTTAGTGGGGCGGGGGGAGCCCAGGAGCAGTGGCGGCAGGGAGCAGGGAATAGCTGCACGCGCAGACCCTCCTCACAGCCAAGAGCACAGGGCCCGCGAGGACCCTTGGTGGGAGAAGGGCTGGACCCAGGGTACCTGTCTAGGGAAAACCCAGGGTGCAACTCGCCTAGAGAGACACCTGCAAGGGCAGATGGGTGTGCTGCTTGGCCTCAAAAGAGTAATCCTCCAGGCTGGAAAGAAGAGAACCTGGTCAGTTAATGAGGGAAGAGAAGAACCAGGTGAAAGAGAAAATACACTAAGGAGAAGGGCACCTACAAGAAGGCTGGAGAGGGACTTTTTACAAGGGCACGTAGTGGTAGAACGAGGCGGAATGGCTTCAAACTGGAAGAGGGGAGATTTAGAATAGATATTCAGAAGAAACTTTTAATTCTGAGGACGGTGGGCCCCTGGCGCAGGTTGCCCCGAGAAGCTGTGGCTGCCCCATCCCTGGAGGTGTTCAAGGCCAGGTTGGACGGGGCTGGGAGCAACCTGGGCTGGGGGGAGGTGTCCCTGCCCAGGGCAGGGGGTGGGAACTAGATGATCTTGAAGGTCCCTTCCCACCCAAACCATTCTATGATTCTATGAGAAGGATGATGGACCAGTGTGTAAGAGCATGGGGTCACAGACAGCCCCAGCACAAGTCCATGACTGCAGCTGGAGCGACGCAGCGCTGCCATTTCCAGGGGTAAATCCAGAGCAGCCCCTCCTGTTCAGAGCTGCAATTAGAGGAGCAGGGCCAACTTGCCCGCCTGTCCTGGCCCTGGGACATCCGGCTCAGCAGATGCTTGGAGCAGAGGCAGCAGTGCCTGGCTCCCGCTGCACGCACAGCCCAGCCCATTGCAAACCCTTCCTGAAGGGCTCTGCTTCTCCAGCCTACCTCTCTAGCCAACACAACTACAACCCGTCCAGGGCAGAGTTTCCAACATCTTTCATACCATAGCACAACCGGACCATTGTTTCTGTTAAAATTTCTGCAAAGGTCATTTCTCAGCAGTGGGTTTCCTAAACCTGAGCTCCTCCTAGCATGGCTGCAGCAGCGGAGCATCCGCGGGGCGGCAGGTGACTCGCCGCCCGCCCTCGGCAGGCTGTGCGCCGAGGCGGGGGTCTCCTCCGGCAGCAGATCCCTGCAGGCAGCCCAGACCCCGAGGGGTGCTGACGCTTCGAATGCAGGGCTCCATCCAAGACAGCGCTCCCCCTGATCCGAGCGCTCAGCCTTCAGGCTCTGCTTTGGTGAGAGAGTCTTTACTCACTGGAATATTCCTGGAAATCTGCTGTTGTTTCCAAAATACACAGCTTGCCTGAGATTTCCCAGAAAGGCAGGAGGAGAGTGTAGGTTTAGAGAACAAGCTGTACTTTGCTCTTTCCATATGCAAAATGGTTTGTGACCCTGAGAAAAACAATTCAAAAGTGGACATTAAAGAGATATTTAAAACCATATTAATCCTAGTGGAAAAAGTTTCCATCCAGAGGATGAACAAATGGGGTTCTTCCACAAGTGATTTTTGTCTGTTTTTTTTTTTTTTTGTTAAACAAGAAACTTTTTGCTTTCTTATTTTAAGACAACATGCAGAACTTTGCCTTTTTTATTACGGTGATAAGAAATGCAGTTGAAATTCAGCATGAAAGGGCAAGAGATTAATTTTTCACGGAGAGAAATTTGCATATCCCAGCACACAGGTGGAGGCTTCTTGCTATCGCCCCCCGAGAGCAGCACTGACTCCTTGTCCGTTGATGGGGGCAATGCTGCGGGTCCCAAACACACTTCGGGATGCTCGGGCATGTGCTGTCAGAGGCACACAATGAAGAGCACCATTTCCCCCGCCCGCCGCAGGGGTCCTTGGGGAGGGAGGGGTCGGTACCTCCACCTGTGTTGCAGGACGTGGCCTCCTCTCCAGCTGAGCCCTTGCGCCCGTGGGGCTGCGAGACATGCAGCGCTGCCAGGCCTGTGCTCCCCAGCAGCTCGTCACTCCCGTGCCAGCACAAGGGGCCCGGCAAAGCCACAGATCTGTGGGATGCCGTCTCCGCCAGGACTGCTCCTCTGGACGCTGTGCAGGAGCAGACAGTGCTGCTGCTGCAGCTGCTTCCCCTGGTTTCACAAACTGACCCGGTGATCAGCTCAGCATCCTTTATCTCTGCCCAGCCGAGGAATCCCGGCTTCCAGGGGGCTCGTCTGTCTTTAGGCCTGAAATACAGGATCTTGCAGTTAGGTGATGAAGGAGAACAGCACTAGCACTTCAGTCGACAAGTTTGTGACATCTCCATACTAGACATCATGACGTTTCAGGTTTTGAAACAGGCATTTCCTTTCTAAGCAAGAACTCTCATTCTGTCTCTCCTGAAAACCGGTCTTACTCTCAAGGGACTCCATGTGAGGGGCTGTGGATACGACAAAGTGAGAGGTCAACACTCACAAAGATTTGCAGTCCAACTAGACCGTAATTAGGAGAAGACAGAAAGGTAAGGTGTACAAAATCAAAAGAGGGATGAAGGGAACAAATGGTTTGGAAAAATGACTATTTGTCTGTCAAAACCTGTCCATTTTGCCTTTCTCACAGCAGTGTGCTGAGTTTTCAGACTTTTTGAAAGCAGTAAGTTTTACAGAGCATACAGGGCTAGTGCAGTGCAGGAATCGGAACAGAAGAGACTGAGTCAGGGCAGCTGGAGTCCGCACGAGAGGAACCCGAGCTGGCAAAGACAGAGCTGGTGTGTCCATTCTGCTATGTTTATGACAGAGGGAAAAGAGGCTGCAGAAGTTGCATTTTCCACCTCACAGGTTTTATAGGATTTTAGGCAATGTCTGTTGGATTTTACTGAGTGGAAAGGACTTGTACATCTTTGATTATTGCAGTGTCTGAGACACAGCTGCTCAAATCTCTTCAGACTCCTGTGTTCAGAATTCTGTTCGTAAGTTTTCACGCAAGCTGATGAACTTCAGCTAAGGTGAAAGTACACATAAGAGGGAACAAAAGTGTCGGCTAGTGGGCGATGGAGTCAGTAGTTTTAGCAGTAATCAGAGAAAAGTGCAGTGGGTAGCACAGGAAGTGGCATAACCCTCTCAATACTACAGCTCAGCTTTTGCTGGACCAGGTAAAACTGAGAGTTAAGAAAAAAGCCAGAAAACAGCTGTTTCTCGGTAGTTTTAACTCCACTGATTCCTGCAGAGCTAGCATTACTTTAAGTGAAAATGCACCTCTAAGTAAAGGTGAAATACAGTCCACAAGGCAGCGTAACTCCAAAGGGAAAAGTTAACCATACGCTGCCCCACCAGCAGTACCGGGCTGCAAAGCACCTGCCCCGCGGCCTCCGCACCGTGGGGGAGCAGACTTCTCCCTGCTCGCTCTCGGACCAGGGCTGAGCTGAACTCGACAAAAGCGGTACCAACAGACCTTGCTGATGAAAAGCTAAAAGTCGTCCATTAAATCTTATCTGTTATGCTATAGCTATGGAAAAATAAACTTATAAAATAAAATCACTATAAACCAATTTCCCACTGGTGATTTTTTTTTTTCCTGTATGGAGAGGAAACTCTAGAGAAGGGAGAAAGAATGTTCAAGTGTTGATTTTAACACAGAGAAAAATAGGACGGTAATTCATTTTCAGAAACACTCTTGGTGAAAGACTCCATCATAGTCAGACAACACTTAGAACAAAAATCTGGGCAGAATGCCACACCACTCATCAGATGCATGCTCTTCTCAGTCCCGAGGGTACGAGCACACCGAGCAGACCGAAGAACAAGATAAAGACTTCTCTGTCACCCCATGGCCAGGCTATGGCCAAAGGGCACGTGCTTCTCATCTCCCTGCAGATCCAGAAGCGCTGGGGAACACCTCACAAGGATGACCGGGCTGTTCCCCGAGGCGGGAGCAGGCTGCCGGCAAGCCAGGGCCGTTCCTTGAAGTGGACCAGATCGAGCCCTTCGGTGGGCTGCATCTGCCCTATGGATTATGCATTCGCTGTTCCTGATTTGTATAGTACCTTATTTCATTTTACATTATGTTATTTTGCTCCTATTTCTGTAGGATATTCTGCATTTTAAAATGTCATGTTTTCATCCCTCAGCTTTGGAGTAGGAACGAACTGGAACTGGGATATCTGATCTACGTGTACAAGCAAGGCTCATGTAACGTCATGAGATATTTTACTTCGTAGCATATGGTAAACACCCACAGCAGATTACAGTCTTTTTCATCCAGGAGAGAATGCAGCCGCGATACAGACTCCGCTCCTGTTTTAGCTCCTTCCTCCAGGCTAATGAGGAGGGACTCCACAGACGCGAAGAGAGCAGCCAAACGTCCTCAGTTTTTTGAAGTATACAATACATAGCCTAGCGTTTTGCAAGCAATCACCTTGGGGAAATGCAATGGTTTATTTGTACTGTGACAGCCGTGTAAACCACGGAGAGGCAGCATGTGACAGATGAAGCTGCCAACCACGCTGTGTGGGAACTAAGTACATTATACTGCTAATTGGTAGAGTATCCGCTATTTTCTTTAAACAGGCTCTCACCGAAATCCCACTAAAACCATCGGCGAGTTGATATGCCCCACAGGTAAAATGATTCAAGAAGCTCATGAAGAGACCACTGCACCCCTGGAAAATCTCTGCTTCCGCAAGGCAAACGCTACGGGGCTCTGAGCAACAGATCTGAGAGACGGAGAACAGCGCCGGTACAAAAAGGCTAAAAGCGAGGGTGTAGTGCTACCTAGTGTTGCTGCAAGCCAGCAGAATGTATGCCTTCGTGTAATTCAGAAGTCATAACTTTTTTACAGATCTCAGCAGGATAGCTCCCCAGTGTTTAATTAGTGGGTCCTTGAGGCTGGAGAGGCCTCGGCACCGCTCTGCAGCCTGGCTGGCAGCCCCTGCCCAGAGGCTACCATTGCAGCCCACTACTGCAGCGAGGAGCCGTGTCGCCAGGGCCACCGGGCTGGTCCCCCGCAGCGGTCCCCAGCCCCTGCGTGCTCACGGATCCCCATTGCCCTCTTCGTGCTGCACTACGCTCCACCAGCCGTGACCCACAGCTCAGAAGCCATCTCCCACCCAGAAAAGCTGGGTCCCGGCTCCATCCTGCCTCGTTAGGGCCATGAGAAATCCTCCCTCCCTGAGCAGTTTTCATTTGCTGTGGGGAGCTGAGGACTGGGGAGGGCTACAGAGTATTTTTGGAGGAAATCAATATTCTTTTGCTACCTCTTGCTGCGTATCACCAGCAAAGAGATGCTAACAGAGGCTGAAGCTACACAGACTCTTAGCTTCTCACTTTATAGACCATTAACTTTAAAGACACTGTCCAGACTGCCTGCTCCAGTTGAAGAGTCTCTCTGATTATCTTTCCAGGTAAACTAATGACTGACATATTTCTTTATTATATTTTGAAGGGATTAATAAACGAATTTACTAGGCAATTTCTTCATTTAATACTGCAGTTTAAACCAACAGACAACAGCAGAAAACTGCTTTATTGAACCTTGCTCATTGCCATGCAGCCAGTTTCATGGTGCCAGTACCAGTAAATCATCACTGAACAAGGCCGAGCGATGCTTCCCATCTGGAGTCCGCAAAATTTATAAATACACCCCCCAGAAGACAAACATGGCTTTGCACAGCGCTGCTTTTGTACACAAGCGGCTGCAGCCTCCCCAGCAGCTCGGCAAGGGCCGAGCGCCCTCCGCCCTCCTGCCCACTCCGGCAGCCCGGCTCTCTGGGGCGCAGGCCAGGCGCCGCCGACCCTCCCCGGAGACCCGCCGCACGGGGGGGCGCCGGCGGCCCTTTGGGGCGTGGGGAGCAGGCTGGGCTACTGCACCGCGAGGACTGGTGGCCTGCGTGGTGTCACCCTTCCTAACCCGATGCGCTGGACGGAGGGACCAGCAAGACAGTGGTACTGCAAGTCAAACCATAATTCCCCATTAGATGTTAAAAACTATTTAATAGCTCTTAAAATACTTCTTAGTTCAAAAGTAGACAAAGTAGATATGTCAGGAAAGACATTTCCTTTTTCCCAGTGGGGATGTTATTTGTACCTTCTAAACACCAAAGCTATTAACAATAAACAATTCAATGCAAATAGGAGGTATTTATAAGCAGAGAGGTGCTCATGGGATTGAAATTATGAACACAGAGAGTCTCTTATTTCTACTCTTAAAATAGTCTCGATTTTATGCACATTAAAAATTCTTACTAAAACTATTTCTGACATTGTTACCGTCCTCGGTACAGAGGGAGCGGGAAGGAGCCTCCAGGCCCTGCTGTGCATCACAGCCTCCCACCGCGGCACCCCGCACGCCGTGGGAGCGGGAGGGCACCCTGCCTCGCGCACCCAGCACCGAACCGCCGCCCGCCCCGGCCCCGCAGGCAGCGCGTCCGGCTGTACCGGGCTGCCAGGGCTCCGTCCTCCGGCTTCTTGAGGGCTGTGTCTAAACCAGCTCTCCCTGGCGTGCCTGCACTGCTTATCACAGGTCACCACGGCTTGAGAAGCTGGTGAACGCAGTTATCCTCTTCCAGTTTCATGGATATTTCATGTGTCTCAAATTGTAACGGTAAATTATTCCCTTATTTACCTTTCAGTGGCATCAGATATGGGACAACACCTCTGCTGCTCTATACTATGTCTGTTACTATATGCCATGAGTGCCAGAATCTACAAAATTTATTATTAACCTTATGCATCTACGAGAAGGATACCAAAAGACCGACACACAGAACCATTTTTAACCTATAAACTCTGATTTTAAAATGCTCGTTTCATACCAAGGAAATGAGTTATAAGACGCCATTGAAACTAGCTGACAAAATTGAATCCTTACAGATAAACCATTAAAATGCACCAGAAAGAAATCCTTCCAGGCAAGGATTTCATTTGATTTCTTTGAACTGGGTTCTGGATTATTTTTTGGAGGGAGGAAGAGGAAAAGAGAGGAAAATGAGTCTTGTGATGAAATACCTTGATTACCTATCAGTGTTTGGAAGAAAAAAAAACCAATCAGAGCAATTGGAAAGAATCACCTTTCGGTACCATTGCCAGTAATAGTGATATTTCCCAGGTGATCAGCACTACATTTCCCCCATCTTGGCGCTCCGCAGGTCTCGCCGCCACGCAGCAGGGTGCCCACAGGCCGTGCAGGTGGGGACACGGGGAGCCAGCCCCTTGCCACGGGACACCCGCAGTGCTGGCCAGGCTCCTGACCGAGGGCGGTCTTCCAGCCCCCCAAGATGACCTTCAGTCAGCCACCTGTATCTGCAGTGCAGAACGTGCTCGGCCCTGATGGAGTCTAGTGGAAGAGAGTGACTTTTTCTACAGCACAGACGCCGCCTACAAACAAGCAAAATGTGACAACCGCGTGATCCTTACTCTTTAGAACTTTAGCAGTTCTATTCACAAATAAAAGCGTGGGTGACAATGTCAAACTCCCAAATGGGAATAGACTCTCCACACAGACAGAAATTCAGGGACACAAATATAGCTCGACACCGAAGGGCGTTTTTTGCAAGCAGGTCAGCTGCCGCTTTGTATTCATGGACAGGGAGACACTGGACACTGCACTTCATCAAGTTGAGGGGACAGCTGTTCTCCCCCACTGTACACTCCAGACCTTTCTAGTAATAAAATGTCACTCACTCTGATCTTCACGGCTTGTCTTGCCACACCACCACCCCCCAGCCTTCTCTGGAAGACTGAAGATGTCCAAGAAACACTCCCTGGGGACATTTATTGACAGTCGGACAGTGCTCTTCAGGCTCGTCTTCAGCTTTCGTTGGCATTTCAGGCTGGAAAGGGCACAGTGTGTCTCCTGGCTGCAGGGATCCTTCTGGGCACAAAGGGCCTCCTCGAAGCCCAGCGCCCCAGCAAAAGGCTTGCAAGGGACTGGCACGCTGCATCCCTGCGGGGGTGTCCAGCAAGGTGGGGAGGGGGATTGGTTTGGTCCGTGACGGCGCTGTCAGCTTGTCATTAGAGAACTTACTTTCATCCCTCGCACTGCACTCTGGCTCAGTGCTCAAAGTGCTGCAGGATCAGGAGAGCTGCCCTCTGTGCCCATCTCTGCCACTGACCTGCCAAATGATTTTTGCACAAGTCATACCTTTTTCCCGGGCTTGAATTTTAATAAAACAAGGTTAAAGCAGCAGACCTCCACTGCCATGCGCTCTGTGAGCCCTGGAGGAAGAACACTGGTTATCTGAAAGACACAAATGCTCGGAAGCATGTGCACAAAACACTGGTAAATATTTTAATAAGGTATTAACAGTTGACTTAAAAGGCATTGTACTAATCTACAAAGAACAAGACAGATATGTCTACTTACACATAGGATTCTAGTCTCCTAATAGCGTTGTAATTTTTAGCTAAAGCCTATTTCCAGAGGATTATCAATTGTCTCTCATGGGCATTGTTTGTAGAAAGTTCTCAAGAATATCATGACTCTCTCAGCAAAGCCTGAATTACACAGAGAACACAGCCTCTTGTCATCTGTAGAGGAGCAACTGGCTTGTGAAAGTGCATCACTTGAAAATTGTAGGTACGTGTTTTAAATTCTGGGTCATTACATCAATATCTTCTATAAGCCTTAAATGTTTGTAAACAACTTATTTAGCAATGACTCTGCATTTAATACAAATGTTCCTCTTGATGTCTGTACCAGAAGTAACAGAACATAAATTCTCAAAATATGAATTATGGACAAATCATATATTCTTAATCTTGATATATTATAGTATCCTGTAACTTAAATTCTAGAAATTATTTATTAGACAAAGTAAACTTTCAAAAGAAAATGTGGCTCAAAGCACAGAGTACGTGAAATCAAGCATTCCATGTATGTTTCAGTCCATGAAAATCTACCAGTTCTCTCCTAATTTCCCGAGGGCGCTACACAGAACCCTGAAAGCGCTGGCTGGACGGGACACTGCCTAACCTGCTGCTTACACCAGGGCTGTCATCAGCTCTCCATCAGCTGAGACATGGCTTTGTCCAGCCTAAAACCTCCTGGCCGGGTACCCCGCCGCCTCCCCGGTGCCTGTCTCAGCGCTGCACGGCCCAGACCCAGCCCTCCTGCCGGAGAAAGCCACCAGGCTGCCCAAGCAGCATCTGCCTTGGGAAACATGCTGACTGGTCCCGATTCATTTCTTGTCCTTCGCGTGTTTGGAAACAGGTGCCAGGGCCATGCTCTGTGGTCCTTCCAGGACTGAGGTGAGGCTCACCAGCCCGTTGCTCCTCCTTTTCCTCCTTCCTCTTCTTAAAGATTAGGGCCGTATCACTATTTTCCAGCAACGGTCCTCTCCCAATCACCACGATTTTTCACAGGTGATACACAACAGCTCCTGGTCACGTCCACCAACCCTTCTGGCGTCCCCCGTGCGTCCCCACCAGCCCCCAGATTTGTACAAAGCCCGTTCTTCCAAGCGGCTCCCAGACTGCTGCGCTCTCACTGCAGGTTGTCCCTTTCCCAACGGCTCATACACTGACTTCTCCTACAAAGACTGTAAAAACACGTCTCGGGTCCAAACAATTTGGAATAGGATTCTCACGCTTGGTTTACTGAAGGCTTGGAAAGTTCATGTTACGCTGACGTTAGGCCTGAAGCTGTGCTCTGCTGAAGCACAGCTCAGTACCTGAAACCATTGCGGGCAGCAGTACAGCAGCTGCGGACGGGGGTGGGATGGCGGCAGACGCGCACAGGCGGACGAGTCAGCCAGGAACTGGCTAAGAAGCTGAGCTGACCTCGCACTAAAACAGACCCGCCTCCCCAGCGGCATTCGGCTGGGATGG
>VZSZ01006631.1:83644-93994 GCA_013398815.1 Ibidorhyncha struthersii
GCACGTCCCGGTCCCGCCGGCGGCACCCTCGCTGCCCTCACCTGCCACCAGCCCCGTGTGGCGGCGGCGGAAGCCCGAGCTGCTGGCGCAGGCCAGCCGCAGCGCGCGAAAGCGAATATACCGTCCCCTTCTCGGCGACCGTGCGGCAAACCTGCCGCGTGTCACGAGTGCCGCCCACCGACGCCTTTCGCCGTCCCGCAGCGATCCCATTCCGCTCACACCGGGCGCCGTGGCCACGCTGCCGGCCCCCGCCCGGGCCGCCCGGCTTCCAACGTGGGCGACGGCCTCTGCCTTGCCAGCAGTGCGGCCGGTGCTCCCCCCCCCCCCCCAGGTTGCTGCAGCAGCTGAGGCCGGGTCAGCTCTCAGCTCCCCTGCCGGGCGCTGTGCGACGGCCAGGGGCTCCGCCGGCCTTGCACCGGGGCCTCCCATTCCTAAAGCTCTCCTTGTCCGACGGAGAGCAGCCGGCTGCCCGCAGCGTGCTTGCCCAGCGGTGGCCGCGGGGCCCACCAGGCTCCAGCGACGGCGCCTGTTTTCAGATGGAGCTTGCACCCGCGACACGAGCTCCCCAGAGCCGGGCAGCTCTGAGCAGCGGTGGCAGTCCTCCGGCAAAACCAGATTCCTCTGGAGCTACCGCCTGCCCGTCGTGCCTCTGCCCTGTCCCCAACTGCCACACTTCTTAGAGTGCAGGTGCTGAAAGGAGTCACCTACTCAAACTGGGTGGCCTGAGCTGGTTGCCCCCGCGCTAGGAAACTTGGTCATAAGTGCAGAAATACCATCTTAACGTCACCATGCAGCATGAGCGATACCCAGGGGAGCACAGGGAAGGTCAGAGGGGAGCAGAACAGCTTGCTGGAAGCTGTCCGTGCGGAGAACCACAACTCCCTGGCACCTTCCAACAAGCTCAGCGGCACAACTTTACTTCAGGTCCTTGCCGGATTGAAAAGGAGACCCAAAACATTTCCCCTTGTTTTCTGCTGCAAGCTGTGCTCCTGACGGCCTCTGAACCTGCTCACTGATCTCAGCCAGGACTGAAAAGGAATCAGGGGCTCGGAGGCGAGGGGGCTCCCAGGCTGGCCGGGAAGGCTCCCGGCCAGAGCAAGGCAGGCAAGGGCAGAGGGGCACCGGGAGTTCTCCCCTCAGGCTCCAGCAAAAGCAACCCCTGCACCCCGTCCAGAGCAGCCACTCTCCCAGAACAGCCTCCTCCAGGAGGGTGCCTTGCCCGCCTCCCTGGACCAGGTGCCCCGCACTGGCACTGGGGGGATGGAAAGCAGCAGGAGAATGTTTAATGGGACTCTGTCCCATGGGCTTGAGCAGCCTCCCGCTCCTTCCTCACCAGAGACTTCCGAGAGGCAGGCTGCTGCCCCGCAGCCCCGTCATGAAGGTAACTGATACGGGGATCAACCGTGTTTAGCACTACCGTGTCTTTTGTTCCCCTAAAACCGTATGAATCGACCGATGACTTGCACAGCTCCGACCCCCCACGGCACGGCCCTCCCGCCGGCCGCCGGCCGCTGCCCACACGCCTACTGCCAGAACAGCATTCACTTACTGCAATAGTAGGAATCGAGCAGTTAAAACTGTAAAATTCAAACCTTTTGACTCCAGAAATAAAACTAAAAGAGGATATTTAAATTCTACAGAGGAGGGAGAAGGAAGAGAAAGAGATGAAATAAGTAGCAACTAAGTACTGCTTTGTAAATGATGGATGACAAAAGATCAGTTCCTTTAAAAAAGATACTGAGGTATGAAAGTATCAATGTGTCATTTATTTTCCACATGCTCTTTGTTTAACTGACTATTTATATTGCCGGTTGCTAAAATGATGGTATGCAAAAGAAAAATGTGTTTACCTGTCCACAACCAGTAAGTCTTTGTAGTTCTGTGGAGGCAATAATGGAATAAGTATTAAAAAGGCAAAAATTGTCGTGACCCCTCTGATAGATGTATCCGTATCAGTTAGACAATCATAACTGCAATGCCATTAAGAAGCATTTTGTGTTTCAATTTACAGAAGTATAACTGATAGACAAGATGCTAACTCTCAGAGCACTGGAAAAACTCATCCAATTCCAATTTTAAAAGGAGAGCTTTTTTCCTCTGCAGAAGAAATCAATTTAGAAGTTTGGAAACACTTTTTTTCTGGATTTTTCACGTCTCCTTTGTTGTATCTGGAAACTAAAATCCATTTTAGTGGTATATAGTCCACATAGACTTCCAAAGCTGAGTACTGTGCAAGATTAATGCCCTGGAATGACAGCATTTACATTCAAAAAGCCCCCACGGTACTACCCAAGGAATACATCAGTTAGAGATTGCTTGCTGTATTTGGGCTCTCAAATGTGCCACATTCAAGGCAAAAATACCGGGACAAAGTACAATTTCCATATAAACAGGCAACCTGAATAACAGGGATACCAGAACACATTTACTTTAACAGGAGTAAATTTGCTGTAGAAGATATGATAGCGAAAGAAAATAGCTATTTTCAACTCATTGGATTTATAAAGAATTAATAACAAATATATCAAGCCTAATATATTGACACATTTTGATTTACATATGAGACATCTCAATAAACATATCAAAGGTATGTCCAAACTCAGGTTTGTCTTTGCAGTGCCAACTGATAATTGGCAAAACTATCGCAGTTATCTCCTAGTGAAATAGAGGTGCAGCACTAGTTAGCCTTAGGCTGAGCACGTTTGGGAGATAGATTATTTGATTTTCACCTTTTCCCTGAATGGGTCACCGCAAAAGCATGACTGAATTAAATGAAGCTTTTCGTCTCAGAGCGAATGCCACACTTCTGCAGTTGGCCACTCTGTCCCGTTCTCCACTTCCCCAGTGCAATTTAAAGCGAGCCCTGGCTCGTGTCCTCCAGTTTCAAACAGGAACACGCACTTCAGCGTCATGCGTTTGCAGGTTGCAGCCCACTGGCCTCCCCCCCGCAATGTATGAAGGAGGAAAAGTCTGCTGAGGTTAACGTGACTGGGATTCACTCCTAAAGGGAGCTCCATCCTTACCCACTTACTTCGGAGCAGCTCTGTTTGAGACTCCTCAAATTTTGGAGCCAACCCGCTCCAAGCAAGAGATGGCATGTAGAGGATGCGCTGTACCTGCAAAATCCAGACCCGGTGAACACAACAGGTTAATGAACTCTCTCAGATTATGGGCACCTCTACCTTTTCAGGTATCACAGCGACAAAACAAATCCCAACTATTTTATTGCTGGTACCCTAAAACTGCCTGAAATCTACTCCGTTTCCATACATGTTATTTCTAGCAAAATACGTAATTTAAAATTCCTAATTGGATTATCCAATATGTGACACAGAGCTAGCGAAAACTTGTCGTTAAGGAGATTTGACAAGGTTTCCATTCAAAAAGAGAAGTTTAAATTGATTCCTTGTGTTCCCCGCTCCCCCCAAATTCAAATGGATTTTGTAATCCTATTACTACCAATAAAATTGCCAAGTAATTTTAAATAAAATTACTTTAACTACCAAAAAAAATCCTGAGATTTATCCTTTTTTCCCAAAATATTAATCTAGATTCCAGACACTATATGCATGCAAATAAGATTGTTAAACTCAGCTTTGAACAGTGCATGGCGGGGGTCGAAGCTGAACAGAATGGCAAGAAGCATCTGGAAGGAACAGGACCATCAGACTCGGGCTGCGAGAAATGTTGGAGGTCAGATGTTGCCAGACACCGAGAGCTGTGGGGTGCCCTGGGGCCGTGCAGCGAGCATTGTCCTCGGGAGCGGTGGGTGCAACTTCCCAGTGTCCTGCGGCACAGCGGGATCGGGGGGACCACCGGCTGCCGCTCCTGCCCACCCTGCGCCAGAGCGGTGCCCATGCGGCCGGTGGCCTGGCCCGCACAGCGCCGGGCAGCACCGCAGCAGGGCCGCGGGCAGAGGCTGTGCCAGCAGGGCTCGGCTGCCCGCAGTCGCCACAGTGGCCACAGCGCATGTGGCTCTGGGGAGGGAGAGCACTGGGGAAAGGAGGGGCAAAGCGCGGAGCCAGCGTTCGGCCCCATGCCATGGAGAGTGCCATCAGTCACAGCACGGGAGCTCACATGCACTGCTGGGACATCAAGGACAAGTTTATCTTCCGTTGCCAATCGTTTCTCCAAATACATTATTTTCGTATATCTCGGAAAAGTTTGTATGTAGGAAATGAAAAAATTTGCCTAATGAATGTAATGGACTGAACTAATCTCTGCTGTAGCTTTCCTGAAGTCTACATTTCCATCAGGCAATAATAAGCCCCATTTTGCCTAATATTAGCCTATTGTATAACTTTACAAAATAATTACGCCTTCCAGACCATGTGAACAGCAGTGTATTGACAGCCAGCCAAACACATGTGCATGAAAGCAGACACACGTGTAAACACAGCCTTACTATATTTAAAGAAGGGAAGAAAGAGGTCAGCTGAAGCCCACTTTTGCGCAAAATTGAAAAAAGGCAGTCTGGATTTGGTTCAGAAAAAAAAATTTGAGGATGTCTTACCTTCACTTCCTTCGTTAGCCTTAATTTCCTGGTCCTCAAAAGGACCTGTGTGATTTGCCTTAAAAGCCAACATGAGAGTTTGCTCCTTCAGTTTTCCTGGTGCTGAAGGAAGGGAAAAGAACAGAAGAAGCAACTTTGTTCAGGAAAAAATACTCATACAGTATTTCAGTGAAACTTTGCAACTCTGTGTTCCGGTTTCCGGGCTTTGCTCACATTCGACCTGCCAACAAGCCGGGCGCGGGAGGAGCGGGCAGGGAGCGCTCCCAGCAGCTGCCAGAGCCTCCTGGCACCAGGGTCAGAGAGCAGAAATCTGGAGGATGCTTCAAGAGGTCATCCAGCCTACGCCCGCCCTCCTGTCCTGAGACAACACCAACAGCACCGAGACCCTCAGAGAAGGCACCAGCCGTCTGCCAGATCATCTCAGAGTACTTGGTTCAAACCAGTGTGCTCTAAATCTCTTAAATGAACTGTAGGCAGAAATGCATCAACACTTCATTTTACATTATTTTCAGTAGAAGATATTATGTTTTGTATGTTTGATCTAGTTGTAAATTCATCAGAAAGCTTGTGATATTATTGCTTTCTCAGAGAGCAAACTATATCTAATAAATTTACACTATAAACAAAGCAAGTAAGCTGACTGCTTGGGAACGGAATTTTGGAAGGGGTTATCTGCTAATATTCTTCATGTTGGATGTTTTTCTTTGAACTGGCTATGCAAACTCTTCAAAGAGAAGTTACTATTTTAAGGGTTCCCCTTCTCACCTTTTTTGTCCCCATGTTATCCATGAATGAACTACAAACACTTGTGAAATAGTGAGATTATTTAATGAAACCTCAGAGCATGCTGCCCACAAAATGCTGTCGGCAGCCAGCAGTTCAGGCGGCTACCACCGGTTCTGTGAAGGACGTTTTCAGTTACCTCTGAAAGCAACTGCAGAAGCAGTGCTCTTAAGCACACATCTGTGGGAGTGTATGATTTATACGTGGGACGTGAATTCACAAAGTTAGAAGGATTCCAGAAAGCTAAAAAACACCTGATAAAGATCACCCAAGGACAGGACCCTTGCAGTAGAAACCCATTTGCAGCATGAAACTCAAACTGCATTTTTTGTGAACAAAGACACTGGAAAGAAAACAAATTCAACTTATTTACAAAGGCTCTCCCACGCAAACCACAACAATGATTCTGAGAAGCTTCAGCAGAAGCTCTCGGTGCAGAACGAGCTGACCTCTAAGAGCGACTGCTGCTGCTTTACTACACCTCTCGTAGTTCACAAGAAATTTGGTCTTGCTGAAAGTTGGTGGGACAGAAGGGGCTGCTAGAAATCTCTCAGCAAAAGATCCTCATATACAAAAAGATTGATTGTAGAATACATAGATTTTTGCATTTTAAAAGTTTAATTACATTCCTAATTTCCTGTCTTCTTAAACTTTCCAGTGTACCACATTCTTGTGCTCTACTATTTACAGTGATCCTTGAAGGAATGAAAAAAACCCATCATTTCTTGAAAGCAATTACAAATCAGGTGTTCCCTTGTTTCAATCTGCTTTCTGCTGGTCAGTAACGTTTAACGTTATCCTCCAACCTGTCAGACTATCAGCTTAAAGACTTCCTTGAAGTTGGCAAAACTTAAACACAGTGTTTCAGTTTCCCATGTTAGCCATCGTTGCAGCTAACTTTTATTTGGAATGCGCAGGACTCAAAAGCTGCTGGCAAGAATCAAACTGTGTTTTAAATGATGTTCTAGTGGTGTTGGTCCTCCTGACACATAGCAATGTGCTTTAATAAGCCAATAAATATTCATTATTTGAATAGCCATTAAGGGAACGACAAGACGGCTTCCTCAGAGATATGGGCAGAGCTGTACGTAGAGAAAGGCTGAAGGACAGTCACTCCCTTTCCAGAAGGATCAGTATTTTGTGTGCGTGTGAGTACAGCAAGGAGATTCACCACAGCCACTTACTGTAGGTACGGCCAAGGAAAGCAGCTTCTCCCCGGACCAGAGGCTGATTCAGCAGAGAAAGCATCTCACATTTAGTGCCGTGCTCAGGCAGAGTCCACCCAGCCCTGGGAGCCACCTTCCGGCACCCTGCACGCGCGGACGGCCAACGGCAGGAAGGGAAACACACGAGGTGACTTGTCAGAGTGACAGCAGTGACAGAGCAGTCAGCACGAGGCACACCGTGTAAGGTTATACAGAACATAACCCAAAAGTATGCAGAGGTTCGGCCTACAGAAACATCATAAGTGATTAAAGAAGTTTGTCTTCTCTTTCTGCCACTTACTCAGGTTTGCAATGCCCATTGCCAACTGGGAGGAGGCAGAAATTACGGTGCCTCTGTGTATCTCCCGAGGGATGAGTCCTCGTTCTTTGCTTGTGCTAAGGGTGACCCCTAATCTGAGCCAACATCTTTGGAAAAACAAAGCAGAGCTAATGCTTCTGGCCTGGAATCTTATTCCAACAAAACATTTCTTTACGTAAAGACTATGACTTTCTCTTACTTCAAGCCACCCGAGTCACTGAACAGAAAAGCCTCTGAAGCCAGTGCCGGTTTGCGAGCCCAGAGCAGCCCAGCCTGGCCTGCTAGGGGAAGGCATGTTTCACTTTTCCTTAGCTACCAAGAGCCCTGTTGAGGCAGCTCTTTGCTCAAGGTGCTCTACAGTAACCAATCTCCTCATCACTAAAAGAAGACAGATATGTAACAAGAAACACTAAGTGGTCTGTGGTCACTGGAAAAAACACAGAAAGGAAGAGAAAAAGCATCCAAGGACCTCAGCCAAATCAACAAGGCTCAACAAAATGTATCCACAACATGGGCGGCTCTTACTCAACCTCCTACTGACCTGTAGATGGTGTAAATATTTACATGGCTTGTGGGGTTTGGGATTATTGTGACTGTTGTTGTCGGAAGCTGTTTGGGGGTTTTGTATCTTTTTTTTCATACTGCAAAGGCTTCTCTTCACTTCAGCTTTCCCAAGAGTAGGAACAAGTGCCTTCTCCCAGGAGATCAGTGTGATGAGCCAGAGGACCCTCGGCTCGCAGTTCACAAGCACTGTGAGTTGCAGGTTTAGACAGACTTACGGAAGAGGGAACACAAACTGACATCCACCATCACAGTCATTCTTTCTGTCTGATCACAGGCTCTGACACATCTCAAATCCATGTTTCATCCAGCTCTTCTTGCAGTCAGAGTAAAAGCAGACCTCTGCTGCAGCAGCATCCAGAGCAGTGCTGCAAGGCTGCAAGGGTTACCCTAATAAAGCGGTTGTAAAGGGGATTCCTGCAGACTCAGGAATTCTCTGTTGTCATCAGTCACCAGCTACAGGGGGGAAATGACAAGCAAAGAAGAAGGTTGAACCTGATACCGAAAACATGAAGGAGGCAGGGAGCCAGCTAAAAGGAGATGGGATGGGGGGTGCTGGAAAGAAATAAATGAAGCCAGAGGATGGTTACTAATCTCAGGGATTTGGGAGCAAATTTGCTTATTCTCAGCACCACTTTGCAAGTGGGAGCATTGCAGTGACACTTCTTGGAGCATTATCTCACTGAAATGGCATCACCCCTGCAATAGTTAGGAGGTGTGCAGAAAATGTTCTTGAAATAACAAGTCATTCATGTTTTGAAATGTCCTCTATGCCCTCTGCAAGGAGCTAATGAAATGAGACTCACCTGACCTGTTAAGATGCCATTACTGGTGGTGCTTCTCATGATTTATGGAGCACTAAGTCAGGGAAATGCCGTGAGCTGCAGGGAAGAGCTAATGAGACACCAGCGAGGCATCATCTGGAGGAGCCTCTGGCAGCCGTCACCCACCCCGGCGGTGGCCCTCCCTCCCTGCACGGCGGGGCTCGGTGGAGGATGGCCCGGCAGGGGCTGTCGCGCAGGGATGCAGACCGACAAGCACACGCTGCAGCACGGTGGTCATGGTGCACGGTGGTCATGGCACACAGTGGGAGAGCTGAGGACAAATCGCAGAGGTCCAGGCATGGACTTACACCCCTCTTGCATTGCTCATCCAGCTTCTCCGACGTTTTTCAGCTCCTGCTGATGCCAGAAACATGCTTATTTTCTTCGTGGCACTGCTCTCATGCGGTCGTTCACCCTCCTCCCCAGGGCCCAGCACGCCCGTAGATGCCAGTGACCCACGATGCTTGGGGCAGGGATGAGGCCAAGATCAGCACAGCTCACCTGGGATAAATTTAAATCAAAATAAGCTTAGTCTCACCTACCATGAGTACAGAAGGAAAAACATTTCTTATTCAGATCAAGTGTGATTGATAACCCTGATACAATACCCTTCACTGAGATACTGCAGAGGTCTTAAACTAACATTTGTTAGTAAAGAACAAAGCTTTTCCCATGGACCTATGCCATTATACGCTGTTTTCAAAATATCTGCATTTCTTTCAAAGGGGTTAGTGAAGAAAAGTCATAACATTTGAAGAACTGGGCTTCAGAACAGGAATTGCTCCTTCCCCAAAATATTACATTGATCATTGGAATTTAAAATCTAAGTTGAATTAAATGCTTAATATGTCTTTATTCAGCTTTACTTTTCTTCACACTGGTCTTTGATCCTTTGATGTTTCTGTGCCATAACAAAAAAAAAGAAACAAAAAGAAAAGGGAAAAAACCTAACAAATATCCCTCTCACAAAATCAGCACGGTTAGGAAAGACCTTCCCATCTTCTGCATCTGATTTTATTTTCTGGGTTTTTTTGTAGCTTCTGTGTATTATGGAAGACAGAAAATTAATGCGTTAATGTCATAACCAGTGATGTGTTAATTATTAAGGACTCTAAAAGGCTGAATTCATTTGTACTGAATGAGTGTAAATTATATAATAAGCCCTTTGATCATGATTGGATGCCTTTCCTTAGCTTTCCCTCTATAAGTTTAGTCTTCTCATTTATAGCCTTGCCTAAGAAGTCTATTAGTGTAGTCATCCTTGTTCTTTAGATACAGAATAAATTATACTCTCCAGAAAGCCCCACATTAACATGCTTTGCAAGGACCTACTAATCCACAGGTAAGGGGGATCTAGAAATGAGCCATCTTCTGCCGCGCAGGGGCACGCAGAGCAGAATTACCAGAGGCGCTTTTTGGTTTAGGTTTAGCGGTTTTAGAAGCCTTGTAAACTATTTTGATTCAGGGAATTTAGGTATCAGAGTAAGATTTTCATATGCACGTGGATGCAGTTTGTATGCAGTGGTTTTGTGGTTTGGTTTTGGGAGGGTTTTTTGAGCTGCAAGGTAGCCTTGTGGGGCAGATCCAGCCCCTCTGAGCACTGGAGGAGGACTCCTCCACTCCGGGGGTCCCGGCATCCCCGCTGTTGGTGCGGCTCAGCCACCTCCCGGCCACCCGTCACCCCCATGGAGCCATCATCCCTTTGGCCACCACCACGCCTCACACACCCCTCTGCCCACCCGGCAGCATCTCGTGCCCTCCCCAAGCCCAGCCAGCGCACCTGCAGGGCAGAAGGCAACCATGAAGGCTTAGCTACAGTTTTACAGAATCTCAGAATCACAGGGTTGGAAGGAACCTCTGGAGATCATCTAGTCCAACCCCTCTGCCAGAGCAGGGGCACCTCCAGAAGTTGCACGGGACGGCATCCAGGTGGGTGTTGAATGTCTCCAGTGTGGGAGACTCCCCCAACTCTCTGGGCAGCCTGTGCCAGTGCTCTGCCACCCTCAAAGGAAAGAAGTTCCTCCTCATGTTAAGATGGAACTTCCTATGTTTAAGTTTGTGCCCATTGCCTCTTGTTCTATCATTGGGCACCACTGAAAAAAGACTGTTCCCATCTACCTGGTACTCGCCCTTTAAGTATTTATA
>VZSZ01006631.1:95091-113234 GCA_013398815.1 Ibidorhyncha struthersii
TGCATCCCGTCAGGCCCCATGGACTTGTGGATATCCAGTTTACCTAATTGCTCTCTAACTTGTTCCTTTTCAACCAAGGGAAAGTCTTCCTTTCTCCAGACTTTCTCTGATACCCGCGAAGTCTGGGACTCCCAAGGGCTGGCCTGAGCAGTGAAGACAGAAGCAAAGAAGGCATTCAGCAACTCCACCTTCTCTGCATCATCTGACACCACGGCACCTGTCTCGTTCAACGGCAGGCCTACATTTTCCCTAGTTTTCCTTTTGCCTCCTAGATACTTAAAGAAACCCTTTCTATTGGCCTTGACATCCCTCGCCAGGTTCAATTCCAAGGCTGCCTTGGCTTTCCTTGTTTCCTCCCTGCATACCCTGACAGCATTCTTATACTCGTCCCAAGCAGTCAGCCCGTTCTTCCACATACTGTGAACTCCTTTCTTCCACCTGAGATTTTTCAGAAGCTCCCTGCTCAGCCATGCAGGTCTCCTGCTTCCCTTGCCTCATTTCTTGCTCTTAGGGATGCACCCATCCTGAGCTTGGAGGAAGTGATGCTTAAATACCAGCCAGCTCTCTTGAGCCCCCCTACCCTCTAGAGCCCTCTCCCATGGGATTTCTCCAAGCAATTCCCTGAAGAGATCAAAGTTAGCCCTCCTGAAGGCTAAGGTTTCAGCCCTACATGTCATTTTGTGCATACTGCACTTAATCCTAAACTCTGTCTTCTCATGATCGCTGCAGCCAAGTCTGCCCCCAACCTTAATGTCCTCCACCAGTCCCTCTTTCTTTGTCAGTCCTAGGTCCAGTAGTACACCTCTCCCTGTGGGCTCCTCCACCACCTGAGTCAAAAAGTTATCCTCAACATGCTGGAGGAACCTCCTGGACTGTACATGCCTAGCTGTGTGGCCTTCCCAGCAGATATCAGGGTAGTTGAAGTCCCCCATGAGAACCAAGACCTGTGAGTGTGAGGCCATTCTCACCTGCCTGTAGAAGGCCTCATCAACTCCCCATCCCGATCAGCTGGCCTGTAATTAACACCCACAACAGTGTCTCTCCTGTTACCCCGCCCCTTAATCCTTACCCACAAGCTCTCAACTCACTCTTTGTCCGCCCCCATGGAGAGCTCAATACATTCCAGTATCACATTCTCACGTAAAGAGCAACTCCACCACCTCACCTCACTGGCCTGTCTTTCCTAAAGAGAACACAGCCCCCCATGACAGCGTCCCAGTCATGCAATCCATCCCACCATGTCTCAGGAACTGCAATGAGATCATGGCCCTGCGACCGCATGCAGATCTCTGACTCCTCTTGTTTGTTCCCCACGCTGCGCGCATTAGTGTAGAGGCATTTCAGAGAGGCCGTTGAGTGCGTAGTCTTTGCCCTAGAGGGGTGGTGGGCCTTCCGATTCTCAAAAATACTAGCACTCTGCTCCACAAGTGCTGAGCTACTACACCCGGGCACCTCTCCAGTGAGCCCAGTTACATCCCCATCCCCCACCAATCTAGTTTGAAGCTCTCTCAGTGAGCCCTGCTAACTCGAGTCCAAGAACCTTTTCCCCCTGCGAGACAGGCTTTTCCCAGCTGCTACCAGCAGGCCTGCTGTTCGGTAAATCCGGCCGTGGTCAAAGAACCCCAAACCCTGCCGGTGGCACCAGGGTTGGAGGCAGTCACTGCCCTGCTGGCTCTGCCTGTGTACCCCCTCGTCAATCCCTGCAAATGGAGGGACAGAGGAGAACACGACTTGTGCTCCCGATCCCTTAACCAGTCATCCCACGGCCCTGAAATCTTTCTTCATTGCCCTCAGTGTTCTTCTTACTACATCATCACTGCCTACCTGAAAAACTAAAAGGGGATAATAATCCGATTATTGCACCAGGGAAGGAAGCTGCTTCTTAACATCGTTAACCCGGGCCCCAGGGAGGCAGCAAACTTCCCTATATAGTGGGTCCACTCTATATGTTGGCCCTTCTGTTCCCTTCAGAATTGAGTCACCTACTACAATGACTCGTCTTTTGTTTGTAACTGCTGAGGTTTTGATTCGGGGGGTGGTCCAACTATACCTCAATGACACCTCTGAGCTGGGAGGATTACCATCCTCGCCGTTGTTCAGTTCCCCTGGCAGAGCACTGTACCTGTTCTGCAGTGGGACCTCCGAGGGTGTAGTAGTCAGGGGGCAGATGTGCCTGCGGCGCCTGCTGCGTTGGGCAGGAACACCTCGCCATTGTCCCCTGCCCTCCAGGTTACCCCGTTCGGTGGGTCGGGGGGAGGAGTGGGAGTTCTCCGCAGCAGGAGCTCTGTCTCCCTGCTGGGTTTCTGTCATGGAAGACAGGGTGTGACTCCAGGCATCTATCTATCCCCCTCTCGCATCCCCTGATAGCCCTCAGTCCACTTACCTCCTCCCTGAGCTCCATCACTAAGCATGGGAGCTCCTCTCCCTGGGCACACCTGCCACAGGCGTGCTCACGACTGCCATCCGGCAGAGGCGTGAGAGCAGGGCACGCCCTGCAGCCCGACGCCTGGGTGGCAGCGTGTTCCCACGAGAGCTCCGTCTGGGAAGCAGCGTCAGAGCTGGTGCGTGCACAGTTCGTCGGGGCCGTGGTCTTCTGCCAGGCAGATACCACGGTTCCCCGGCCAAGTAGATTCACGGCATGCTTCCGTGCAACCTGCCGCGCCCCGGTGGCCTGGTGGGTTGGCCCACTCAGGGGTCCGCCCTTCCGCGGCGCTCGCGGGTGTCGCCCAGTGCCGCCCCGGGTGCCACCCTCTGCAGGAGGGTGGTGAGCCGGTGCAGAAAGAAGGGACGAAAGGCAGTGCTGGGGCAACGCAGAGGCACTGCGCTGTGATGAGGTGCCGGTGCACCACACACAGCGGGTGACAAACCCCGCAGGATCCGGGAAAAATCTGCAAGAGTGGCACGAACCCAGGAAAACCTTACTTGTACTGAGGGATGGAGAAGACCCCACTTATTCTATCATCCCAGAGAAGTTAGATATTTGAGACTGCTGCTTAGTCTCACCAAAGTAAGAAAATGTAAGAAAAGTAAGTTTTTAGTTGCAGCGATAGAAGCTGACACTAAACAGACCTGGACCAGAATTTTCAGACATTGCTTTTTTTTTTTTCCCCCCTTTTTACATTTACAAGTAAGGGTAAATAACTTGAAACAGCGTAGTTAGGAAATTAAGTAGATTCTACATTAGCCAGATACTTAACATCAAGGCAGATGGCTTCCAAAATATACGTCCCAACAATTCCAGGTATGTTTTCTATATGGCCCTGGGTGAGCTTCCTTTAACCTCCTGTTGCAGGAGAGTGCCTATAATACAAATCTTTCTGGCCTTAACACTATTGATGTGTGAAACTATAAACTTCAGGTAAAACTAAAAGTAAAAACCACTGGTAAAACTTTAAAATAATTCTGCAGATGATGGTGCAGCTCTGTCCTTTATAGAATGAGCCTTTAAGGGCAGTAATAGGAAATGAGCCAGAGGAAAACATATTTCTCCTCCTGAATTTTAATTTCAGCAGGTACTCCCCTGTGAAATACACACAGTCTGCAACTGCAGTGCAACTCCACTTTTGTGGAAGTCATAATGATGACTCATGTCAGGAGTGCTCTATTTTTACTGGCCCAGGAAAATGCACTTTTCTTTACTAGTTTAGAAACTGAGCTTGGATCTAAGAGGCGATTCCCCCCAAGTGACTGGTCTGCCGTGCTCTGCAAAGCGCGTTACAGGCTACAACGGTGAGAAAGTGGAGCAACTAAAGGCATTCACTCCTCTAGTCCGAGTCTCAGGGAATTTGTTCTTCAACTCCTAAACAAGTTTGTTTGTGGAATTGCAAATACCGGGCTATGGTTAAGATAAGCTGTTATTCTCTAGATCTGAAATTATATTTTCCACAGACACACTGAATTCAAAAATTGTTGTACGTTCCATTTGTGTGTGTAACAAATATTTATGTCATTCCTTTAGCTGAAAAATGGATGCAGTTACCTTTATGGCTTCCTCCATTATTTTTCTTAAAGATAATGCCAACCAATCAGTAGCCATGACACCCTTTGGACAACCGGAGCAACTGACGTTGTGTGCACCCGTATAGTATCTGCCTTCATACCTCTGGAAACTAAGTCAGAATTCATTCTAATTCCTACTTTTTATCCAATTATACACACACTCATTTAAATTAAATTGCGTGCACTCACTTACAACTCTTGACCTGATTCACCTCTGCTTTGTCCCAGACCTCTTCCAGCACAGCTCTAAGGAGAAGCCAGCAGAACCGCAGCATGGTGCAAGCCAGCGGTCCAGGACATGGACATCGTATCCTCCCGTAACGTTTGCCATCCTGTTACAGTGCTGTGACCTTCCTGCTGGCTTGAAGAAGTTCTGACACAAGGGTATAGCTTCATTGTGTGAGCAATAATTATTGCACTTCATTTTTCTTACGTATTTTCCTCCCAACCTTTAGAAACCTGCAGGCATATTTTCAGAGCATCAAGCCTGAATTCATATTTGCACAATCCATCTGCTGAAGCCAAGTTTCTCCTGTTATTAAGGGAATGGCACGCAGGGCAGTGCTGACCACCTGAAGCCTTCTGAGGCTTTCGTCCTATTGATGTGGGCACTGAGCAGGGGAAAGCTGTTATAAGCACTAGTGGATTCATATCTATGTACCCAGTCTTTTCTGTTCTCAAACTCATTTCTTTCTTTGCAAAGTTGAACTGGAATTGAAGAGCATGAGTTAAATATTTCATGTTGTGCTGGAATGTATAATTAATGATCAAATCCTTCAGAAAAGAAAAGATAAGATAGAGCTGCAAAAGCTTCAAATCAAGTATTTTCTTTAGCTTGTAGACAGACTGCTGAAAAAGTGCTTTCCCTCTTTTCTGATGGTGTTATAAAGAAAATTATAAAATAACATGCGACAGCAGTAAAAACAGAAACACTGGAAGTAGATTTGAGGAATTATTTGTTACTGTTTGTAGACAGAGGCAATTCGTGTTTTATACATGCTTCTCCAAAGGCACTCCGTTGCACTGCGTGGCTCCACACTTCACACCCTCCCTTAGGAACAAGTCGTTTTGGCCTCGACGTGTAGAGAGCCCCACGTGCTGCTGATCTGTTGTGCTCTCCTCGGGGAGCCCCAGACGGGGGTAGTGACAGTGCAGATCTCACAGGACAGGCTCCATGCCATTGAGATGGCTGTGATGGCTTCAGCAGTTTAAACCTTGAAGGGTTTGTCACACTGACACCCAAGATGGTGTGGATGATGTCTGTGCACACTTGCGTCCCCCAGGAAGCGTGCTGGTCTCCACTCGGGACCCGGCGTGGGGTGGCAGAAGCCCTCGGCTGCCCCCGCGTTGCCCGGCTGCCCCAGCGGCTGCCAGGTTGCCAGGCTCCCGTGCAAGAAGACCACTGTTCTTCCTCAGCATACGCTCCCGTCAGGACTGCATGTCTGTAGGGAAGCCCTCAGTCATTTATTTCTGCAAAAAGCAAGCCACGCTGAGGTCTCTGCCCTGGCAGGGGCTGTTACTGCTCTTACTGAACACTTGCAGAGCTGCAGTGCTTTGCTTGCCCTGATCTGTGGTGTCCATGAGGAGCACAAATCCTGGTCCCAGTGCCCCTGCAGTACAGGTGACACGTTGCTCCTGTGCTGGAGGGCTGGGGAAGGACAGTGCATCTCCAGTGCATATGAGAATCTCAATCCTTCCTGTCACTGGGCACCGCCAAGCAGAGCCTGGCTCTGAGCTCTTTGCACCCTCCCTTCAGGTGTTCATCCACGTGGAGAAGATCCCCCGGAGCCTCCTGCTCTCCAGGCTGAACAGTGCCAGCTCTCAGCCTTTCCTCATAGGAGAGATGCTCCAGACCCTTCATCATATCTGCAGCCCTTCATTGGACTCTCTCCAGTATGTGCACATCTCTCCTGTGCTGGGGAGCCCAGCTCTGGGCAGGTTCCTCCAGCTCTGGCCCCACCAGTGCTGTGTAGAGGGGAAGGATCGCCTCCCTCCACCTGGTTTATGTGAGCATTGACCTTAACAGAAAACATCTGAAAAATATTAAAAAAAAAAAAAAACAACACTAACAAACAACAAAAATTCAAAGCAATAATCATTTTGGGGAGTCTTTTTCTCTTTCACACTCATGGTGGCAAACAAAGATCTTGGATGAGAGATCTGCAGTTTTTTCAGCCCACGGTTCAAGCAATTTCCAGTATAATGAGAGCCCTGTGGTGTATCTCCGGAGCAGGTCTCTGAGGAAACAACTTGCTTTTGGAAACTGGAAATGTGCCGACAGAATCTGTGCTCTGTCCTCTACCACTTCTCCAAGGCACGCAAATATGCTCTGAAGCACTGACTGCTGTTTACCTTCCCCCAAAAAGTGTTCTGCTTTGCTCTGTTTCTGTAACAGAGATCCAAATTGTCCACTGGCAGTTTACAAAAGCAGCAAGTTAATGCTGTGCTCCCTTCAGTTTCATGTAGAAAATAATCACAGAGCTTTGACAACTGAACAATAGACAATTGCTCATTGTCTCTGTGCTTTCTTTGAAGAAATCTGGATAAAAAACCCACCAGCAAGATTTTCACATGTAGTTAATCATGCCTGTGAGACACTAACAAAGTTGTTTAAAACCGGGGGAATTTAGGATGGCATGATGATGCTGCCACGGCAACAGATGTGTACTGCACACCACGGGTATCAAACCATGGGGCAGCTTTTTGAGATACATAAAACAAGGGAAAGCATCAGAGAAGAATTCAGTAATTAAGGCACATTTATGTAAGCGGTGAAACTGCAAGCATGCAAGAAACTTGAAAATGAAACATGTTACGGGGTCCTTCCTTGCCATATTGAAAGGTGCCTTGTGTGGATAACTGCACCGATGGATACCAGCTACAGCAAGCCTGACCCTGCACACCGCGCTGTGGTGCCAGCGCGGCCGCCTGTCGCCACGGGGGTCAAGGCCTCTGGGGGGATGTTGCTGCCACTGCCATGCTTTTCCCTTTTAGAGGATTCCCTGTTACCTTTCCACATAGACATTTGTTACAAGGGATGCAGGACTGTGAAATTCCACCCCCCACCCTCCCCATTCCTATTTGGAAGACAAATAAAAATTTGAATTAATAAAAAAGTCACAAACATATCTACACCTGTGCCAAAGAAAGTCTTCATGAAAGCCAAATCCTTTGAAATAACACACACCTCAGGACAGGCTGAGTTAAAATGCAGACAACAGTGTTTACTTACAACAGCTGGGAGAGACAACACACTTGGAAAAATGTTTATAAAAGACTGAAGTGGAGAAAGGAAACAACAGTCAGTGTCTTTGTGCAAAATATGGTACCTTAAAGGTTTCTGTTTCCCACCCTGTCTCCAGATGGTTTATTGCTGGGCATACTGAGGTGGCCTGCCCCATCAGAGATGTCCTTCCTCCACACCTTGGGCCACACTCCTTGGGGATACCTTTCCCAGTGAGGCACACAAGCGGTGGCAGGTGGACCCTTCCTCGTGTCCTCCAGGGGGTCTGGTCCCATCCTGGGCTCAGGACATCACTAGGAACCTTCCTACCCTGGAACGGCGCTTGGGCAATTACCCATTAGCGCTCTTCCATGCTGGTGGCGATGAAGCCACAACACGTAGTCCAAGTGCGATCAAAAGAGACTTCAGGGCTTTGGGACAGTTGGTAAGGGAATCCGGACCACAGGTAATTTTTTCCTCTCTCCTTCCAGTTGTGGGCAGTGACATTGGAAGAAGCAGACAGATCCAGTCTCTTGATACATGGCTCCGTGGCTGGTGTCACTGCCACAATTTCAAGTTTTTTTGATAATGGGATGGCACCAGGCTTGCTGGCTTCAGGTAGGATTCACCTTCCTCAAAAGTGGAAGAGGGTCTTTGTTCACGAGCTTTCCCAAATTCCGAAAGAAATAAAAAGACAGGCTGTAATATCCGGCAGATACGAGATTCTGTGAAGACAATATAGAGTTTTCTAAATCACCAGCGTTATGAAGTCCCTGCTTATCATCAAAACTTGCTTCCTACACTCTTTTCAAGTCCTGTACATGATCCTGCATTTCCATCGCATGGGCTGTTCCCAAATCTGCACTCACTTTCCCTGCCAGATTTCCTCTGGTTCTGTCCTTCAGCAGGTAGGCTTTTAAAGAGGATCGGGATTTAACCTTCACCCAGGTATCACCTGAATTTTTAATCACCAGTCTGAGTCACACACAAGCTGTGCCACTGCTGTCATGATTGTTTATGACATTACTTGTTTTAAGGATGGGGTTTGCTTTTGATATTGGAGGGTGATTTTCTCCATTGGCAGCTTGTTTCACCAGGCTTGGAGGCAGGAGCGAAGCTTCAGAGCAGCCCCAGGAAGCGATGTCCTTGGAGGAGCTTGGAGGAGCATCCGTACCTACCTGAATAACACACGCCTGGCAGCGTGGGCTGCTGCCCAGCGTGGGACTTGTTTATATCAGCAACTTCACTGTCATTAAACGAGTGAATGGTTCCAGTTCTACATGAGTCCAGCAAACCCAAAAAAACCCTCTTGCCAGAAAATCCCTTCCACCAGCGTGACAGACGTGTGGCCGCTCAGGCAGTCGTCCTACACCGCTGCATCCTTCTGGCTTCCTCCAGTGAGCACTGGTGGTGCCACTGGGGTCGTTACTTCTCATGATCCGAACTGGCAGACTGTGCTTCCAAAACAATGATACACAGTCCTGCCAGTGTACCTGTGTTCGTACCAGGCATCGTGCTTCAGCTAATGAATAAATAACAAGTAATAAATAAAAAACAAACACTATTGGAGGCTCAAGGGGAATGAAGATGTTGGAACACAGAAAACTCCTGCCATGTATTAGGGAAAATATTCCCCCATGACAGTGGTCAAACACTGGAGCCGAGGCCCAAAGTGGTGGGGATGTCTCCGTCTCTCTCTCTGCATATATACGTCCGCATAAACACATCCATGGGGGGAGTGCAAGAGAGAGAAAAATTTAATTCTCAGTACAACTAAATGAACACATACATTGTCATCATGCACATGTGATAGCACGTGAGGCTGATTCACAGCGTCTTTAATTGATTTATCACTTTACTTTGGGGCTTTTCATCTTTCGAGTCTTTAAAAATTAACTGCGATTTTCAAAACTGATAATGAACAAAAAATTCTATTATTAAGTTAAACAAACAAAGTTGAATCCATTATCTTGCTCTGCACTTGCCTTCAGCTTTGAATTGCCCATTCAAAATTTGACTAGGATTTTAGAGCAAATGAGGCCTGCGGCGTCACAAAGAACCTGGTGAACACTCTTCTACATTGTGAAACCTCTTCGGTGCCTGACATCCATTGTGGAAAGCCTGAAATTAGCATAACGGGGCCAACAGCATGTGTGAAAACACAGAAATAAAGTTTTTTCTAGAATAAAAAATTAAAAGTCAGATTTTGAAAGGACGATGAATATTGACAGTGGGGTGCACATGCACATGTTCGTGTTCTCCCCCTTCCCCCCATTCACCTCTGTTTCCTCAGGTGAGGACAATGACGAACGTGCATAGGAATGCCCATTCCAGAAAACCCACGGTCATGGGCAAGTCCATGAGGACCTTAACAGGAAAATCTAATGCAAAACATATGCAGTTAAAACTTTGGGTAATATCAGCAATGTTGGCAGAGTTGCTAGTTGAAAAACCTAGCATGGCGTTCATGCCTCACACCTTGTCTTTGCACGCCAACTCCTAAATATTCTCTCTAGCTGTTCAAAGAGTTTTTATTCAACACAAGAGAATTTCAGTTGGAAAATCTTGGTACTTCTGCAGACTGCAGTTATGTCCTCCCCAAAAAATAAGCATCTGCTTCAGTTCCAGTTATCCACCTCTCCACCCTACTGCCTCAGCACGCGTATAGGTCCAGACGATGCTGGGACGCAGACACCTCTCTGGCCAGCATACAAATTCTCACCAGTGGGTTTTTGCACGAATTCCCTCAGACAGTGAAGATGCAGTTCTTTGGAAGTGTAGACATCGGAGATCACGTCTTTGTTTTGCAGAGGCAGAGACAGGTCTCTCCCAGCCTCAGAGAGGCACCGTGCCACACACCCAACCAGATTGTTGGTAAGGCGCCATGGGCTATCACTCTGCTTCAGCTAATGTGGTAAGCTTTAGTGACTCCCACACGCTTGGAACTGCAGAAGACATAAATATTTAATATCAAGGCATGGATTGCTGCTAGCAGCTGAGGCTGCCTCTGCCTTTACAACCCAAAGCGAGGGAGGAAGTCCCAAAGTCGGAAGGTAAAATCTGAAGATAATTTCAGCTGATGATTTTTGACCCTTCCAGTCTGTGTTACATACCAGCCTGAGATGTGCAGTGCTAAATTCTGTGCAGGAGCAACCCCGTAGGCTGGTATCAACCCCGTAGGCTGGTATCAACCCCGTAGGCTGGTATCAACTCAGACTGCCTGGAGATGCTTCTGGGCGTGGAGCAGGTTGCTGCGGGCAGGGGCACAGCCTTCTCCATCGCCTCTGCTGTGCCAGGGCGGTCACCGCAGCAGGTCGGTCGCTCTCCTCCAGCCAGCCTGCACGTCAGAATTAGGTGACAGCTTATGGAGATGTTCACGTCGATACCGGCTGCATCTCACTGGCCTCCAGCTGCCCTCCACAGGGTCCTGCTCTCCTGGGGGTCTGGACCAGGGGTCGACTCAGGTGCACTCCTGGGAAGTCCACAAGCACAGGCATCCTTCCCAGCAAAGCGCAGCAGAAGGCTGAACCCATCTCTCTATTTTCACTTTGTATTAGGAGCAGGTATGCATATCTTTGGAAGTTAAATAAGTCTGTAAGTTGTGTTGCCGGTGCTAAATCGTCATACAGCGGCCACATCCAGAGCAGTGTCTGGCAGGGCTCTGCTGGCCGCTGCCTGCCCATGCCAGAGACCAGAGGGCCAAAGTCAATGGTGCTTCACAGGTCCACCTGCCAACGGCATGGGTAAATTGCTTGCCCCTCCCGGCCACGCAGCAGACCCCAAGGGTGGTGGTGCGGTTGTCTGGTGTGGTGTGCAGAGGATGTTGTCCTGTGGCAGCCCCGTCAGGCTCAGATGATGAGGTGAAGATCAGCATTTCTTCTGAGCCCCTGAGGCCACCGAAGGATGGCCGTTATGGGACAACCATCCCTCTGCCCACAGCCATGGGGCACACCTCAGCTGACACCCTCACTGATGACTCCAAGCTCCCACAGGTGCCCTCCGTGATCCGCCTCTGCCCTTTGGACAACCAAGCTCAGAAAAATAAAGTCAGCGCATGAACAGCATCCGAAGAGGAAAAACAGTGCATCAAATATGCAGACAGACCTTTCAAAGGGGCCAAGAACAGCAGCAGACTCTGAAAATTGCCAGAGGACATCAGTTAGCATTAAGAGAAAGTTAAAAAATTATTGGTGGCGTTTCACACAAATATAAATGAATAGATAAATAGACCTAACAGGAACTGTTTGTGTGAATGCACAAAATAAAATCTGTGATCGGGAATTCCAGTAAAGGGCACCAACCTCAGACTCTGGATAAAGAGAAAAGTTGCTCAGAACTAAAGCCCGTATCAGAGGGCTTTTATTATAATTAACGGCTTTTTCAAGCTTCCCCGTTGAGATTGCTTTCAAGCTGTAAGCTCCTGCTATGTATGAAATGTTACGATTATTAGCTTTACTAAATGAACTTGGGTGCCAAATCCCCTCTCTCCTCTGCTGAAACATCGTCTTGGACAGTGTTAGCGTGGAGCATCCACATCATTCTGCCACTGTCCTTATCGACCTTTTCTTAGATCCTTTAAACATATGTGGATGAATTTACACTTGAAATTGAATAGCTTTTTTCTGCTCAAGGGTGTTAGCGCATTAGAAATGTCAGCCTTTGAAATAGATATCACGAGGCATTTAGTTATAAAAAGCAACACAGTTTTATTACCTGACAAAGACAAGCTTGAAACATTACAGTTAAGAGACACAGCTGATTTTCAGCTACATACAGCAGGAGAAATATACTGTCAGTTGTTTCCCAAAGTCAACTTATCACAAAGCTGATGCAGCAAAATTGAGCTCATGAGTTCCTGGGGGAAAACGATTTTTTTTATTTTCTCCCTTCTAACAAAACGTAAGAGCACTTGGCAAGTGCAAAGAGCCAGACAGATAACAGACAAGATTGTGAAAAATTGAAAGGTGATTGGAAGAGTTCATGAAGAAATCAAACTCGCTGTACTTGCCATTTCATTAATTTTCTGGTAAAGCAGCCAGTATCCCAAGCTGCCTGCGCATCCCAGTGTTCATTACTGCTTGAACAGAGGTCACAGAGGGTTTGCTGCGATTCTGTTGCACTGCATGCATTACGCATCTATCCAGTTATCATTGCATCATCATTTTATACATGCCTTGTCATAACCTACGCCATAGACATGTCATTGAGTTTGGCGTAGGGACACAGCTCTCATCAGAGTTAGGTTTAAATCAATCAAAAGCAAGTTTTAAAGCAAAGGCAAGTTTTAAAGCAAAGACAACTTCCCTTCTTAATCAGAGGAGAGGACCAAATGCCAAGATGAAAGCTGCTTATGTCCTGTGTCACAAAAACCTTAGTGAAAACCACATTGGTCGTGTCTGGTAATAACCAGCATCCACTCTTCATACCACGACCAATATTCTCTTGCATTTCATTTTCCTGTTTGCCTCCTGACGCTTTGTTTCATCTCATTGATTAGAAGCTACAGACGGGCCCTTGACAGCAAAGCTGTCATACGCTGTGAGAGCCGGTACATTGCCGCGGCCCCGGCCAGCGCCTGGGGGTGTGCAGCGCGGTCCGGGTGGGACTGGGGCTGCGGAGGGGACCAGCAGCGATGAGGAGTGCGGTGTCGGTGCACCCGGGAACGGCCACCCCAGCTCTCCCCTCTCCCAGGGCACACGCCTGCGGGCTGGCCCGGGGATGGGCAGGATCCTGGCAGCCTCCATGCTTGGAGCAAAAGGGGGGAATTGCTCTATCTGCCCAGAGTCAGCTTGAAATTGTCTGCTTGACACTTATCCTTCCTCTTCACTACCTGTCCCCCCCACGCACACACGGCTGCACAAGGACACGTGCTCTGGTCTCTGAGCTCTCCGAAGCCTGGACAGCCACACGGAAAAGCTGGGACACATACGGCAGGGTCTGACAGCACCATTATGAAGGTATCCCCAGCTCAAGCACCAAACCTGGTGATGTAAAAATAATGCTGCAAAGGCACACCGTTTCACAAAGGCACACCGTTTCACGAAGCACAAGGGGTGTTAAACTGGATAATCCCAGCGATGCCCAGCAGGAGAGCGTGGGAGCAGCTGGAGAGGGCACAGCGCCGTGCGCGGCCACGGGAGCAGCACTCATGGACCAGGGCGTGCTCTGTGCTCCGGTGCCTCCCGTGCACATCCCACGGCTGCACTGCAGACAGGACTCACAGGTGAAAACCAGTGACACAAATGAGAGAGCATTTTCTGCTCCTTCTTTATTTCTCTACTTGATTATGCATGTGATTACCTATTTTCCAGGGCAAGGGGCACCAAAGAAGCTCCATGTTCTGAGAAATTAAAAATAAAATTAGACCATTGCAGTGCTTGGGCCTGGGGGTTACCTACAAGCTCTTCATTCCTCTATATTTGTTCTGTGTTTTGCATATGAATGCAAAATTATTGTATGAGTATTGACCAGGATAAAAGAACACACGTGAAAATTAGAAATTTATGCACAAGTTGCCCTTAGTTACAACAAAATGTCCACGGACACTTGCTTTCAACCTTTTGCCATAGCCAGAACCAAACCTTTGGTCCCAGCCTGAACGCAGACGCAGAGCTGCGAGCGGTGCTTGTGTTAGCGAAAGGCTGTGACCGGGCGACCGGGCTCCCTGAGGACCGTCTGCCCTCTGAAGGCTGCGCCGCTCCCCACCTCAGCTTCAGCTCGGTGGCCAGGGAAGCCCTCTGTGCCGACTCCTGCTGAATTTCTAACTTGACCGCTGTTGAACACAGCGTGGCAATCTCTACGTAACTCCGGTCTCCCTGCCGCGGGGTGCCACCTGCAGTGCCTGGGGCCTCTGCAAGGAAAAGAGAAAAAACTGCCTCTGCTGCTCGAACTTCTGTCTCGCTGATGAGGCTGAAGAAGTAGCTTAGCTGATAACATCATATTAGAAACATTTTTTATGTTAGATTAAAATAAATAAGGAGTCAAGCCATACTGTAAAATGATCAATTACTGTTAATGACTGTGTATCTCTTGTTTCTATTAGAACCCTAATACACACATAGGTATAATATAAATTACAATTAACCACTAATATTATAATGTCTAAGTTGCTTCACAGGAGAGCAATAGGACGCGTCGCCCCTGAACGACTGAACGCTGATGTGGAAGACAAATGCCCTTTTTCCCATGCCATGGCAATTTTTAAGTGTCTTATTGAAATGAGCAGTTTTCTTTACCAGCTTTAATTCTCAGTTACAGCAAGGTTCTGCTTCATCTGCATCCACAACACAGGAGAGGAACCCAAGGAGCTGAGCTGTCTCTGCAGTCAGTCAATACCAGCTCAGCGTACAGGTCCCCTTCCAACAGCGTCAGTCACTTGCTCATGATGGAGGAGTCAGTAGCTGAAGTCAGCAGTTCGTTACAGACCCTCAGTCTCTCGTTTTCATTCCCCGGGAGCGCTGGCAGCGCATTGCTCTTTCCCGACATCACATCTTACAGAAGAGTGCCTTTCCCACCCAGCGGGGCGGTGGCGAGGGGGTGCCAGATGCTCTCACCAGCAGACGCCATGCAGGCTGCCTGCGCGGGGGCCACCCCTGCCTGCGGGGAAGGCTGCGGGCCGGCTGGGCTGCCAGCGGATCGCCCGGTGCCTGGCTGCGGTGCGCCCCGGCAGATGGGCACGGCTGTGCCACGGCCCGGGCACAGCGGGTGCTGCAGCGGGGCGATGCGGGTGGTCAGGTCCAGCGGAGCCAAGCGGTCACCCAGTGCCGCGCGCTGTCCCCGGGATGCCAGTGACAGACACCCCCCACCCCGCGGCAGCCACTCAGCTGCGCTTTCTGTTTTCCGTGCTTCCCCTTCCTTCCTCGCTTCAGCCCCTCTCACACACGCGTCTACATCACCACTGGAAAATGCATGCTATATTGTCGTGGTTTAGGCCAAATCGGCCACTGGGGACGTGGGGGACACCAGATGGGACCGACAGATGCTCCCCTCTACCCCTCTTCACAAAAAGAAAGGCAGAGGAGGGAAGAAGAGACTTAAGAGTTTAGAAGGAACTAAACTACTTTAATGAGATATTAATAATAACATACAAGGAAATAATGAAATATAGACAAAACCCTATCAAGCTCCCAAGATGACAATCACGACACCGTCTGGCACTGGGGCAGTCCCAGGCTGGACTCAGTGATGGATGGGAACTGGATTCCGGGTCTGCCTTCAGGATCGGGACCAAAGGCAGACGATTGAAGGGAAGAGAGCGAGAGATTGTGAAAGAGAGGAAAAAGAGAGCGCGAGAGAGAGAGATGACCCTCAGCTTTTATGCTGAGCATGATGCAGATGGGATGGAATACCCCGTTGGTCAGTTTTGGGTCACCTGTCCTGTCCGCTCCTCCCCACACGTGGGACCCCACTGCACTTTTCCGCTTCCGACCCTCCAACGGGGCAATAACAAAGTTGGTTGGCCTCGGCTGTTACAGCAATAAGGATAAGCAAGAGCCTCTCCGCACACCGTGCCTGGGCATCAGCTATAGACATGGGTCTGATCACTCTGAGAGAGCGAACAGTGTCTGCACAATGTGCTGTTAATTTCAGCAGTTAGAAGAGGCCCAGCTAAGAAGCGAAGTTCCTGAACAAAATTGGTCCTGTTTTACCTCAAACCAGGACATATATGCAAAGTTCGGCGAGCGTTTCCCTGTTCTTCAATGAACAGGTTTTTTCCTGCTTTGGTCTGTATTTGGGTTTTTTTGGAGGCGACGTTATGAGACATGCATATGGGCCTGCATAGACACTGGTTTCTTAAATATTTTCAGTAATGTTAACCTGGCAGTAATCTCAGCACATAAAACTGTGGGATATGCAAAATTTCTGATTTTTCAGGAAGGTATAACCTTACATCATCAGCCTAATTTTCCAAACACATAAGTATCTTACCATACCAAATTTTCATTAAAAGCAGGCGAGTAGCCAAGAGAAGTCAGTGAAAACAAAGTTAATTGCTGCAATCACTAAGCACTGGTAAACAGAGCCGTGTGTAAATGAGGAGTCCTGGGTTTAAGATTATCGGCATTAGGATCAAGCTGAGAATTTGTGAGTGGGATGCAAACTACAAAAAGCAACATTCATCGGCCCAGATTCTGACTCAAATGTGATGATAAATAAGAATGTTTAATCATCACTGTGAGGTAGAAACAACAAAAATATAAAGGCAAGCTTACACCTACCATTAGAATACTAGCAAAAACTTTAACAAACCTGAGACGCCTCCAAAAATAATGTGCATAGGTGTGTCTTGAATAATGGAGAGGATTTTTAATGTAATAAATTGTGATGAGATAAACTGATAATATAATTACCTGCATTTATTCAGCAATCAGAACTGTTGTCAAACATTGATGCTCTGGTTTATTCAGAAGCTTGACAAAGAGGTTGCCAGTCTTCATAGGGAGGTGAAACAAGATTTATACAATTTAGTCCAAGTACTCCTTCTGTCCTCTCTACTGTTTGATCAAAACAAATGAGTGTTGTGTACTGCACACACTGCTGACCTAACCTCACATTCTAAAGAAAATACTTCCCTAAAGCCCACAGCATAACCATTTGCCAAAATAAATAAATCTAAACCATATTAGACTGTCTATTGAGGATCTGCCGACCTTAAGCGTATGTTCAGAACACTGCGTTTCTTCCTTTTCCTCAATTTTCCACAAGACCTATCCATGGGTCTGTGGCCAACAGGCTTGGTACGTCTTAATTTGAGATTAATAATAATAGAAAGAGCAGAAGGAGAGAACAAACCCCAGACTTTTCCCCGAACATTTTACAAACACTGGATGAAGCAGAATCTGGACCCCAGTGCCCACTCGGTCCAAACCCCAAAGTCCCTGCTTTCCTCTGTGACAGCCCACTCGCTGCGGGGTGAGGAGCAGAACAGCGACTAATGCAGCCCAGTGTGATCAACGGCTGTTTCCAGCACAAATCCCAAATGGAGCACCGTGTGAGATCCTATGATGAAAATTAACTCTCTCCCAGCCAAAACCAGCAGACACATCTTTGCTGAGGCTGGGGACCAGCCATCTGCACTCAGTGTACACGGGGGGCAGGTATTCGCGCCCCAACCCCATGGAGGGGCGCTGCCAGGGATGTTAAAGCTGTGTGAGACTCTCCACTGGGGCCAGGCAGCCACCCTCTGCACCCCAACGGAGCCTTGTGTCTCTGGAAGATCACTGCCATGGTTTGCCACCCCTGCGGGGGCCCCGTTCTCCCCTGGCTGCAGCTGGAAGGAGAGAGGGAGCAGCTGGGCAGAGAACGCGCTGGCTCAGTGCAGGTGGGAAAGGTGCTGGGCTGGCCAGGCACGGGGAGGCACAGACACCCCCCTGCAAGACCTGTGCAGCTTTCACAGGCTCATGTTCCCTGTTTCTGTCTTTTCCTGGGGCAGCTCATCCCAAGTGGGGCCAAATATGAAGAGCCCATCATAGAATCATAGAATAGTTAGAGTTGGAAGGGACCTTTGAGACCACCCAGTTCCAACCCCCGGCCCTGGGCAGGGACACCTCCCACCAGCCCAGGTTGCTCCAAGCCCCGTCCATCCTGGCCTTGAACACCTCCAGGGATGGGGCAGCCACAGCTTCTCGGGGCAACCTGCACCAGGGGCTCACCACCCGCACAGGCAACAATTTCTTCCTCATATCTCATCTAAATCTCCTCTCTTCCAGTTTAAAACCATTCCCCCTTATCCCACGGCTCCCCTCCCTGATCCAGAGTCCCTCCCCAGCTCTCCTGGAGCCCCTTCAGGCACTGGAAGGGGCTCTGAGGTCTCCCCGGAGCCTTCTCTTCTCCAGGCTGACCCCCCCCAACTCTCCCAGCCTGTCCTCCCAGCAGAGGGGCTCCAGCCCTCGCAGCAGCTTTATGTCCCTCCTCTGGACCT